>CANTUR010000499.1:1200000-1800000 GCA_947683625.1 Mallotus nudiflorus
GAATAAATATCCTTACTAATTTTAAATGAATTTGACTTTCGAAATAGTTGGCCCTTAGAAGTCGAATTTAATTGTAGCACTTGTCAAAATGCAAGAACAACTTTATCCGTTGAGAAAAGACCTTAAAACTCCACCTTTCCCTTATTTTCCTTGATTTCTTGCTATCTTCTCTTTCTAGAATGCTCTCTACCCTTTTCTAAAGAAAATTCTCTTTTTTTTCTGCTTCCAATAGGTTAAGACCTAAAAAAAAGTCCCCTCTTTCTCCTTCTTTCCTTCCCCTTTTTATCCCTCAATAACACATTTAATCATATTCAAGAGCTTCCAACTCTTCACTTTCTATTAGAAACACCTACACTTACTCCTGAAGAATGTTGGATCATATAGGAAGCATTTTAAGAGCAATTAATGCTCTAAGTTTGAAAACAAGATAAGGCTACTAAGGTTGCACATCTTTGAAGAGGCGTCGCCTCTTCAAACTTCTGGTGTAAAGGTGACGCATCAACCTTGGGCTGAGGCTATTTCTTTACAGGATTTATGGGCCTTGGGCATGATTTGAGCTTGTTTCTTCAAAATTAAGATTTGGATCCATCTTCAAGTGAACTTATGACTATAATCCGATTCTAAAAGGGTTTGGGCTTTAGGTGTATTCTCAAGAGGATTTCATACTATTCTTTGCATTCAATGCTTATTTCATTTCATCACTGGGCTTCTATTACAGGTCGATCAAACCGGGTGTCCACAATAATAAAAATAGTAATAATAATAATATAATAATAATAAGGTGGTTATCTCATTTATATGTTTTATATAATATATGTAATTTAAAAATATTATAATAATAATAATAATAATAATAATAAGAAAAAATTATGTTTATGGTGGTTTATATTATTATTATAAATAAAAAATAATAAAAAGTAATGAGGGTCCAATTATTCCACAATCATGAGTGAGTAATATTAAAAAGTAGTTACAAAAAAATGTAATAACATCATCATTATTTCATATATATGTTTTATACAATGTCACATCCGTGTTCATAAAATTCGCCATTATTGTGGGAAATGGGAGAAAAAAATAAAAAATAATAATAATAATAATTATTATTATTATAAGGTTAGAGTACCTCTTGTTATATTATTAGGGTGCTCATAAGTAGTAGTAGTAGTAGCAATAGTAGTAGTAGTAGTAATCTTAGACAAATATATTGTAGGCAATGGGGTTTAGCATGCACCCAAGTGTTTGACGACCACGACACTGTGTGAGGTTGAGGCCCACTAGGATATACAAAATAGGCTTAAAGCTGAAATTGGAGAAGGAGTTGCCACCCATATAAAAATTAGTACAAACTGTACGACAACTGGATTCCATGAAGGTTCCAAGAAACTGTCATCAGAGAATGGGTTTGGAAACTGGGTATGAACTTTTGGAATGCCCACCCAACCTTGCAGTTGGCCTCTATTTGTGTTTTACATTTTATTACTTTTAATTATTCAATTATTTCTTTATTAGCATGTAAATTGTAATTTCCTCCATTATGTTCAGGTCCAAGTTTGCACATTAGTTCAATTTCATGCATTATACGTCTTGACATTCATCAAAAATAATCACCAAATCATACATTCAAACAAAATGGGGGAAGGGATTAAGGATTACAACACTTTGTGCATGTAACAGTAAAATAATCCAAAAATAAACTAGAAATATAACATAAGTAAATCCATAAGCAAATTAGGGAAATTAAAGATTGATGATAGAAATCATCCTAAAATTCCTACAACAAACAAAATGTTAATTCCCATAACTTGAAATACTACAAAACAAATAATGAGATTAAATTATATATCAAATGGATATAAGTAGATAGACATAAATAAACAAGAAAATGGGCATACAAATATTAAGTTGAACAATACATCATAATAAGCATATAAATATTGAAGCATAATAATATGGAGACGCATAGAGGAAGGCTAACTATATAAAATGAGCATGAATAATGAAGATAGAGTTACATAGAACTCTATCATTGTGGCGATACCTCATCAATGAGGCATTGCCTTTATGCATGGGGGCAAAACGAGATCGCCTCAACACGAGGAGACGACACCTCTTCAAAGAGGCATCACCTGCTTAATAGGCATAGAGAAAATAGAAAATTTACTTCAATCTTAAGGAAAAATCACATACAACTAACTAAAGACTTATAAATATACTTAATGGTTTAAATGATCAAACCGTAAACATAGCATGGGATAAATAATGAATCCATGAAATAAACAAGAAGCTTATGTAAATATATAACTCAATATTCCAGAAGGATGAAATTATTGCTATTTTATGAGCTCTTTTTCAAAGTAGTTGGCCCTCAAAGGTTATCGTTAGTCCAAAGCATTACTTGAATACAAGATTTTCTCCCTCGAGAAGAATGAATCTTTTGGCTTAGTTTTCCTCCTTTTCTCCAAAAATGCCCACTTCTTTTTTTTAGTGCTCTCTCTTCTTCTCTTTTCTTAGTTACTAATGGTTACTAACCTCCCTTTTATCTCTCTAATATCCCCTTTTAAACCCCCATGCTTAGACAAGAAATTCACTTTTTCATTCTCCATCATTACTCATTTTTTCCTTGCCTTACTTAAAAAGTCTCATTTTCATGCCACATTCAAGTCTGTAAGGGTATGGGACCTACCCACCAGACCACCATTGTCACCTCTACATTTAATGTATATGCAAGTAGCTAGTAAAAAGGCAACGCATCTTTAATGAGGCATCGTCTCATCCTATAGAGGTGGCACCTCTTCATTAAGGCATCACCTTATTGGCCCTAATATAGAATTGGGCCTTTGGGGCATAATGGGCTTGTGCTCTAGAGGGATAGAATTCAGGCTTTTAATTCCATTTGAGAACCATCATAATTTAGTAAAAAGGCAACGCATCATAATGGGCTTGTGCTCTAGCTAGTAAAAAGGCAACGCATCTTCAATGAGGCATCGTCTCATCCTATAGAGGTGGCACCTCTTCATTAAGGCATCACCTTATTGGCCCTAATATAGAATTGGGCCTTTGGGGCATAATGGGCTTGTGCTCTAGAGGGATAGAATTCAGGCTTTTAATTCCATTTGAGAACCATCATAATTTAGACTCTCTTCCTATTCTTGATGAACTTTCGGGTGAACAACTTATAAAAGTGCAAGAAAGTGTTCCTTGATATACAGATTTGGTAAATTATCTAGCATGTGGAGTTCTTCCCCTTAATCTAGATTACCATTAAAAGAAGTTCTTTAGGATGTAAAATAATATTTATGGGATGAACCTTACTTATACAAGAAATGTAGAGATGGGTTGATAAGAAGATGTGTGCCGAATGAGAAAATTCTAGGAATTCTCACTCATTGTCATTCACTTAAGTGTGGGGGACATACAAGTTCAACTAAGACATTGGAAAAGGTACTTCAAAGTGGTTTTTATTAGCACTCTATTTTCAAAGATGCAAGAGATTTTATGCTTAAGTGTGATCATTGTCAAAGGAAAGGGAATATAGGAAGGCGCAATGAGATGCCTCTCTCAAACATCATAGAGATTGAAATTTTTGACATATAGGGGGTTTATTTGGGTCCATTTCCTAGCTCTTATATGAATAAGTACATCTTGGTTGGGGTTGATTATTTATCTAAGTGGGTAGAAGTAATTACTTCACCAACTAATGATGCTAAAGTGGTCACTAAATTCCTTCGAAGAAACATTTTTACTCACTTTGGAACTCCTAAGGCTATAATAAGTGATGGTGCTTCATAATTCTGTAATCGTCAATTTGAGAGTCTTCTTGTAAAGTATGGTGCCAAGCATAAAGTGCCACACCATACCGTCCTTAAACTAGTGGACTAGTGGAGATTTCAAATAGGGAATTGAAGAGAATATTGGAGAAGACGATCAATGCTTCCTATAAAGATTAATCTATGCATTTTGATGATGCACTTTAGGCATATAGAATAACCTTTAAAACTCCAATTGGAAATTCACCTTTTCGTCTAGTCTTTGAAAAGTCATGTCACCTCTTGGTTGAGATAGAACACAAAGCATTTTGGGCCACAAGGTTTTTAAATTTTGACCTAGTAAAAGTTGGAATTAAAAGGCTTCTCCAACTGAATGAACTTGAGGAGTTCAGAATGGATGCTTATGAAAATGCCAAGATCTATAAAGAAAGAACTAATAAATGGCATGACAAGCATTTGAAAAAGAAAGAGCTTCAATAAGGAGATCTATTACTCCTCTTAAACTCAAGATTGAAGCTTTTTCTAAGAAAACTCAAGTCACAATGGTCTAGTCCCGTCACAATCAAACAAATTTTCCCTCATGGAGTGGTGGAACTATTAAAAAAGGACAATGAGAATTTCAAAGTTAATGGGAACCATCTAAAGCCTTATTATCTTGAAGAAGTAAGTTTAAAGTGTGTTTCTTGTACACTCCTTGACATCAAATAAGAGCATGAACTCTTGGTCAAGCTAATGACCTTAAACGAGTGTTATAAGGGAGGTAACCCATTGCTTTTTTTACTTGAACTTAATTTTCTTTTATCTTTTTAATAATTATTTTTATGTGTTCTATTTTCCTTTATTTACTTGTATTTTATATATTTTTATCTTAGGTTTTTCATGAGCAAAAGGAAAAGATGAAAAGCTATGGATCAATTATCTGTACATTCAACATAGATCTACACATGGTTGTGCTTTGAGTCATGTTCAGGTATGCAACACTAGATTTATCCTTCATATGATATGCATGGTTATAACACAATTATGTTTGTAACCATGTGTCAATATTCCATTCCCTTAGATGTTTGATCAAACTACAACATCTCTATGTGTTAATTGTGAGAAAATTCTCATCCTTAAATTTTAACACAAAAATATGCACGATTTTATACATGGGTAGCACATGGTCATGTTATCCCATTTTCCATTCCTAAGCGTTATCTGAAACTTTGCACACTTTGACACATGTCACCACATGACTGTTTGATGAGATGTTTTATGTCATAGAGGGCAACACTAGGACCATATAGCTATGTCCAAGAGATTTTTAGACAAATCTTTTGGATAGAAGGTTGCAAAGTTTTACACACAACCTCTAGACACCTGTGTTGTGTATACTTTCATCAAAATTGTATTAGACAAAAGATTACATGGTTTCATACATACCTAACACACTCTCGTGCGACGAATTAAACCATCAAATTCTACTTGGGTAGAAGGTTCGCACACTTTGTGACACATGCTCCACCACAACCATGCAATGTTTTGCTTCCCATAGTTTCATATAGCACGGTCTACTACACATGCACAGCACACTCATGTGGTTAGATTAGTATAAATATCCTCTTTTCCTAAACCATAGCCACCATCTATCCTTTTCTCACTTTTTCTTTTTAATTTTTTTAATTTTCTTTCTTACTTTCTCTCAAATTTCTTCACTCTCTCTCCCTTATCCCTATAATTTTTATTGATACCTTGTCTCCTACAATCATGGGTCATGAAAAAAATATTGGGAAAAAGTTGAATCCACCAAGGAAGAGGCCTCGCATTACGATCGCACCAACAGTCTCACAGCTTTGCCGTTGACGTCAACTTCCGAGCCACCACCACCTTCTTCTTCCTCCTTGCAACCCACTCCTTCGTTACCTAAATAAATAACATTAGAAGTGAGTAAGTGCTTTACTCCCCTTGCCCCTTTATCCATTCTATTATATTGTTACCAATGATCTTAGGGCTATGGGATTATGTGATTTTGTTTTATGCATAATTGACCAATCTAAATAGGACAATTTTATTGGGATTAATCAACACATTTATCCATAATTTCTATCTATTTTTACTCTTAAAAAAGGGTTTGATTGTGTTTAATAAACCTAATGTGGTTACATTTTGGTTAACAGGAAAAAAATTTTCTTTCCTATTGAATGACTTTACTATAAATTGTGGTTTCTATGAGCCTCTTTTTACCATTAGTGAAGCTATTAAAGACACAGTTGTTGATTTTGGTTTTGATAACCCTAAGGATTATTAGCAAGAAATCATTCATGATAGGGGTAATCAGATTTATAATCCTAGAGTTAGTAAGGGTACTGATATTGCTAGGCCTAAATTATGCTTTTTGCATCATTGTATTGCTTTCACTATATATGGTATATGAGAGAGTATTGGAGTTTTTTCAACTTGGGATTTATTTTAGCTTAGGTGCTTTGAAAAGGGGTTCATTCCTCATTTGGGGTACGGTTTTGCTCTCTAAATGGATGGAATGTCAAAAAAGAAGAAAGAAGCACTATGTAGGGATGAGTACATCACTGATTTAGTTAAATGTTTAGGTGTTTTTTATGGTTGCTCAAACTTAACTGAGGTGTGTCCCATGATCCCTTTTAATCTTAATTTTATGAGGAACATCAGGTTAGTCACTGTGAGGGATGGGCAATATGTTTTGGTTGATGCCCCTACTCATGAACAAACACCACCTCCATAACCTCAGACCACCCCTCCACCATCTGAGCCTTCCACTTCTGCAACCCCATCTTTGCATCATAGTTTAAAGCCATTTTTCACTATCACACTGACATGCTTCAGTGGCTAAGTATTGGTATCACCAACATTTGTCAGACTCACGACATTACCCTACCTCCTTGCCCTTTTATCTAGTATCAACTTCTGTAGCTACCACTAAAGAAATTCATGATGAAGAAGAAGCAGTTGATGGTCATGACCCTGCTGGCTTTAATGATGATTCTGCACTATTAAATGATTAACTTTAGTCTCTATCTATTTTGATCTTTTTGTTTCTTTTTCTTTTTGTTTAAGATGTTGGTTTTTGCTCTTATGGATGGTTATCTTTTTATTTCTTTTGGAATTTATTTTGGTTGTATTCAGTTTCATTTTTTTTTATCTTTTTCTATGTTAACTATTAGGTTCTTTTATATTATTTTATATTCTTGTTAATTTTTCTTTCTTTTCTCTCTATATTAGTTTTTGCTTTTATTTTCTTAGCATTTTTTGTGTTCAAGCAACCAATCACAGGGTAGTACCTTTCTTTTCCCTTTCTTTATATTCTTTTCTTTATCTTTTATGCATATTTCTAAGTTTTTTTCTCATGTTTCAGTCATTGGGGATAATGACGTCACTAGTGTGCGGGAGTTTGGTCATTTTATTGTCTTTTATTTCTATTTTTATCTTTTGTTTTTAATTTTATATTTCTTTTAAATTCAATTTTCTTTGATTTTCAGTTAAAAAAATTATTTATATATACACATATATAATAATAATAATACTATTTACTTGTCCTAAGTTCATTAATCCTCAACTCATTTTCTTCACATTAGAATTAGTATGTCCTTTCAAAATTTTATATTTTCTTTCCATTTTGTGCAAAATTGTTACTCAACTTTAGTTAAAAATCTAAATAGTATATAAGCTTATTTTCCAGTTCAACTACCGAATTATTGGATGATTTATCGATTAAGATGGCTGGACAAGGATATTATGTATGAATGATTTAGTTTTTATAACCTAGAAATGAATTTGGAGATTGAATTTGAGCATGGTTTGGGGAGAGAATGCATTTTGGTTTGTAATTCTAGAAAAAAAATCTCTCTTTTTTTTAGTAAGAGCAGTACTTAAATCAAAATTTTTATGCTCTAATTAGAGTAAGAGTATCCAAAGGACCCACTTAGCGATATCCACACTTAGTAATATGGGAACGGCGAGGGATGACTAAGAGTGGAAAGACTTAATTAGAGAGAATAAAATGGTGAGATAGAGCAAAAAACGCACTCATTAAATAAAAGAAAAGATGTTGTGAAATGGAGTGTAAAACGCATTCACAACTAATTTTTATTTTCAAAAGGGATTATAAGCTTAAATGCTCTTCCTCTAGAGTTATGTTCATTGGATTTCAAAGAGTTATGTGTTTGGACTATGATTAGTAAATTGTTTATATATAATATAATTTTGTCTGGCCATAGTAAATATATTTCAATCTCGATGTTATTAGCTACATGTCTTAGAAGCTTGAAATTTTTAATTGAAGTTGATTTTATTCTTTTAACTATCAAATTTGAATTTTGCTTGAGGACAAGCAAAGTTTTAGTGTGGGAGAATTTGATGTGTGTAATTCTTTACATATATTTGAGTTGAATTTTAATGAATTTTTTATAAATATTCAAATTAATTCGGTAGGAATTAGGCCTAAACAATAATTATCTTGGTTTGATATTTTATTAAGTTTTCATTTGTTTTTGTAATTAATTTGCTTCTATTAGGAATTTTATTCAAGTGTTAACAAATATTCTCTTTTTCTCTTAGGAAACTAGCTAAGGATTCTAAAGAAATCAAGGATTTTTAATTCTATTTAATTAATTTAATGTTTAATAAATTACTTTTGCCTAATTCAACGATTGCAAGTCATTTTTATACAAGAACTGCAGAAAAATCATATTGCTTCTAATTACTTTTATATGTAGAGAAGTAGCTAGAGATGTGTTTTAAACTACAGTGGTTTGTGTGATTGTGGAAGGTTGTTAATCTCTGCTGCTACAACGTCTGAAATTTTTTGTTGCTTGATAAATTAGTAATGTACTTATAAATTGGTTGATTATGAAAATGTTTAGAGAAGATGGGAAGAATTGAATTATTTTCCATTGCTTGACACCAGTAATATATACAAAAGATTTTACAATAACTTTGCCTATTCTAAAAAGAAGTTACAAATATAAGATACGCTTTACATTTAAAATTTTGAATTGGTAAACAAATTTTGAGGAGTTGAATTGATGCGGAGCAACAAGTTTAAGAGTATTTGGAATAAGTTTGTGGAACAATTGATAGAAGACATAATTATTATTTGTTATTTATTATTATTATTATTATTATTATTATTATTATTATTATTATTATTATTATTATTATTATTATTATTATTATTATTATTATTATTATTTGACTTTTATTTCTAATTTAGCATTGTATTAATTTTATTTATTTCCTTTTGGTTGGGATTTGATTTCCCATCTTAGGTAAAAATTATTTTTATTTTATTTTCTAATTAAAATTAGGGTTTGTAGGTTTGTGTCACTGTATAAATATGTAAGCCTTAAGGCTATTAGAGACTTTTTTATTGAATTGAATAGAAACCCTTTCTTGTTTTTTCTAAATTTTTTATATTCTCTTGAATCAATAAATATTTGATGTCTATTTCTTAGTATTCTTGAATCAACAAGTTATAGAAGATTGTTTTCCAATATTTATGTGCAAATCAATGGACTATAATAGTTATCTCTTATTTCATAAGCTTTCATTACGTTACTCATCAAGAATCCTTTATTATGCCCCCTAATGATAAACCTCAAGAGAGTAATCCAATCTTGTCTTTGAGCTATAGAAACCTTGGTCATGGAAGTGCTTTTGTAAGAACATCTGCAACTTGATCAGTAGTTGAAACATGAGCTACTCGTAAGGCACCACTCTAAACTTGTTCTTGGAAGAAGTGAAAATCAATGCAATATGTTTCATTCTTGAGTAAAATATTGGATTTGAACACAGTTGAATTGCTCCTACATTGTCATAGTATATGACCAGGCAAACTGGCACTTGTACATGCAATTTAGACAATAAAGAACAAATCCACTAAGACTCATCAATTGTGTTCGCAACTGATTTGTGCCCTACTTTGGTAAAGGATCTCGCCACAATTTATTATTTCTTTTAGCTCTAAAAAATTAGATTTCTACCCAAGTATATCATATAGGCTCCTGTGGATGAAAATTCATCCTTGTTCCCTCCTTAATCTGCATCAACAAAGGCATGCAATTTAAAGGATGAGTTGTTGTAATGATATATACCTTCATTGATGGTACCAGATAAGTAATGCAACAACCTCTTCACATATAACTAGTGCTCTATGGTTGGTTGATGCATGAACTAAGATAAATAATTTATAAAAAATGCTATGTCTGATATACTAACAAGTAGATATTATAAACTACCAATAGTGGCTCTATATTTACTTGCATCTGTGAGTGCGGTTCCACTTTGTAGTGTTAGTTGTGCATTTATAGGGAGAGGCATTAGGACTATTTTAGTTTCTAACATCTTAGATTTTATGAGTCGCTCCAATATGTATCAATGTTGGGATAGGAGGAATCCTTTTGCATTGGGAACCACTTCAATTCCCAAAAAGTAAGATAATTGCCCAAGGTCCTTTAATGAAAACGTCCTTGCTAAGACTGCCACAAACTCATTAAGTATTAAAGGCTTGTCACCTATTAGTATCAAATCATCCATATAAATAATGTGATACATAACATTATGCAATAAAGATATACAAAAAGTGAAAGATTAGCTAAAGAATTTTGAACACAAATTGAAGCATAAAAGTCTTAAGTTCATGGTACCATTTGTCTTTCTCAATAAAACCCTAAGGCTGAACCATGTACACATATTTATATAAATGCCCTTGCAGGAATGCATTATTGATATCAAGTTGTTTTAGCTACCATTCATGACTAATAACAATGCTCAAGATAAGTCAAACTATTGTAGTTTTTACGACTGAACTGAAAGTGCCATGGAAATCTACTCCTGGTCATTCATGGAATCCTTTTAGTAAAATAAAGTAAAACAGAATAAAAAATATAACTTAAAAGAAAATTGCTCTAATCCAAAAGAATCTTGATTAATTATGATCTTAGTTGCCCAATTGTGAGCGACCTGACAATTTGTTTTGCGTCTCTTGGTTTCGAGATGAATTGGTTCTATAAGGGTCATTTATTTTCGAGGGACATGGCAATTTTACTGAAGACAGACAAATGATTATTCTTAGAAGGAACGAGATGCTTTTTTGATTTTATGGAGTCGCCACCCAATTTTTAGAAAATTGGGAAAAGAAAAGGGACAACATCAGGTCACTCAGCAAGTATTGCCCCCAACAGATATTCTTAGGTCCAGGGGATCGCATCTACTTTTTGACTATTTCTCATTATATAATGTTTGATGTATAGCTACTACAACACCCTAGTTTTAGTAATGACAATTTGTATAGCATTCACATAATTCATCAGATAGTGGAAGATAATAAAGCTGAAGGGTATCATTGTTACATTTCATTCCTAATAAAATATATATAAAAGAAAAAAAGATTACAGAGAAGTAAATTTAATGAATCTACAAGGTAAATATGACCATTCACACAACTTGCTCGATCACGTGAATAATGGGATAAGTAGTGGACACTCTATCATTTGAAAGAGTAAGCAAAATGTAGATGATCATGCATGTTTGCAGTGATTATTTATGCTACAATGATAATATAAAGGGTGCATGTTGTCATCACTGGACCGGAAACATGATGACTCTATTCTAGGATATGAACTTTCACATTATTGATATTTACAATGTGATTTCATATTTCAAAACTAGAGGACGCAAAATGACAATATGAAATAAGCATAACAAAGTATAGATTATTCATATAGCATGCAAAATTGCCAGTCTCATCACACAAGCACAATAGTAATCCCAATTGATAAGCTTGTATGGTCCTCAGACTCGACTAAGCTTGTGTGGGTTTTGAAGCTTTGGCTTCGAGGGATTATCAAGCTTTCCTCATCAAGGGGTTTAAAATATCAACAGAATGATGCTAGTTTGTATACCTTTAAAGCGTGCTTTAACAAAGATGAAGCTTGGTTTGGTGGAAAAGAGGTTTAATCTCCTAAGAAAAAGATAATGGGAGAGAAAAACTATCTGGAAAAGGATTTCTAGCACCTTCAATCAGATAGATTTTTGAGTGTGTGTATGCTTCCACTTGCTCCCTTCCCCCTTAAAATGGGGTATAGAGGTGCCTATTTTTAGTGAAAAATGTGTGGAATAAGGAGTGTAGGTATGGTTATGCACATGTCCCTAGGATGAAGTGCATGCCCACGTGAAGTGCACATGACTATGCACTTGGCATGTGGCCACGTGCCAGTGCTCACTCTTTGTTACACGCGCTTTTACATTTTACACGCTCTATTTAGCATGTGACACCTAGTGGTGTTTACGTGCACTTCTGAGCGATACGCATTAATTCTCAGGTTATTTTGGACTATTTTGAGACCACTTCTGGAGGTTTTGGAGCCTTGTAAATGTGTTTCTAAAGTCTATTTTGTAGTTTGGCTTTAACTTTAGTGCGTGACACCTAGGGGTGTTTATGGCTTTACGTGCACTTATAAGCAACACACACTGATCCTCGGGTTATGTTGGACTATTCCAATTTTAGAGCCCTCCATATGTGTTTCTGAAGTCCATTTTATTAAAATTGATTTCTATTTTTTCACAAAGTTAGGTCTCAATCTAACAAAATGAACACCAGCCCAACAAGCTGAGTGTTATAAGGAACGAAATCTTGAAATAAGCTTCTTGTTATTCTGATAATTCGTATTCTGTAAGGTCAAAACATAACTTAATCACTTAGTGATCAAATTTACACACTGGTGGGGTAGGTTAGGTTTTCTAAGATTGCACACTTCAAAGGTACTATGTACAAGCAGACTCTAGTCATCTCGGAGGTTCATTTCATCATTAGACCTTTCAAGGGATAGTCAAATTTTAGGTATAACAGTTGGCCCCTGCTTCACATGTATTGCTTATCCACCTAACACTAGTGTCAATACACGAGAAGCAAAATGCAAAAATCATTTTTTGAAGAGAGAGGCACTTACTTGAGTGTTGTGTTGTTATGATTTAATTGTTGTTATGGTTTTTTGATTTGATCATCACACAAGATGTTATTCGAGACATATGCAATTTTAGGATCCATGCGCAATTTTGTGATTCATGTAGGGATGTAATTTTAGGATTCATGTAAGATGCAATTTTATGATTCACACAAGGATGCAATTCAAGATTCATGCAATATGCAGTTTTTAGGATTAACACAAGGATACAATTCGAGATTCATGCAGAATGATGCAATTAAGGGTTCATGCAATGATATAATTTCCACATGAATGATTCAAGAAAGTGAGACAAGCGTGTAATAGTGATATATAATCAGGCATATGATATGCAAGCATGTGTATGAAATGCAATGAATACCTTTAACATTCTCTAGCCATGTCAAGGTTTCTAACATCCTTTTGAATGTTAGGAAGTAATACCACTATAACCTCTTTCAGTGTTAGTTGAAAAGATAATGCCACTATAACCTCCTCCGGTGTCAAGCAATGCCACCATAACCTCTTCTAGTGTCAGGTAAAAAGATAATGCCACTATAACATCTTCTGGTATCATGTGAAAAGATAATGCCACTATAACCTCCTCCGGTGTCAAGCAATGCCACAATAACCTCTTCCGGTGTCAAGTAAAAAGATAATGCCACTATAACCTCCTCTAGTGTCAGGTAATACCATTATAACCTCTTCTGATGTCACGTAAAAGGATAATGCCACTATATCCTCCTTCGGTGTCAGGCAATGCCATTATAACCTCTTCCGGTGTCAAACAAATAGATTGTTGTAATAATTGTGATTAATATAATATGTCTCTTTTAGTCTTAGTTGGTGATGATGCAGTGATGATGCAATAATGATGATGTCATTACTTATTATGTTGTAAATGTTATTTTGATGATTTCGAGCAGGGTATCCATTCAATGACTCTTCCTTATTTTTCTTCTTTCGGGAGGTACTGAATTTTTAAAAGTGGTAAGGTTCCGCGCGGTGTCTTTAGACATATATAGTCCTTATCAAAGTACTTTTCATGTAAGTTCGGTGCATGTTTTATGCTCAAATAGAGGTTTAGGACCAGAGAAATGAGTGTGCAAAATATCAAAGCACGTGTAAAACCATACAAGAGCGCATGGGGGGGAGAAGTATGTGTCGCTGCGCGCAGGGAGCATGTGGTCACACGCTGAGCACGTGATCATATGCCTAGCGCGTGGCTATGCACCTTCCCCTCTCCATGCTTATTTAAGCATGCATTCTGGAGGTTTGAGGAGGCTTCTCCCAAACTTCTTTGAGTGTTTTCTATCTCTTTTTTACCCCTTTCATGTTTCAAGTGCTTTATGCTCTGTTTTTGCTTCCATATTTTCATTTTTCTACATAAGATAGAGTTCCCTAACCCAAAGGATATCTTCTTGGAAGAGGGGGGTAACTTCACAGAGGCTACTAGAGTAGGGACTTCCATTGCAGGGACTAGTACTGATGGTCTGTCTGGCGCTTAAGGTCCTCAGCTATCTAGGCTTTCTCAAGGAAGCCCAATTCCTATGGTTTACAGTTTAGAGACTCACACTTGGGCTCATCGTCATTACTAGGTAGGTCCACTTTTATCTTTTATCTTTTATTTAGCTATCTAGGTAGCCTTACTATTTGTTAGCTTTTGCTACATTTATTATTCTTTCAACTGAGGTTATCATAGCTGTAGTTTTATAGCTCTTGTTGTAACTGTATGTATAGCTTTATTATGAATGCTGATAACTGTTAGGTCTTGCTTTATTTTCTTATTGTGGTTGTCTTCTAGTGCTTTCCATAATGCTTTTCTTTTCAGCTTTCGTTATTGTTCTTATTAAATAATAGAGAAAAAATGTGTTAGTGTTTATTAATTGTGTGAATGTTTGATAGTGTCCCTATTATTTTTAGCCTCATAGGTCAAATACTATGCTGCCTGGTAGTTTCAATAAGGTCAGCATGTACTATTAAGGTCTTCCATTGTGTGTGAAGCAGATGGTTGTAGGGAAGGGTTTTGATGGGATTATCACTGCACTTTCGTATGACTCATATGCGTCGAGTCAGATTGCTATGTATACGTTGATTAAGCGATGGATGGACATGACACACACTTTTCACTTGCCCCTTGGGGAGATGACCATCACTTCTCTAAACTTTACAGCTATTATGGGCTTAAGCTTTTCTGGAGAGCCTATTCCCTTTAGTGAGGAGAAGTGCTCTTCTATGGTAGCAAGGAGGTGCCTTACTATGGAGTTGCTTAGGGTGGCCACTTCTATGAAGTCTGGTTGTCTATACCTCACTCGTTACACTGAGTTCATCTCCATCGTGCAGATGATGTATGATGCTAATGTTGTTTCAGTAGAGCAGTTGGCTCATTGCTTTTTATTTTAATTGTTGAGTGTTATCATCTTCCTGAACCCTTTGAGTATGGGTAGACTATGATTGTTACCTATTCTAAGGGATTTGGATAACTTATCGAGATATTGTTGGGGTATCGCTACTTCTTCCTATATGTACTTAGGTGTTGATGCGGCATGTCAAGGTGGCTCAAGGATCTACGGATGCTTATTCGTGTTGGATGTGAGTAGGAGTTCTCGTGTCTATTTTTTTTTTTGCCTTTTGTCTTTAGTTTGTTATTTTTGACTTCTTGGTTCTGACAGATCTGGGCTTGTGAGTTCAGGGCTCTCCCTCATCCGACCATCAAGCATTTCCTGAAGGATAGCTTTCCTCATTATTCTTGTTAGATCATGAGGACTACTTATTTGATTGAGGATTGTGCAGTGGCTCAGGACTACATGTGCAGGCTATCCCCTGATCAGGTACGTCTGGCTCCTGCTATGTTCATTTATTTTTTAGAGATTCTTTGTTCATCTTTGCCTTTTGAGCAAATCTTCCTTCACTGTTGGGTGGTAAGGTCACATTGGATGACAAAGATAGTGACTATATGGCAGCTGATGGAGAGACGAGTGTTGCTCTCTGGCCTTATTGATAGAGTATAGTATTTAGGCGAGCGAGTCCATTGTTGGTGGGATGGTCCATTTGTGAGGAGAGTCCTTATTCCTCCCCCTGGTGACATGTTTTGGGGCCATGAGCTTAGTGGTGATGAGCTTGCTACTACCATAATGGGATACTCCTCTGAGAGTCTTATCTCTCAAAGAGTGCAGGCTTGCCTTATGCTGATGTAGTGATCCCTTAACTGATTGCAGATGTGGCTAGTATCACTTTTCCTCCACCTCCACCTCCTTAGGTAGATGCATCTTATCCATCAGATTCAAGGACCAGGCCATCAAGGAGATCGTCGAGAGTTGCTTGTCTGATCTAGTAGGATTTTATTCTTGTTTTATATAAGCATGTAAAAAAATTTGTTAGTAATAAACTGTAATTAACACGAGTTTTAAGAGCTTATCTGTAGTGGTGAGGATCTCATCGAAAGAGATATGGGTCCCATTTTGAGGAGAATGAGGGCACGTTCTACATTGAGGTGACTGCCTATGCTAGTGGTGTGGCTTCTCTATTCTTGGGAACTTGATGGTTCAGCCATCCTTGGCTTTGCTTAGGATGGATATCTTTGGTAGAGTAGTGCATTTTGATCTACCTTGCCCTATCTTTCCCCAGTCGGGTGTTTCTCCTCCTAATGCTACTCATGTTTGTGTTTTATTACACTTATTTTTCCTTTGCTTCACTTATTTAATGAGTGGTGATTGACTTATTTGCTCACTTTTATAGATTCCTATCTCCTTTAGTCAGTACTAGTATACCATTATGAGGAGTGTGCAGTAGTGCTTTTTGGAGTTTATGACAACTCAGAGGATATGCTTCCTTTATTATACCTATTTATTTTATGCACATGTTTTATGTATGCATGTATAATACGTAGTATGTTATGCAAGTTGAACACCATCATGCTAGCCATGAATGGGAGTGGGAGCGTGCAGCATATCATGATCGTATTGGTGAGCTGGAGTCATGGCTATCATCCTTTGTGATGAACGATGATGAGCTCATATCATATAAGGGAGATGCTTGAGTAGGATTGGTGCTTACTTCTAATGGCAGCCATGGCCGATGTAGTAGTTTTAGGAGCTAGGTGTAAGACTTTTGGCCTATGGTTTACTTTGTTGTATTATTTTCCCGAGGTTATGAACTCTGGGTGTTGTATCTAGGCATTTTTCCCACATGTGCTATATGATAATTGTATCATGATGGTTGTATATGCTTTTTGTTGTGTATCATTAATGATGTTTGATATTGCTCTTACCTGCCTTTTTTATTTTCCCTTTTTTTGCTTAAGGTGTCTCCTTTTGGAGCTTTTCACACTTAGCAGAGTTTTCTTTTTCTTTCGTTTTTTGCCTAGGGTGTCTCCTCTGAAAGCTTTTCACACCTAGCAGGCCTTTTTTTAGAGGCTTTGAAGATAGTGACTGATCTTGAAGAGAGAGTTAAGAACTGTGGTCATGTAATAAAAGAAAATACAAAGCATGCTTGATGTAATTCATGATGATAATGTGTTGCATTTTTCAAAGACATTGTGCATAAATTGGCAATCATTCTCATTTCACTGAAGTCATTTAAGAAAAGCATGGGTGCATTCATACAAATTTCGAACTTGAGGTTACCCCTATCCTTAAATAGCCTTCTCAGGTTTTCTAATTAATTATTTTCTCTCTTTCCCTAACTTATGCCTAGGTTTCCCATGTAGGGTTTTCAACCTAGCGAGAGGTTCCTAAGTTTTACCTAAACTACCATTTTTAGGTTTTCAACTAAACAGGATTTTTTTATACCTTAGACATAGTACTTTTCAAGTGGTCTATATTAAAAGGTTTAGAGAATTTATTGCCTTTAGAATTTGTTAGCTTGACTACTCCTTTCGATAAGAGATGTTTGACTAAGTATGGGTCTTCCCAGTTCAATCTGAATTTCCATTTTAGGTCTAGAATGTTCTACCTTATTTGCTATAACACCCAATCTCCTGCTTTCACACTGTTGTGTTTCACTTTCTTATTGAAGGTTTTGGCTAACTGAGCCTGATTCAACTATGTGTGGTATAGAGCCTTAAGCCTTTTACTGTTTAACAAAGTGAGATTATCATGTCTCTATTAAGCCCATTATACTTCTGGCAGTTCAGATTCAATTGCTACCCTAAAAGACTTGATTTTTGTTTCAACTAGAAGCACAGCTTCTGATCCGTATACTAATGAGAAAGGAGTTGCTCCGATTAAAGTCTTGACTATTGTTCGGTACCCCCCATAAGGCATATGGCAATCTCTCTACCCAATCTCGGTAAGTATGAGTCATTTTTGATAAAATCTTCTTAATTTTCTTATTTGTAGCTTTAACTGCCCCATTCTCTTATTGTCGATAAGGAGAAGATTTGTGATGTTCCTCCTTATAACTCCTTTATAGCTTTCTAACTTCTACTTGGAATTGAACACCATTGTCAGAGATGATGCGATGGGGGAATCCCATATCGAAAGAGTAGATTTCTTATGATGAATTTGGCCACTTGTTTGGCTCCTATTGTTGTGAATGATTCTGCTTCAACCCACTTTATGAAGTAATCCATTGCCACTAAGATGAACTTATGTTCGTTCGAGGTTGTCAGGTGGATTTCCCTAATTATGTCTAGTCCCCATACTGAGAAGGGCCATGGAAAGGAGATGTAGTGCAATTCTATCAGAGGAAGGTGGCTGACATTCTCATGGATCTAACACTTGTGGCATTTATTTATAAACATGATACAGTCTCCTATCATAGTTATCCAAAAAAACCCTTGTCTAATTAGTTTTTTAGCTAGGATTGCTTCATTCATGTGCGAACCACAAATGCCCTTATGTACTTCTTCTATTGCTCTTACAGCATCAGTTTCGTCTAGACATCAAAGTTGTAAACCATCTGAGGTTCTTCTATATAGCACACCCTAGTGCGATGTGAATTTTGATGCTAATCGTCGAATGACTACTTTATCTCTTTCACCTGCTTGATCAGGATAGGCTCGTTCCTTCAAATATCTACGGATGTCATAAAACCAGGGCTTTTCAGTTATTTCTGTCTTCACAATTCTGCAGTTCTTATGACAAGGTTGTCCCAATCTGAGTAGGATTAAAGGCTTCATAGGCATTTTGGATGGTCCTTCCCACACTAATGTTAGGGAAGCAAGTGCATCTGCCATTTGATTGTGATTCCTGGGGAGATTAATGAATCTGCATTTTTGAAAGGACATGGTAAGTAGCCTCAAGTGGTCCAGGTAAGGCCTTAAGTGTTGCTCTTTAAATTCCAACTCTTCCTGTGGCATGGTTGATTACTAGCATGGAATCTCTGAAGATTTTGACTTCTGTAACATCTAGGGATATTAATGCTTCTATTCTGAGTGTGCATGCCTCGTATTCTACTTTATTATTTATGACTCTAAATTTGAGCTTTCTGGCCATTGGTACTACTTCACCTTTTGGGGATTGTAATATGACACTGACTCTTACGCTAAACTGACTAAGCACTCAATCAAAGTACATATGCCATCCTTGGATTTTTATTGTTGAACTGAGGTTGTCTAGGAAGTCCAATTGGATTTCTTCTGAGTCTGGAATGAGGTTGAGAGCTAGAAATTCAACCACTGCTCTTCCTTTCACTGTCTTCTTAGTTATATACTGCATATCAAATTCTATTAGCAGCATGACCTACTTAGCAAGTTTTACCATTAAAGAGGGAGCTTCGTAGAGGTACTTCATTAGGTCCATTTTAGACACAACCTAAATTCAGTAAGACTAGAAGTAATGTCTGAGTTTTTCATTACCCATACTATTGTCAGGCATGTCTGTTCAACTTGGCTATACTTCTCCTCATAAGGCAGCATCTTCTTGCTTAAGTAGTATACTATGTGTTCTACTTTCATTTCTCCCTCTTGGGATAACATTGCACCAATTACATTTCCTTCGATGGCCAGATACAGGGTTAAAGGTGTCCCTAGTTTAGGTGGTCTTAGAACCAATAGGTTGGCTAGGTAGTTCCTGTTCTTATCGAATGCTAGTTGACACTATTCATTCTATTCAACTGACTGATCTTTTATAAGTAGCTTAAAGATTAGTTCACACACTGTTTTCAACTTAGCGATCAACTATTAATGAATTGTAGTTTCTCTAAAAACCCTCTAATTTCTCTCTCTGTTCTTAGCACTGGCATCTCTCTAACTGCTTTTGTTTTGTCTAAATCCATTTCTATCCCATCCTAACTAACAACATACCCCAGCATCTTTCATGAAGTGACACTGAATATGCATTTCTTCTTATTAAGCCTAAGATTGTACTTTTTGACTCTTTTAAGGAATTTTTTAAGGTCTGACAAGTGTTCACCCCTGGTTTTTGACTTGACCATCATGTCATTGATGTATACCTCTACTTCTTTATGTATTATGTCATGGAACATTGTGGTTGCCATTCCCTAGTAAGTCGCTCCTACATTCTTTAGTCCGAAGGGCATTACTCTGTAGTAATAAGTACCTCATTCTGTTATAAAAGTTATCTTTGCTTTTTCGATAATGGCCATTAGGATCTAATTGTACTTAGAGAATCCATCAATGAAAGAGTACATTGCACATGTGGTAACACTGTCGGCTAGTATATCTATGTGAGGTAGTGGCAAATCATCTTTCGAGCAGGTCATGTTCAGATCTCTATAGTTGACACAGATTCCTACCCTTCCATCTTTTTTTGATACTGGTACCACATTTGCTAACCATTTTGAATAGTCTACTACCTCTAGGAACTTTGTCTTGATATGCTTTTTAATGTCTTCTTTCACTAGTTGGGCCCATTCTGGTCTAAGTCTTCTCAGTTTCTACTTTATTGGTTTGCACCCAGCTTTGGTAGGAATGAAATGTTGAACAATATCTCTATCAATACCAAGTATATCATCGTATGTCCAGGAAAATACTTTTGAATATTTTATTAATATTTTTTCAATTTCTCTCCTCTCTTTAGGGGTAACATCTTTCAAAATATGCAAAATGCATGGTTCAAATTTCATGCCAATATTAAATGATTCAGTCCATATAAAATGAATGCCCAATATGCTAACGTTTTGATAAATTTAATGCACACTACCATATTGGAAGGACATCAAACAAGTAACCAAAATATAATTTCATTTCATTAAATTTGGAGTTCATTACATAATTAGTTTCAAACAAAGAAAAAGTACATAGATTATCATTAGCATTGTCTTTAAATAAGATATCATCAATGCTTGATTTGAGGATGGCAGCAGCTTAAGCATAATCAATAGTCTTACTCCTAGATTATAGTTCCATATTTCTCATTAACTCATTGATGTTAGTTTCAATGACCATATCTAGTGAGTGCTTTCCTTTCAGGGTGTCATTGAAGATCTCGAACCCTGATTTCTCAATTCCATTACTTACCCACTTCTCAACTTGTCCTTACTAGATTTGGGTTGAGCTTTTAGCCATAAAAGATATTGGCTTCTTAACCCCAGTGTACTCTTTAGGATCATACCCTAAACCATATATGTGGAAGTTAAGGAATTCTATGACCCTAATGTTCCTTCCTCTTAATCATGTTCTAGGTAGATATTTGCATCTTCTTTATCATAGCAATAACTTTAGGATCGACATGACCGTCACTGATTATAGAAACTTGAAATCTTAGCAAGACCATATTCAGATAGGCAAGAATGTTATTTGTTTCAGCAGGGATAGTAGTGACCTTTCCGTTTAAAGGGAACTTAATGTTCTAATGCACAGTGGAAGGTATGCCCCCTAGTGGGTGGAACTAAGGTCTTCCTAGTAGCAAGGCAAAGGTTTGAGGGATGTCCAAGACAGTAAATTCTATTACTAATTTGATATCCCCCACTGTGACTACTGCTTTAAAAGTGCTAATGAATAGCTTCTTTAAGTCATTATAGGCTTGTATGACCACATTGGATTCTTTTAGGTTTTTAACATTCATTCTAAATTTATGTAGCAACCTCATAGGGCAAACATTAATGGTAGATCCATCATCCACCATAACACACAAAGTCTTCTTAGATCTAACAATTATTTATATAAAGATAGGATGGTTGTGGACCCTTCCCTCGAGGGGCAAATTTTCATCTGGAAAGGTGATTGTATTAAAGGGAGCTTTCATTAGAGGGGCTATCATCTCGCAAGGTGAGGCATTAGTGGCAATCTTTGCCTCATCTAGAGCTCTGATAAGGGCATCTCTGTGCTTCTTGGAGGCTATGAGTAGGTCCCAGATATTGGCTTGTGCTTGAGTTGTCTTATGCTATTTGACGACAGTGTCTTCCCCTTTAGCTGGAGCTTGATCACTTATTACTTCTTTTCCTTTAGTGGATCCTTTTGTTTCTCAAGAGATTAATATACATGCCCGCTACAAGTTACATGATTGACTACTAGTGAGGGCTCCTCAGCTGTTTGTTTATTTACTTTTGTACTATTGTTTTGGTCCCAGATAATGATTTTAGGATCATCAAATTCATTCCATATATCGATCCCCTTGACTTGCAAGTTCTATAGTTAAATAGTACTGACCACCTCGTCTTGGTTGACAAATTCTTCTCCCTATCTTGAGGGTACTATGTCTTTTAAATGTGTGTGGGTAGTAGGAGGTGTTGTGTACTTGACTTTGTAGTCAAACTTCCCCAATGGTTGGCTCAATAAATCCCATACTTCATAGTCACTACTAGGATTTTTTTTTGTGTCTGCTTATTATGAGTAAGAGCAATCAATTTCTTTACCATTTGTCAGAATATAGGGTTCAAGAATGAGACTTGAGAGTTTGTCTTTTGAGGGCTTTTCTTAGGTTTCTTGGATGTCTTGGATCAATTGTTCAATAAGGTTTACTGGTAGATTAGAGGAAATCATGTTGATGATTAGTGGAGGCATGTTTTGATAGTTTAGGAGAGGACTGGTCTTGATGCTAGTTCATTTTTCTGGGTCATCAATTTTTCCAAAGTCAATAAGGTCTTGGATTGCACTCTTAAAGGTTCTACATGTATCAGTGGTGTGACCGGGCATCTGTTGAAAGTGGCAGAACAAGTTTAAGTTAATCTGAAGGGGTAATGGGTTTGGAAGAGGCCTAGGTTCTTCAGGTTGCATGAGGTATTTTGTTGGAGTCTCTAGAATATTTTGGATTATGGGAGGTTAAAGTTTGAGAACTTTCTTAGTGGTCTGATGGCATTAATAGATAGTGAACTGTGGGTATTGGGTTGGATCATATTTATTTTTAAGGCTCGGGTGAAAGTTTTTTGGGTGTTTGGTTAGGTGTTGCGACAGGAGGTGTTCCTAGCTTATTGAGGTTCCTTATCCTCAATTCTAATCCCAGCCTGATGGAGAGCTCTAAAGTTAGGATAATGATCAAAGATCATCTCTTTTTTGAAGTGCAATAGTGCCCCTTTGATTATTAGCTCTATTTGTTCATCCTCTAGAGGAGGGTTTCTCATTTTAACTGCTTTTTCCTTCCATTTTATGACATAATCAGAGAAAGCTTCACCGATTTTTTGCTTTGTGGACTCAAGATCTCTTTGAGTGATGTCTAGCTGAGTGTTGTATTCATACTGCTTGATAAACTTTTAAGTTAGCCATAGCCAATCACTTTTGATTTCATCTTTAAAGTCAAAGAACTATGCCCTTAGTCTTTCCTCTAATAATGTAAAGAAGAAACGAACAATCTGAGATTCTGTAAGCTTCGTAGTAGCCATGAAGGTAGCATAATATTGCCTTTAATGGACCCTTGGATCCCTTGTTCCATCAAACTTAGCAAAGTTTGGTAGTTTAAAATCATTTGAAAGTGGCTTATCTTTGAATAGTGCCAAGTCAATAAAGCTTTTAAAGCCATGAGTCCCCTAGTCTTTGAAGGTGAATTCCAATTGAGCCATTTTGTTAGCCAATAATTTGACCTCCCCTATCGATTCAGGCTTGGCCATGTCAGTAATTTTTGTAGCTTTTGGTGCATTTCTAAGATCCTTGTAGTAGTCATCATCATCATCAACTTGAATTGGAGTACGGGGAATTCCCTTTGCCTTATCCACCCTTAGGTGAACATATGTGGAAGCTTCATTTAATGGTGTGTTATTTCCATCTCAAGCACTTTTGGCTTTTATTTGGGCATAGAGGATTTCATGTTTGGTACCATCAGTGACAAGTTTTTGGATCCTTACTCTTAGCTTGTCTTCAAATTGCTAGCAAGAATTATCTTCTTAGCCACTCATGTTGGGTGTAAGATTCCTATACATTTATTAAGGTTAGCTATATGAATGATACATGATGTGTGCCTGCAAAAGAAAAGGATGAGCATGTATGCATCAAGTGGATGCGAAATCCTATGATGAGAGATGATTATTCCCGTAAACAATAGTGATTAGTACGTACTTATTTACTTGTATGTTATGTATGCATAATTAAAGCTAGTTAGTTTTTTCTTGCACAGTGAATAAACCAATCATAAGCAAGCTCTCACTTCTGACCTTATTTCTCCATGAGGTTATTCAGTCTCTTTCCTAGGTAGGCTTTAAACCCTTAGTCATTAGGGGACTATAGTTCCACTCTTGGAACTAGGCTGTTTCGATTCATGTTGATCAGAACCAAAGGGTAAACAGAGGAACGATACTAAAATGTGCTTAAGGTAACCATATGATATCGACATAAAGGTCAATTGTCAAGCTTCAAATGATGTCCAAAGCCCATACGTGCCCGTATGCATAGGACCATGGTCAATCAGAGGGAGCCTGAGTTTTTGCCCCTATATCGATATTCGATATATTTATCGGGAGTCATGAAAGTATCATTTGATAGTTTACAGTTTGATTTTTCCAACATAAAGGTCCATAATCTAGTTGGATTCCTAACCTATTCATTTAGTCTGATAAGGATAAATGGACAATGTCTCATAGGTTCCTTCATCGAGGGATGTCGTTATTTGTTAGTTTACACAGAGTATTCAAGTTAAGGTGCATGATTCTTATCATTCCCCATACTTTAGGCTTGTATGAAGTATATGAGAATCTTATGATCCTAGGCCTGAATGTTCTATAAAAATTGACATTACAATTTCATTTGATGATAGACACTGGGAGAGTCATGTCATTTTATACATATCAAGTTAGACAAACAGTGTTTGGATAGGGATAACATGCACAACTTGGTGGAATCCTAGTGTATGTTACTACTGGTTTATCTATATGAGCTAAGCCAAAGTGAAAGGCTAAGGGTTCCTTTAGCGAGAATGCCCCTATATGACTAGGGTTACGGACTCCGGTCAATGAGTCTAGCATTCTTTTGATAACTCGGTCACCCCCTTTTAGGACTTGGGTTATAGACTATAGTCAAATGAGTCTGGTGAATGCATAAGTAAAGACTAAAGGTTCTTCATCACCTCGTGACTCGAGTGGAATCATGGTGGCAATGTCATTTAGTATTATCGAGGCTTTTAAGGACCAATGGTGCATGTGTGATGTGTAGTGCAAATGCAATTATGAGGGGCTCTATACGATTGAGCATTGCATAATGAGAAATAGTCATTTTCAAGTTGATCTCTCTTACTTAGAAGTCCCTAGTGGAGTCGCCATTGTGAGTTACCTAACTTTGTTGTTTTGTATCTATTGGTTTCGAGACGAATTGGTTACGCAAGGGTCTTTTATTTTCGAGGGACATGGCAACTTTATCGAATAGGGACAAATGAATGGTCTCGATAGGAACAGGACACTTTTTTTATTTTGAGGACTTGTCACCTAATTTTTAGAAAATCGGGAAAAGAAAAGGGACAACATCAGGTCATTCAACAAGTATTACCCCTAGTAAAGATTTTCAAGTTTGGGGGATTGCATCTACTTTTTGACTATTTCTCATTATACGATGTTCAATGTATGGTTACTGCAACACCCTAGTTTTGATAATGACAGTTTGTATAGCATTCACACAATTCATCAAATAATGGAAGATAATAAAGCTAAAGGATATCATTATTACATCGCTATCCTAATAAAATACATATAAAAGAAAAAAAAAGATTATGGAGAGGTAAATCTAATGAATTTGCAAGGTAAATACGACCATTCACATAGCTTGCTCGATCATGTGAACAATGGGATAAGTAATGGACACTCAATCATTTGAAAGAGTAAGCAAAATGTAAATGATCATGCATGCTTGTTGTGATTATTTATGCTATGATGATAATATAGGTGGTGCATGATGTCATCATTGGACCGAAAACATGATGACTCTATTTTAGGATATGAACTTTCACATTATTGATATTTACTATGTGATTTCATGTTTCAGAACTAGAGGATGCAGAACGTTCATATGAAATAAGCATAATAAAGCATAGATTATTCACATAGCATCCAAAATTTCCAATCTCATCACACAAGCATAACAATATTCCCAAATGTTGGCGATGATAAAATAAAATGCAGTGTGATAAAATAAACATGCTAAAATGATTATGTGGTCCTCAGACTCTATTAAGCTTATGTGGGTTTTGAAGCTTTAGCTTCGAGGGATTATCAAGCTTTCCTCATCGAGAGGTTCAAAATAATAACAGAATGATGCTAGTTTGTATACATTTGAAGTGTGCTTTGATAAAGATGAGGCTTGGTTTGGTGGAAAAAAGGTCTAATCTCCTAAGAAAAAAATAATGAGAGAGCGAAAACCATCTGGAAAATGGTTTCTAGCGCCTTTGATCGGATAGATTTTTAAGTGTGTGTGTGCTTCCACTTGCTCCCCCCCTCAAAATGGGGTGTGGAGGTGCCTATTTATAGTGAAAAATGTATGGAATATAGGGGTATAGACATGGTCACGTGCGCGTCTCTAGGACGGAGCATGTGGCCATATGAAGTGTGCGTGACTACGCGCTTGGCACATGGTCATGTGCTAGTGTGTGGCAACTCGTGCTTGCACACGGTTACTCATACTTTTGAGCTTTAAGCGCTCCATTTGGGGCTTATGCGCACTATTTTAAGGTTGGTTCCTAAGGTTTTTAGGCCTTTCGGATGCATTTCTAAAATCCATTTTGTCAAATTCAGCCTCAATTTTAGTGTGTGACACCTAGGGGTATTTACCCACATATCTTAGCAATACACGCTAATCCTGAGGTTGTTTTGGACTATTCCAGGACCACTTCAGGAGGTTTTGAAGCCTTCCGGACGTGTTTTCGAAGTCTGTTTTATCTGGTTTGGCTTTAATTTTAGTGCATGACACCTAAAGGTGTTTATGGCTTTACTTGCACTTATAAGCGACATGCGTTGATCCTTAAGTTATGTTAGACTATTTTGGGACCACTTTCAGAGGTTTTGGAGCCCTCCAGACATGTTTTTAAAGTCCGTTTTGTCCAAAGTGATTTTCATTTTTTCATGAAGTTGGGTTTCGGTCTAACGAAATGAACATCAACCCAACAAGCTAAGTATTTTGAGGAAGGAAATCTTAAAATAAGCTTCTCATTGTTCAAATAATTCATATTTCGTAAGGTCGAAGCACAACTTAATGGTTTGGTGATCGACTTTGCACACTAGTGGGGTCAGTTAGGTTTTCTAAGGTTACACACTTCAGAGGTGTTACGTATTACCAAACTCTAGTCATCTCAGAGGTTCATTTCATCATTAAACCTTTTTGGGGATAGTTAAATTTTAGGTATGACACCAATCCCCAACAACGGCACTAAAAACTTATTGCTTACATACCACAAGTGCACAGATTAACAAGTAATAAAGTAGTGAGTAGAGTATCGTTTCCCACAAGGATTGAGGACTAATCACCTATTAGTTCTAGCTTATTTAGTTTAGAGCCTTTCTAATTTGATTTGAATAAAAAGCAAATTATGAACTAAAATAAACAAGCAAATAATAATAAGTAAATTAATAAATTAATAAAATTAGCAAATGAAATAATAACTAGGCTAAATAATGGAGGGGGGAAACTAATTATAAGAATATTATTGGGAGAATGATAACCACATAATCATCAAGTTACTAGATGGATTCAATTTTATCAACTGCATATCTTTAGCTCATATAACATCCATTGAGAGCCCTCTCTTGAGTGATACAACTTAACTCAACATGCATATGAATCAATTAACACTAAAGTTCATAGTCTAATGCTTAACATTACAATGAGATTGAGCCAAAATCAATCACACAGGGCATTAAACAAAACCTATATTATAATTAGGTCATGTTAAGCTTTCTCAAGACATTTAACCAATCTAACTTATGTTTGGGGGTCTATTAGATCCACCATTTCTTAATGTGTATAACTAAATAAGGGAGTGTATGTGGTCATAATACAATCACTGAACAAGCACAATAAATATAATGTGCAATATAGATGAAAATGAAACCTATTTCATAACTTGAATCAAATGGGTCTCAAATCCCTAATAACCAAAGGAAACTAGCCAAACATGGCTTCAATATTCATCATTCATCCACAATACAACCTAAGTAAATAATAAATTCTATAAACAATAAGAAAGGAGGAGAGAAGTTATCAAGGAGCTTCAAAGATCTTCAATGGGTGCCTCCTCTCCAAGCTTCTTTTCTCCTCTTCTTCTCCTTAGGTGTATTAAGTTTTTTTATTTTGATCTCCACCCACCCTAAATTAGGTTTTTGGTCCCTCTTTTATAGTCTTCTTAATTAACCTTTGAATCCCCTTGAGTTACTGTAATCGCTCACTATAGCAAATTCATTGTGGCTATGTACTATAGGTCTACTATATTTTTGCTCCTTTTTGCCCCTTTTCACCAGCAAACACCTCTAAAACCTCTTTTCCCTAGAAAAACAAAACAAAATATAAAAGTATCTATTTTTATATGCTTTACTATACTAAATGCTAATTAAAATGTATAAATTCCCGTAATTTAAGGTCCTAAAATTGTATGTAATTTAACACCAACAACCACTAAGCGAACTTTGTACTTGTCAAAAAAATCGTTAGACTTTCTTTTTATCTAAAAAATCCATTTACACCCAATAAGATTGTAGTTTGGAGCTAGTGGAACTAATTCCCATGTTCCATTTTCCATAAGAGCATAAAATTCATTTAATATTACTTAGCACCATTTGGATTCTTTCAGAGCCTGTAGGACTATGGTGGGTTCAATCTCTTTATTTTTGGCTATTTGGGTTAGGAGATTCATTTTTCTGATAAGCTTATGGATGCTATTCTTGGATAAGTGGGTTAGTTTACGATTTGTGTTTATATTTATGGTAGGCAGGGTGGATTTTAGTTGTCAAGATTTGCACAAGAAAGTTATTAAGGTTCTTTAAAATGAAGTAGTAAGTAGCATTGTTGATGTAGGTGAAAGTATTTGAAATTGAGGAGGTATCCAAATGGCAATGGTGTTGGAGTAAGTTCTGGACTCTTTTGGTTGTAAATGCACAAAAGGAAAAATACACTTTATGAACTTTACATGCTTAGTTACATAAATTTTAAAAGAGTGTCGATCAAGATAGAAGCAAGAACTTTGAGTGGTAGAGTGTCCTAAAAACACATATGGTTTGGAGTTGGACTCTAATTTATGAGTTGTATACAGTTTGAGCCAAGGGTAATAAAGACAACCAAATATTTTGAGTTTTGTATAGTTCAGACTCTTGTTAAATATTTTTTCATATAGGGATTGGAGTTTTAAGGTGCATGTTAGCATTCTATTTATTAAGTATAGGGTTGTTGCAAATGCATATGTCTAGTAGTGCAAAGGAATGGAAGCATAAGTTAAGATAGCCAAACCAATTTCAACAATTTGTATGTGTCTTCTTTCAGACATTCCATTGTGTTCTGGAGTGTGCAGTGGAGTTGTAAGGTGTGCTATACCATTCAAGGAAAGACATTTTGAGAGTGTAATGAATTCACTTCCATTATCTGAATATAACATTTTGATAGTGGTATCAAAGTGCTTTTCAATAATGGTTCTAAATTAAGTAAATTCTTCCTTAGCAGTATATTTATGTCTTAGTGTATAAAATCATATGTACCTAATATAATGATTAAAAAAATGACATAGTATTTGAAATTTTCAATGAAAACCATAATAGATGCCCAAACATCATAGTAAATTATTTCAAGAGGGCGTGATGAAGTTGTTGTTGATTGAAAAAAAGATAACTTATGACTTTCAGTAGATAAACATGCATTACAATGAACAAAATAAGACATAGTAGATGTTAAACTTAAATTATTCAATGAGATAATATGCTTAAGGATGAAGAAAAATGGATGTCCTAGTTTATAATGCTAGTCATGTGATGAGGTTTTATATACTCCACCATTAGTTTGGCCCCTCAATAGTGTTTTCCCTTTGCAAAGTTCCTTCACAAAAAAAATTAGGTAAGAACTCAATGAAAGCATTATTGGTGTTTCAAAACTAATAAATTGAAATAAGATTGCATTTCATGCTTGGTACTCAAAGAACATTATCTAATTTAAGAGATCTAAAAGGAGTGGTAAGAGCAGTTGAACCAATATGAGTTATTGGTAACTCAGTCCCATCTCTAATCATCATGCCATCACTTCCATTAAATGGATTATGCAAGGAGAGATTCTCTAGGTCAGAGGTTATATAGTGAGATGCATCATTATCAAAAAGGCAATTTGGACTATTATTTAATGTTGGTGCATTATTTACTTTAGGTTGCCATAGTGATGCTGAGTTATTGTTAGATTGAATGGGTTGAAACTTATAAGAAGGATACTTTTTAGCAATGTGTCCTTGAATCCTATAAAGCTGATAATAGCCAAGATAAGGACATTGCTGTCAATTAGAATTGTTACTTAAAGAAGGTCCTGGATTCCAATTTGATGGTTACAATTTTAATTTGTTGTTGTTGTTGCACCAATAAGAGTTTGTTCATATGGTCACATGAGTAGTAATGGGGAGTACAGATTTTGATTTAGAGACATTGAGCAAAGCCTCAAAACTTAAAAGTTTTTCATGGAGTTCTTCAAAGCCTATGAGAGTGTCTCTGGCTTAAATAGCTCTAACTAACTCTTTATAATTGTCTCCAAGTGCATCTAAGATTTTATCAGTGAGATCATCTTCATCAAATGGTGAATCAAGAAGGGCAAGTTCATCAGCTCGTGCCTTGACATTCTATAAAAATTTAGTAATAAATTTGTCCCCTTTGATCATCTATTTAATTTAATTTTTAACTTACTTAATACGCCCTCGTGAGGCTTTGGCATATATATTAGCATAAGTTGCCTAGGCTTCCTTTAAAGTTTTGGCGCTAGCAACAAATGGAATTATTATAGGAGAGATGGAGACAATAATGGCATTTAATATAAGTTGATCTTATCAAATCAAAGGTTATAGGTAGCATTCGAAGAAGTTATGTTGTTGGATGTTAAGGTTTGTACTGGGCACAGTTTTAAACCATCAACACAACCAAGTGAGTTATAGCCAATAAAGAGAGTTTGAAATTGCAATTTCTAGGATATATAGTTGGTGGAGGTGAGTTTTAAAGGAGTTTGGGTAGCTACATTGATGGTAATGAAGGTATTATTAGGATCATTTATGTTATAGATGATGGTATTAGCATGATTTACAGCCATGGTTGGGTTTGGAGAGAGAGGCAAAAAAATGGAGAGCTTTAATGCTATAATACCATGAAAATGTTTATAGAAGATTGGAAGAATTGAATTATTTTCCATTAATTAACAACAATAATATATGCAAAAGATTTTACAATAACTTGGCCTATTCTAAAAAGTAGTTACAATTGTAAGATACACTTTACATTTAAAAGAATTTGAATTGGTAAACAAAGTAGTTCCAAGATTTAAGGAGTATAATCCTCTATCAGACTATACATGTTGTGCGTTTTTTTTTCTAATAAATTAACGATGTGCGTATTCATGAGAATGTTTGAGCAAAATCAAAAGTTATTTTGTATTGTCATTAATAAGAAATATATATAAGTGTTTATTGTATAAGTTGTTACAATAAAAGGAAAATAAAGCTATGATAAATACATTTTAAATTCAAATGCTAGCCTATCCTTATCACCCTCCCACAAGTTGAACAGGGAGTGGAAGAACATTCAACTTGTCTCGAAGAAGTAGAATGCCACCCTTAGCTAGAGGTTTGGTAAGTTAGTCAATGATTTGAATGGTAGAAGCAATATACCAAACCACTGAGGAGTTTTGTTTAACTTTGTCTCTAACAAAATGATAATCAATCTCCAAATGTTTGGAGTGAGAATGGAAAATAAGCATAGTAGTAAGGTAGATGGCACTTAGATTGTCACACAATAAGGTGGGTGGTGATGGAAGATGAAATCTCATTTCCGTAAGAAAAGATTGAAGCCAATTAAGCTCTTGAACAACCATTGCCAAAGAGCGATACTCGAATTTAGTAAAGGAACGAGAAACACACTATTGTTTATAAGAGCTCCGGGAGATGAGGGTATTATCGAGAAAGATGTCATAGCCACTGGTAGACTTATGATCATCAACGGAACTGGCCCAATCAGAATCACTATATGCATTTAGAGTGAAAGTAGACGTGTAGACATTTAATTTCGGGATGATGAGTTATGGATGTGACAAAAGACTCCAATGATGAAAATATCATGAATCGGTCTTCAATATTTGAGACTTTGAAACTTCAAGGGTCTAAATGCATTTTCTCAAAGAAAGGATTTAATATTTTTGTGGATTAAATTGCAATGCTTTTTAAGGATCTAATTGCAAAACTTAAATTCTTTCAAGGACCTTTCTGTAATTAAAAGTTAAAAAAAAGTGATCGAAATTACGCTAATTCCGATCATAATTACACAATTCCAGTCCAAATTAGACTCCTTATGCAAATTTTTGAATTTTTCTAGATAAATTGAGTCCTAATTGGTCTGAAATTCTCCTTAAAATATTTTGATAATGTTTTTAAGGAAATAGAAATCTTTTAGGAATCAATTTATAACTAGGGTTTCAAGATGTATCCTTATATAAGGAGGGTTTTGACTCTGAAAAGAAGGGGGAGGAGGCAGGGGAAAAAATAAAAAATAGAGGAAAGAAAAAAAAAGGAATGAAGAAAAGGAAAAATAAGAGAAAAAAATGAGAGAAAAAGAGAGAAAAAAAAAAAGAAAATCATTCTCTACAAAATTTCTTTTGCTTGATTAAAAGATCTTTAAAGAATTTTTTAAGAATAATATTCAAAGTCCTATCATGAACTATCAAGAATGGTGATTCTACCAATCTGAGAAGCACTTCATTAAGAAACATCCATAAGCATCATTTTCTCTTTATTCTCTTTTATTTGATTTATTATTTTTATTTTATTGATTTCTATTTTGTTTTATTATTTATTCACTAATCATAATTTATATTTTTTTATGGTGATTATGGAGGAAAACACATGATCATATTTGGAGAATCAAATCCATAAGAGATCCATGGGATGCCATAGATAACACCTTATAGAGATATAATTTCTATGATTTTTTTATTATTAATTTATCTTATTGCTTTATTTTATTTATTTATTTTTTAGGATGCATTAATTATTTTTATTATTTTTTTAATAGATTATTGTAATAGACCCAATAGTGGGGGAATTATATGTGATTGCATGTTTATGTTATTTAATTGGTTAGTAAAATTAGGGTTTTAGTTGGGTAATTAATTAAAATTAATGGAGGAAGTCAATTAACGTAGGTTGCATGTTAATGAAAATTAGGGTTTTAGAAGGAATTAATTTAATTATTTGTTTGATCTTTAATTTAATTTAATGTGTTTTATTTATTTTTGGGTTTGCTTACTTTATTTATTTTTGGGATTGTTTACTTATTTTTATGTGTTTTGTGCTTGTTTGTTTATTTTTATGTGTTTTGGGCCTTAAGCCCATATTAGATTCTAATCCATTTAAATAAATTTAGGTTTTTAGGTTTAATTAATTAAAATGCATTTTAGGCTCATAATTAATTAGATTTTTAGGTTAGACATAACTTAGGCCCATCTAGTAAATTAGACATAAGTCCACTCAATTTAATTTAATTAATTAGACTTATCTCATTTAATTAAAGCCTTTTTCATAATTTGTAGATTTAAGGTCACTTTAGAATTAAAACATGTAGAATTAGGCCCACTAATATAAATACCTCCATAAATTGTAGATTTAGACTCATTTTTAGAATTAAAATAAATAGATTTAGGTTCATTTAATTAAAAGGAATTAGTCTTTAGTTCACTTATAAATTAATACATGTAGATTTAGCTCATTTAATTAAAATCCAAGTACATTAGACTAACTTAGGGATTATATGTTTGATTGAATGCATTATTTACTTGTATTTTCATGACTGGTTTGCCTTGGAGTTAATTGCTAGAATAAGGGTTTATATGAAATTGCATTTAAATAGAGGATAATATAGTAATTCATAAAATAATTCAAAATGAACACGAGACTGAAAGAAGTTGGTATTCCGCACCTAGAATCTCCTGGTTGTGGTGCTAGCGTTCTTTTAGGGAATCGAGTACCACCTTTTCGATTTGTCCCAGTTATTACCCTGGGTGGCGACTCCTCATCTCCATGCCATGTCTTTATGATAGTGGTTAGTGTGTTCTCTAGAGCCTTAAGCTCCAACAATGTCGCGGTTGCTAAAATCTTAGACGCGCGCTAAACCCTATCGTTTACAGTGGTGACTCCACTAGGGATAAGAGATACTGATTCTACTTGTGTTCCTTAGAATTATTATATTAATTATTATTTTATTCTTACATTTATTCTACATGTCCCTATTAACCGATGGAGTTGGTTTATAGTTCCATGATTCCACTAATTTCATGGGATTGTAAATTGGCTAACCATCACTCTTAGCCTTAACTCGATTCAAGAGAGATTACTGACCTCATCTAATTAGAGTCTGTAACCTAAGTCCCTAAGGGAGGTAGTCTTCTCTCAAGTTTGCAAAAGATGTCGGGCCCCTCTGACCTTAGCCTATGATGAAGTCTTAAGGAGGGCATCTTGCTAAGGGAACCTTGACCTTTTTACCAGACCCTAACCATATATAATGGCTTAGTTATTTCCTCTAGGATCTACCCAAATTGCTTGTGAATGTTTCCATGAGGTATTTCTATATATAAAGGCCCAAGCCCATACTTTTGAAGCCCATTAGGACTAATAAAGATTGGGTTATGCTTTTATACGTAGAAATATTATTTCTATGTTTTACTACTTTAAGAGAGATTTGGCATGCGCATTGGTCCCTGATATCCCCTGTTGATATTAAGACTAAGACTAAAAATCCTAGGAAAAGAGACTCACCATTGAATATGTATGTGGGAGGAATAAGGCTAGAAGGATATATATATACCTAACTTGTTACTTGCTACCTATTGCATAGCACATGCATCATACTAACATTTGTCTTTCAGCCATCATAGATTCATCTGGGTCTTCCTATGTTTGGAGTCGTAAGGGTGGCAGACTAGTGAGAACTGATTCGAGTCCATAATCAATTACAAAAGAGATCTTTAGCAGACTGGAAAAGAGTCCATCAATCCACTTTACTTAGAATTTGCACAATTGAAACAAGCTGAAGAAATGGAACAACATGAAGGAGGAAACTAGACCATAGAGGATGTCAAAAGAGCACTGATGGATGACATGAGAGTGATGATGCAAGATGAGTTAATACAGGCTTTGGCCGGATTAATGCCACCACCTCCTGCTGCTGCACCTCCTGTGGCCAATCCACCTATTGTGACCAATCTACCTGCTGTGGGCACACCACCCACTAACAATGACAATGTTGGGGAAATGAAACTCGAGAATGTTGAGAGTTATATGGTTGAAAAGGTGAAAAGGGAATCATTGGAGCAAGTTCAAGAGTTGGAATCCAAGAAGATGAAAGCACTGACTCATAAAATGTCTAAGATGGAGGAATTGATAAGAGGACAAGGCATTGGATGCTTATTTTATTTTGATGATATGCTATAATTCGAGGAGGATAAATTGCCTGACAAATTCAAGATGCCATAACTGCAGAAGTTTGATGGTACTGGGGACTTGAGAATTCACCTTAGTCAATACACAACTACAATGAGCACCACTAAGGCTCTTTTGTCCATGGTTACCAAGCTATTTGTACTGTTATTAGAGGGCATGGCTGTCAATTGGTATCATGAGTTGGAAAAGTCTATTCATGTAGATTGGAGAGAGTTGTGCACTACTTTCCTAAAGCAATATGACTACAACACTACGCTCGAAGTGTCTATCAAGGATCTAGAACTTACTAAGCAGAAGCCCAATGAGTCATTCTCAAATTTTCTAACCAGGTTCATGAATAAGGCGAGACTAATGAAGAACAAAATGGCTGAGAAGGATTAGGTTAGGATGATAGTCCAAAATGTGCTATCTAATCTAGTTGAGAGGCTGCAGATGATGAATCCCAAGTCATTTATAGATCTTTACGATGATGGGTTGCAAGCTGAAGAGATCGAAAACTAGAAAAAGAATGTAACTAGGAGCAATGGAGTGAGAAATTACCCAACTGGGGGCACACAGCAAGGAAATACTAGTCGGGTTGTAGGAGTTCATGCTATCCAACAACCTAGGAGATTCTCAAACTTTAACCAACCCTTATCCAAAGTCCTAAACTGTCTCACCCAAAAAGGCCTCCTTCGACCTTTAACCCCCACTAGACCACCAAACCCAAATCTCCTTGGCTTTGACCCAAACAGTTACTGCAAGTTTCACCAAGTTGCTAGTCACCCAACTGATTCTTGTATGTGCCTTAAACACGAAATCCAAAACCTCATAGACAGACCCTGAGAAATCAAATCCAAACCCAAACACCTAAAATAATCCTTTCCCAAATTATCGAAACATGCCACCTCCAACAACCATAATGATCAACTCAATAGTAAGTGAGGAAGAAGTGCTAAACTCTTTTGAGGATTAAACTTTAAAGCCGATGAGAAATCTCCTAGTGCCCCTAAAGATATGGAAAGAGTAGAAAACTTGCTCAGTTAACCTCAGGCAAGTTTGATTATAAGGTGCTTTATTCTAAAGCGCCTTCTTTTGACATATCCATTGATACAACTAAGCATACAGGATGGGGTGATGAGTTTGATGATGAAAAGTTGCTAGTCAAAAAGGAAAAATGTATGGTTGAAGTATGGAAAGAAGGACCAAATTGTCAGGGCTATTGATATTTGGTACAATTCTAATGAGGAAGGCACTGAAAGATATAATGTATGGCTTGATAATCCCGAAGTCAGTTATGTCACCAAAAGTGGGAAGGGCTACAAACCAGCAAAGAAAACTACAGAGAGAGAAGCTGTTGAAGGAGAAGACTCAGATGAACATGGCGATGACCTAATTCTTGAATAGCTCAAGAAAGCAAAAGGAAATATAAGCATTTGGGAGCTCTTGATGCACTCAAGTAGCCACAGGAAAGCTTTGGTTAAGGCTGTAACTGAGATGAACATTGAAACTACTACTACTCCTAAAGCGATGGTGGCCAAAGTTATCAAGAAAAAGCATGGAGTTATTACTTTCTCTGATGAGGATTTACCTGTAGAAGGAAGGAATCATAATAAGGCCCTATTCATTCTAGTTGAAGTGAGAGGGAAAATGACTAATTATGTAATGGTGGATGATGGGTCCGCAATTAATGTTTGCCCGCTACGAATCCTACCCAATCTAGGAGTGAAGGTAGCAGATTTGGCAAAGTCAGGCCTGGTAATTAAGGCTTATGATGATAGCATGACGAATGTAGAGGGAACATTTATGGCTCCTGTGAAGACTAGGCCTATAGAAGTAATGATGGAATTCACTGTGCTAGACATTCCTGTCACCAATGCCTTGTTGTTGGGCAGGCCTTGGTATCATGTTTTGGGAGGAGTGCCTTCCACTGTGCATCAAAAGGTGAAATTCCCACATAAAGGGGAGGTTATAACTGTATATGCGAGTATGGGTAAGACTGTGTCCACAGTTATGGATAGTTAAAGGTAGGTAGTTATTCCTCTTGGTTTCCAAATAACTATAATCTCAGTTGGAATTGTGATGGATCCAAGGGTGATGAGCGTGATTGAGAAGATGAATTATCGACCTAGACAAGGGCTAGGAAAAGACGAGCAAGGTATCCTAGAATTACCAAACTTCAAAACCCAAGATGATACAAAAGGATTAGGCTATACTAGAATTGGATTTGGCAGCAAAATGGCAAGGAGAAGGTTTTTCAATGAAAATAACCTCCTAAGGAATATGGGACCTCTGAAGGACAACTTTGTAAAACAAAGGAAGGAGAAGTTCTATCTGGGTGAAAAGGAGCCTATTCAAGTAGCTGGTGTGGATATCCCTGCGTTTGAGATCTTCAAAAAATAGATAGTTGAGAGGCTGGTACAAGACAACAAAGACAAGGTGATGAAGACAGTTGCTGAAAAGATGAAAGTTGAGGACATTGAAGAATTGCTCTGTCTGCCACCTAATAAAGAACCACCATAGGATTTAGCTAGCATTATTAATAATAGTTTTAGTGATGTTTTTTATGAAGAAATTGATGTAATAATGTCTTATTTGTTTAAGGATGAAAACTCTATTTTTCTTGTGGTCAATGATATGAATTCTGGTTTGGCTTACTTATGTGATGTTGATTATGATGGTCTTGTGCATTTTAATAATGATCATTCATGCATGTTTAATATTAATTCTATTCAATTAGATTTATTAAACATGGGCATAAATGAACAACCAAAACACATTTCTATATCATATGATTTAACTCCTTAAGCGAGAGAAAAATTTGAGAGAATATTAACAAAAAGAAAAGTAGTATTTGCTTGGTCCTACAAGGATATGCCAAGGCTAAATAGAGAAATCGCAAAGCATCACATTCCAATATATCCAGAAGCTAAACTTTTTAAGCAAAACTTCGTAGGTTGAGGCCAGAGTGGACAAAAAAGATAAGGGAGGAAATCGCTAAGTAGATCCAAGCTAACTTTTTATAAGTAGTGGAATACCCTCAATGGTTGGCAAAAATAGTACCAGTTCCTAAGAAAGATGGAAAATTATGAATGTGTGTAGACTTCAGAGATCTGAATAAGGCATGTCCAAAAGATGGCTTTCCTTTACTCCATATTGATGTGATTATCGATAGTGTAGAATCTAGTGTAATGTACTCCTTTATGGATGGGTTCTCAGGATGTAATCAGATAATGATGGTAGTTATAGACAAGATCAAAACTACTTTTATCATTGAATGGGGGACGTATTGCTACAAGGTGATGCCCTTCGGGTTGAAAAATGCAGGAGCAACTTATCAAAGAGCAACCACTGCCTTATTTCATGATATGATGCATAAGGAAGTGGAAGTGTACATCGACGATATGATGATTAAGTCAGAAACAAGAGAGGGACACTTTGAGGCTTTGGATAAGTTCTTAGCAAGAATAGAAAGATATAACCTAAGGCTTAATCCAAAGAAATGCATCTTTGGGGTAACTTCTGGAAAGTTATTGGGGCACATAGTCAATAATAAAGGAATAGAAGTCAACCCAGACAAGATTAAAGCCATCCAGGAGATGCCAACACCAATAACAGAGAAGGAAGTACGAGGGTTTATTGGAAAACTGTAGTACATCAGCAGGTTTATTGCAAGACTTACCATGGTCTGTGATCTGATCTTCAAGCTCTTGAGAAAGAATTAGCCAGTGGAACGGAATGAAGAATGTCAAAAGGCCTTTGATAAGATTAAGGAATACCTTATTAACCTGCCCGTGTTAAGACCATCGAGGCAAGGTAAACCCTTAATCTTATATTTGGATTTAGAAGAAAAGGCAATGGGGGCAATGCTAGCGCAAGAAGGACCAGAAGGGATGGAGTACGCAGTGTATGATCTCAGTAAAAAGTTCCTGCCATATGAAGAAAAATAAAATCTGGTGGAGAAGACATGTTTGATAATGATATGGGCTACAAAGAAGCTAAGGCATTATTTCTAGTCTTATAAAGTACAAGCTGTCTCAAAAATATATCCTTTGACGTACTTCTTTCAAGCACCAGCTTTGACTGGAAAGATGTCTCGATGGCTAGTACTTCTAACTGAGTTTGATATACAGTACATCACTACTAAGGTCATTAAAGGAAGAGCAATAGCAGAATTTCTAGCCTAGAATGCAGTTTAAGGAAATGAGTAATGGAATCTAGAGTTTCCAGATAAGAATTTAGCAACAATAGAACAACGTGACTGGAAGCTTTATTTTAATGGAGCTGTGAATAATAAAAGAGCAGGGTTAGGAGTAATTCTTATTACACTAAGAGGAGAAACCATCCCAATGACCAAGAAATTAGACTTCAGGGTCACAAACAACATAGCTGAGTACGAGGCATGCATCTACGGCTTGGAAGCAACGTTAGCAGTTAGAGCTAAAGACCTACTGGTTTATGGAGATTCCCTGTTAGTTATTAGTCAAGCTAATGAGGAGTGGGAAGTGAAAGAAGAGAGGTTGAAACCTTACATCTGCAATTTGAAAAAGCTAATGAGGAATTTCATTAAATATCTCTTCATGCACTTACCAAGAGATGAGAATCAAATAGCGGATGCCTTGGCAATACTTTCTTTAATGTGGGATAAACCGACGGGATCAATGATGAAGCCTTTAGTGATAATGAAAAAAAAAGCTCCATGTTATGGTAAGGAACAAGTCAGGAGTATCCAAATAGAGCCAGAAGAAAATCCATAGTTTTACGACATCTAGAGATTTATTAAGGAAAGGAAATACCCAAATGAAGCAACTTCCAAAGAAAGATATACTCTTCGTGTTCTTACATGCCATTATGCAAGTCATGATGGAATATTATATAGAAGAATGCCAAATGGAATACAACTGAGATGTCTTAAAAAGGATGAAGCAAAACAAGCGATGAAAGAGATTCATGCAGGGGTTTATGGACCACATATGAACGAGATGATTCTGGCAAAGAAAATGGTTCGGCAAGGGTATTATTGGATAAGCATGAAAAGGGACTACATCCAAGTAGTAAGAGAATGTCATAAGTGTCAAGTACACGGGAACCTCAATCATCTTTCCCCTATAGTGCTAAACAATAATTTAACATCTTCGTGGCCTTTTGTAGCCTGGGGAATATATATAATAGGGGAAGTAAAACCAACTGCTTTGAACGGGAAAAAGTATATAGTAGTTACAATTGACTACTTCTCTAGATGGATAGAAGCAGAGTCCTTTAGTACCTTGAAGGCTAGACAGATGGCAAGGTTTATCGAAAAGAATCTTATTTGTAGATATGGGGTCCCACATCATGTTGTGATAGAAAATGGTGTTTAGTTCCCGACAAAAATGACTGAATTATTGCAGAGATACAAGATTGAGCATCATAAGTCCTTGCCTTATCGACCTCAGGCTAATGGTGCAATTGAAGCAACTAATAAGAATATAAAGAAGATTCTCTCTAAGATGGTGAAAATGCATAAAGAATGGTTTGAATATCTCCCTTTTTTACTTTATGGGGATACATAACTACAACGCGCACTGCTACGGGATAAACTCCGTTCTTGTTAGTATATGGTTATGAAGCAGTTTTGCCCATAGAGATAGAAATCAAATCTTGGAGAGTCATTATAGAAGCAAAAATTCCTAAAAGTGAATGGATACAAAAGAGATTCGATCACCTCATTTCTCTAGATGAGAAAAAGATGGATTCTCTATTTCACACTCAGATTTATCAGAAGAGGATAGCGAGAGCTTTCAATAAAAGGGTTAAGCCGGAAAAGATAAAAGTTGGAGATATGGTATTAAAGTAAACAAGGGCGATAGTGTTTGATCCGAGAGGGAAATTCAGACCAAATTGGGAAGGACCATATCTAGTCAAGCCAATCCTACCAAAAGGAGCTGCAAAGATATCCAATCTAGAAGGGAATGAGTTCACTGAGCCAATCAATTTGGATCATCTCAAGAAATACTACCTTTAAAAAAAAAGTTCACTGGCTAGAAAACCTGAAAAGGCTAATCAAGCAAAGTTAGCACATTCCCGCTATTCAGAAAATCCGTAAAGGGCTGGTATACAAAAATAATGGAATAAAATAAAGAAGTGATCCCATTGATTAGAAAACTCGTAAAGGACTTATCAATTAGAAATTAGGGAAACAAAAGTGAGGAAAAATGTTAAGTTAGAAAATCCGAAAGGACTAGTTGATAACAGGAGTTATATCATATGATGTACTAAATGTAATTATTTTTTGCCCTAATTAATGAAATAAATTGAAATAATATTTATGTCAAATGTTGCATATTCTATCTTTATTATAAAGCATAAAGGCTTGAAGGAAAAATAAAACATAAGAAATCAGACTTATGAGACCATTATTGTCATTTCTATTTTTTCTTTTGTGACTCATCTAATAACACTCAAGTCCTTTTATAGCTAGTAAATTCTGGTGGTTCTGTAGATTGCATGACAACCCAAGCTTTATAGTCATCATCAGTAGTCATGTCAGCGTTCAGGTGCATATGCCACTTTAAAGCTCTACGAGGCCACAAGTTCTTTACTTTTTCTAGAAAGTGTTGTCTTAAAGGGAAGCTTTCAAAGTTAGTTATAATAGCCATAATGAATTGAGGGCAAACATACTGGCGGCAAAGGCGTGAGGGAGAAAAAAAAAGTCAAAAAGTACAACCCAGGAATAGGAACACAATAGTCATACAAGTTGATGGTCATGGATTTGAATCTCCACCAAGGACAAATCCAAGTAATCTCAGTATCAACAAGGCCTTTCATCCAATCAATCCATTAATTTATAGTGTGCTTGTCCCTTAACTTCAAAAGACGAGACTGTAAATGATGAGGTTGATAAACCAAAGCATTGGGGGGAGCATTAAGCAGACTCAACTTCTCCTGTAACCAAATCTAAAAAAAAAAAAGCAGAGCTAAGTTGAAAACCTAAAAAGGCAGCTTAGATGAAAAAAAAAAGAGGGCTTGGTCTAATATAAAAGATTGAAACTCACTCATTAAAGGAAACAATTTTAAAGCATCAAAATTACAGTCATGCTAACACAAGTCCTAAAGAAGATCAGTCATCTTGAGCTCCAGTATCTGGCCAAGGGTTCCATCCTCTAGTTGGATCATCACTCTAATATGGGGGCATAAAAGTCCTAACATCATGATTGTCAAAATCAAGACCAGCAAGCTATTTTCGAAGCCTCTCGTTCTCATGCTCAAGATCCCCTACATAACTCTGTTGCATTTAGAATAGTCATAATCATGCATATCATACATAACATGCATACATTGGCATATATGTTGAAAATACTAACCCTCCAAGTATCTATAATCTGTATAGTAAATAATCTTTAGGAAGAAGCAAGACCATACAGATACTCTACCTGTGTCCTAAGGACCTGTAAAATGAAGTTTACTAATTCAGTAACAAGTGCTAGTTTGTGCAGGGTTGGAAATGCAAAGCAAGCTCACATGTGAAGCATCAGGAGGAGAGAAACTATCTAAGCCACATCAAAATACATATGCTGCTCAACATGAATCTACACCATGGGAGCCCAATTATACATGGACTTATCAAAGGGGGGAACATCGCCCAAAATAGTACTCGAGGAAGTATCACCATAAGCAGGCTTAACCTCCTGCTCAGTCTCCTCCATAGCAGCATCAGGGACTCCTTTAATCTGTGTAAGAATTGAATGTCATATGAAGGGATGAAAGAGATAAAATAAAGTAGTGACAGAAAGTATACCTCAGCTGGGTCTGTAGGAACCTGCTCTATGAGATTCTCTCTAATGTACTCCCGATAATGACGTGAACACTCAAGCAGAGTCAAAGCCTCATATCATTCAAGGGCTGCTATGAGCTCGGGACTAATCATGCTGCTACTCTGCAACATCGAGGAGGGAATAGAAGAAGGAACACGCCTCCTAGAAGGTCCCATATGCCAATGATAAACATGCTCACCAAGATACCACATCCGGCAGCCATAACCAGGGAGCAGAACTCTCATATTCTCAAGCCTCACAGTCGCTGTCATAAAATCGTATCGTTGAATGTCTTCAGCACCAGCCAGCCAATCTGATCTGACATGCAAACTTGTTTATTTAAGTTTATTGAACTTTTACAATTAATGAAATACTAAAGATCAAATTTACCTTACTAGGTCCCACTCTAAGGAGTTCAGTTGATCTTGATAAGTCTGCAAGTCATGCTTAATGCTAGTAAGACGAGAGGAACCCCACCTCTGCATCAAGGGAAGACTCTTATCAAAGCTAATGGCACTAAAGCCTCGGATCACTCCTATCTCAATGCCCCAGATCTGAAAGAGAGGAGATGAAAGAAATAAAGAGGAAAATGTGAAAATAAGCAAAGTTGAAAAGGATAGAAGACATACATGCAAGACATGCCAAAAACCGTACATTGTCACAACACCTCTGCAAACAATATCCAATTTGTAATAGAGATAAGCAAGTGCTGCAGATCCCCAATCTAAAGTAGCGATTGTAGCAAAATCCTGAAGGGGACCAAGAAAAGCGATGCTAACCTCATGACCAGTCTCACAAAAAAGAGTAGTGCCAAGTGATATCAATAAGAAGCATCTCACCTTTTGAAGAATCTGGCAAGGTGTAGTGGTAGGTAGTCTCCTGAAACCCTAAATGAGAGAAGAAAGAAGCATGTTCTTCCGATTCTTCCATGCCGAAACAAACCTAAGCAAGTCGCAAACATAGCGACTCCTAGCATCCTCCAAAAGAGTGCAGTAATGGATATCAAAGGGGACTGGGGCACCTCCGAATGCAATCCCAGTAATAGTAGAGAAGCTTATCGGGGAAATAGTCAGCTCACCCACTCGTGTGTGAAAAGTATAAGTGGTGTCCATCCACCTCTCGATAAGAGCAAAAAGCGAGTAGTGGTCTGACTTACCTCGAGCAGTCGGTAAAGCAGCAATGAAACGTCAAAAGCCAGATGCCTAAATATGTTGTATTACCTCTCCAGACAAGTCATGGAATAGTTCTCGAGCCAAGTGAAAGCAACCCGAGAATTTTAATGGTTTCTGAAAAATTCTAAAAATTACAGGATTACTTTTTCCTTTCCTAAATTTTTTATTTTTATCATTTTTTATTTAAAAAAATCAAAAAATTGGATTTCCGATTAGAAATCCAAAATTCCGATCGGATTTTCATATTTTCGATCGGAAATCTAAGAAATCCGATTGGAAATCTAAGAATTCAAATTTGGAATTCAGAATCCTGATGAGAAATTCAATAACTAAGAACATATTTTTTGAAATTTTAAGTTCTAAATTGTCAATTTTTCATAAATTATATTAGTTTAACAAATATTCTATAATTGCATGCATGAACATATTAATTTTACATACTAAAATAAATGTGTTTATTGGAATTGAAGACACAGACAGGAAATTTACCTCATTTCCAACTTGAAAGCATCTATGAAGGTGTAAATGAGTCAAAGGAAGCACATCTTCACCTTCACGGAGTCCTAAATCATTTTGAAGAAAATGCAAATGTGAAGTGATGGAATCTGACTATCTGGAACTGTTCCTACATAGTCTGCATTATGGATGAGCCATAGGATCAAACGGATCCAAAATCGGACTTCAGATGAAAGAATAATTGATAAAGAAAAATTTAAAAATCAAGAGAAAATGAAAAAGAAGAGAAAAAGAAAAAATGAACAAGGATAGGAAAAGGAGGGAATGAATCAGAAAAAGGGGAAAATGTGTATATTAAAAAGGAAAATATCCACTTTAGTCCTTTAGCTTTTGGTTTGCATTTAAGTCCATTCTTTTCCTTGCAATTTAATCCTAAATTGCAATGTCTCCTAATTTAATAATTCAATGAACTATTAAATTTGTCAGTCAACATTATCAAAGGCAAGTAATGAATGGATTGCAGCATCATCAGTGAGCAACAAAAGGATTGCAGCTAATCGTGAGCAATTAAGGATTGCAGCATATTTAGACTATACGACCGAGTGTAGTCGACATTGTACGATCGAGTGCAATGTATCTTCAATCAAGATTATACGACCAAGTGTGATATTTCTTTTCAAAACAGACTATACAACCAAGTGTAGTCGACATTGTATGACCGAGTGCAATGTATTTTCAACCAAGATTATACAATTGAGTGTGATATTTCTTTTCAAAAATAGACTATACGACCAACTGTAGTCGGCATTGTATGACTGAATGCAATGTATCCTCAATTAAGATTATACGACTGAGTATAATCAGCATTTTATGATCAAGTGTGATGTTTCTTTTTAAAATAGACTATACAATCGAGTGTAGTCGGTATTGTACGATCGAGTGCAATGTATCTTCAATCAAGATTATACAACCGAGTATAATCGGCATCATACAGCCGAGTGTGATGTTTTTTTGTGAAATAAACTATACAACTGAGTGTAGTCAGCATTATACGACCGAGTGCAATGTATCTTCAATCAATATTATACAACTGAGTATAATTGGCATCATACAACCGAGTGTGATGTTTCTTTTCAAAACAGACTATACAACCAAGTGTAGTCGACATTGTACGACCGAGTGCAATGTATCTTCAATCAAGATTATATGACCAAGTATAATCGACATTATACAACCAAGTGTGATATTTCTTTTCGAAACAGACTATACGACCGAGTGTAGTTGACATTGTACAATCGAGTGTAATGTATCTTCAATCAAGATTATACAACCGAGTATAATCAGCATCATATGACCGAGTGTGATGTTTCTTTTTGAAACAGACTATACGACCGAGTGTATTCGACATTGTACAATCAAGTGCAATGTATCTTCAATCAAGATTATACAACCGAGTATAATCGGCATCATACGACCGAGTGTGATGTTCCTTTTCAATTCAGGCTATATGTCCAAGTGTAGTCGACATTGTACGACCGAGTGCAATGAGTTCCTTTCACCCAAGATTATATGACTGAGTATAGTCAATATCATATGACCGAGTATGATATGTCATTTCAAATTAATGTTTTACATCTGAGTATAGCAAGTTTATAAGCAAAAACTTCATCAAGCACAAGTAAGTATCCTAACTTTTAATTAAGAAATTTGGTGGTAGTTTACTTTGCTATAATTTGTCAAGCAAACAGCAACAAAAGGGGGCAACTATAGACACCCAATTTTGGGATAATGAATTATGGATGCGACAAAAGAATCCAATGATGAAAATTTCATGAATAGGTCTTCAATATTTAAAACTTTGAAACTTCAAGGGTTTAATTACATTTTTTCAAAGAAAGGATTTAATATTTTTGTGGATTAAATTGCAATGCTTTTTAGGGATCTAATTGTAAAATTTAAATTCTTTCAAGGACCTTTTTATAATTAAAAGTTCAAAAAAAGGTGATCAAAATTACACTAATTCCAATCGAAATTATGAAATTCCAATCGGAATTATATAATTCTGATCAAAATTACACAATTCCGGTCGGAATTAGACTCCTTCTGCAAATTCTTGAATTTTTCTAGATAAATTGAGTTCTAATTGGTCTAAAATTCTCCTAAAATTATTGTGATAATGTTTTTAAGGAAATAGAAGTCTTTTAGAAATCAATTTATAACTAGGGTTTCAAGACGTATCCTTATATAAGAAGGGGGAAAGAAGGGGGAGGAGGCAGAGGAAAAAATAAAAAATAGAGGAAAGAAAAAAAAAGGAACGAAGAAAAGGAAAAAATGAGAGAAAAAAAAAAGAAAATTATTCTCTACAAAATTTCTTTTGCTTAATTGCTTGATTGAAAGATCTTTAAAGAATATTTGAAGAATAATATTCGAAGTCCTATCAAGAACTATCAAGAACAGTGATTCTACCAATCTGAGGAGCACTTCATTAAGAAATATCTATAAGCATCACTTTCTCTTTGTTCTCTTTTATTTGATTTAGTTTTTTATTTTTTTATTTTATTGATTTCTATTTTTTTATTATTTATTCACAAATAATAATTTTTATTTTTTTTATGGTAATTATGGAGGAAAACACATGATGATCATACTTGGAGATCAAATCCATAAGAGGTCCATATGATGCCATGGATAAAACCTTGTAGAGATATAATTTCTATGATTTTTTATTATTATTTTATTTTATTGCTTTAGTTTATTTATTTATTTATTGGGATGTATTAATTATTTTTATTATTATTTTTAATAGATTATTGTAATAGCCCCAATAGTGGGAATAGTGGAATTATGTGTGGTTGTATGTTTATGTTATTTAATTGGTTAGTAAAATTAGGGTTTTAGTTGGGTAATTAATTAAAATTAATGGAGGAAGTATATTAACTTAGGTTGCATGTTAATGAAAATTAGGGTTTTAAAAGAAATTAATTTAATTAGTTGTTTGACCTTTAATTTAATTATTTTAATGTATTTTATTTGTTTTTGGGCTTGCTTACTTTATTTGTTTTTGGGATTTTTTACTTATTTTTATGTGCTTTTGTGCTTGTTTGTTTATTTTTATGTGTTTTGGGCTTTAAGCCCATAATAGATTCTAATCCATTTAAATAAATTTAGGTTTTTAAGTTTAGTTAATTAAAATGCATTTTAAGTCCATAATTAATTAGATTTTTAGGTTAGACATAACTTAGACCCATCTAATAAATTAGACATAAGTCCATTCAATTTAATTTAATTAATTAAACTTAGCTCATTCAATTAAAGTCTTTTTCATAATTTTTAGATTTAAGGTCACTTTAGAATTAAAACATGTAGAATAAGGCCCACTAATTTAAATACCTCCATAAATTATAGATTTCGGCTCATTTTTAGAATTAAAATAAATAGATTTAGGTTCATTTAATTAAAAGGACTTAGTCTTTAGTTCACTTATAAATTAAAATATGTAGATTTAACTCATTTAATTAAAATTCATGTACATTAGACTAACTTAGGGATTATATGTTTGATTGAATGCATTATTTACTTGTATTTTCATGACTGGTTTGCCTTGGAGTTAATTGCTAGAACAAGGGTTTATATAAAATTGCATGTAAATAAAGGATAATATAGTAATTCATAAAATAATTCTAAATGAACACGAAACTGAAAGAAGTTGGTATTCTGTACCCAGAATCTCCTGGTTATGGTGCTAGCTTTCTTTCAGGGAATCGAGTACCACCTTTTCGATTTGTCCCAGTTATTACTCTGGATGGCGACTCCTCATCTCCACGTCATGTCTTTGTGACAGTGGTTAGTGTGTTCTCTAGAGCCTTGAGCACCAACAATATCGCAGTTGCTAAAATCTTGGACGTGCGCTAAATCCTGTCGTCTACAAGAGTACTTTTAAATTAAGAGACCATGAGATGTAATATGTTGGAGATTCCGAAAAATCCACTTCACGGCTTGGCAATGTGCATCCATTGGAGCATGTAAAAATTAAGAAGTTTTGTTCACAGTATGAGAGATGTCCGAACTGGTGACTGCTAAGTACTGTAACCCACCAACAATGCTTCGATATTGATTAATGTCATCAAGTGGATTTCCATTATGAATAAACCTTTTCATAAAAATTACATATTATTTTATTATCCCACACTTTTACTAAAATTAATTTTTAATCTAAAAATGTAAAATATATTTAATTTATTCTTGATTAAAAATTAATTAATTTTTATATAAATTAAATAAGGACTAAAATAATTTTTGTTGTAGAATTAAGATTGAATTGCTTAGTTTATTATAGAACTAAACTTGAATTTAGTAGTATTTAATTAGAAGAAAAATATTTTATAGTAGAATGATTTTAAGAGAATTTAAAGAGAATTTGGAGAAGTATAATATTGAAAGAATTTGGAGAATAATCTATCTTTTTCTATCTCTTCTCATTAATGAATTTCAATCTCTTTATATAGAGATTTTCTTTTCATTATTTGAGAACTATTCTCTCACAAGCAATATATTGTTCATTCACATTCATAATACTCCCCCTTGAATAACAATATTTTGCAACTGCCTCATTAAAACCTTGCTAAATAAAACCCAGTGGAAAAAACTTTAGCTTAAGGAAAAAGTGTACAGTGCATGATTTTCTCCTCCTCAAGTTGATATGTATAATTTTCCTTCACATAGTATGCAGATTTCGCATTCTAATATCGTGAATGTGTTTTCAAAAGATTGTAGTTGGAAGCACCTTTATGAAAAGATCAGCTAAATTCTTGCTAGACTGAATATACTTGATATCTATATGATTGTCTTTTATTAGCTTATGAGTGTATGAAAAGAATCTTGGAGGTATAGGTTTGGTTCTATCACTTCTGATATATCATTCCCTTAACTGTGCAATGCATGTTACATTATCTTCATACAAATTTATTGGATTTTTGTTGACTGGAAAACCACAAGATTCTTCAATATGATGTGTCATTGATCTAATCCACACACACTCTCTACTTGCTTCATATAGTGCAATAATCTCAGAATGATTTAAAGAAGTAGCAACAAACGTTTGTTTCTGGGAACGCCAAGAAATTACAGTTCCATTATTTGTGAACACATAGCCTGTTTAAGATTTCTCTTTATGAGGATCAGATAAATGCCCTGCATCTTCATAACCAATCAATTCTTGTTTTGAATTGTTAGAATAAAATAAACCCAAATCAACATTTCCTAGAAGGTATCGAAGTATATATTTGATCCCTTTCCAATGCCTTTTTGTTGGAGCTGAACTGAACCTTGCTAATAAATTGACTGCAAAATAAATGTCAGGTTTAGTACAATTAGCAAGATACATTAGAGCTCTAATGGCACTAAGATATGGAAATTCAGAATCAAGAATTTCTTCATTTTCTTCACAGGGTCGAAATGGATCAGTCTCAATATTGAGTGATCTGACGACCATTGGAGTACTTAAAGGATTTGTTTTATCCATATTAAAGCGTTTCAAGATCTTTTCTATGTAATTTGATTGATGCATGAATATCCCATTGTGCATTTGCTCAATTTGTAAACCAAGGCAATACTTGATTTTTCCAAGATCTTTCATTTCATATTCTTCTTTTAAGTATACTATTACTTCATGGATCTCATTTTCTGTTCCAATGATATTTAAATCATCAACATATACAGCTATAATCACAAATCCGGATATTGTTTTCTTAATACTCATATATCCTTTATTAATCAAATAATCGCTTAAACGATTATACCACATGCTAGTGACATTTTTGGGTTTTCTTAATCAGGATATTGTTTTAACCCATATAAAGATCTCTAGAGCTTAATCGAATACATTTCTTTGGGTTTTGTACTTAATGCTTCAGGAATTTTAAATCCTTCAAGGATTTTCATATAAATGTCACTATCAAGTGATCCGTACAAATAAGCAATTACAACATCCATAAGACGCATTTGTAATTTCTTAGAAACTACTAGGCTAATCAAATACTTGAACGTAATTGCATCCATAACAGGAGAATACGTTTCATCATAATCAATTCTCGGCCTTTATGAAAAACCTTGAGCTACAAGTCTAGTTTTGTACCTTATTATTTCATTTTTCTCATTTCTCTTTCATACAAAGACCCACTTGTATCCTACAGGTTTCATAGTTTTAGGCATAGGAATAATTGGCCCAAAAATATTTCGCTTGTTTAGTAAGTCTAATTCAGCCTGCATAACATCTTTCCATTTTATCCAATCATGCCTATTTTGACATTCCATGACTGATTTTGGTTCAGGATCATCTTTGTCATTTATGATTTCACATGCAACAGTATATGAAAATATTTCATCAATACTTTTCATCTCATTTCTATTTTTCTTGTATTGGTATAATTTATTGAGATTTCTTGATTAATATCATTTATACCTTCCATTTGGGGACTTTCTTTATTTTCTATTTCTTCAGGGATATTTTCCTCGCTATCAATATGATTATCTACTCCCTTTCTCTTTCGAGGATTTTTATCCTTAGAACCAATTGGTCTTCCACGCTTTTGGCGTGTTTTAGACTCATGAGTGTCTTTACTCTCAGGTTTTATTTCTAAAATTTCAATACGAGCAGGAGCATTAGCTGCTAGTATATATGATTTACTCACTCTTTTTGTATCAATAAATGCATCTGGCAATTGATTTGTAATTGCTTGTAAGTGCATAATCTTTTTCACTTCTAATTCACATTGTTTTGTGTAAGGATCCAAATGCAATAATGATGGTTCATTCCATGAAATATCCCTTTTCCCTTATTTCTCCTTTTTTCCTAATGTTGGGAAAACAACCTCATTAAATTGGCAATCAGCAAAACGTGCTGTAAAAACATCACCAGTTAAAGGTTCAAGATATCTAATAATCGAGGGTGTTTCAAACCCAACATAAATTCCTAAATCTTCGTTAAGGACCCATTTTTGTGCGTTGAGGTGGCACAATGGGTACATATATTGCACAACTAAAAATTCTAAGATGGGAAATATTTGGCTCTTAACCAAATGCCAATTATAGTGGGGAGTATTTATGATATGCACTAGGTCTTATGCGAATTAATGAAGCAGCATGTAGGATTGCATGACCCCAAACTGAAATGGGAAGCTTTGTTCTCATTATTAATGGTCTAGCAATAAGCTAAAGGCGTTTAATCAATGATTCAGCTAAACCATTTTGAGTATGTACATGGGCAACAGGATGCTCAACACTGATCCCAGTAGACATACAATAATCATTGAATGCTTGAGATGTAAATTCACCAACATTATCAAGGCTTACCCTCTTGATTGTATAATCAGGGAATTATGCTCGTATTTTAATAATTTCAAGTAGCAACCTTACAAATACAACATTACAAGTTGATAATAAACAAACATGTGACCATTTACTAGATGCATCAATTAATACCATAAAATATCTGAATGGTCCACATGGTGGGTGAATCGGCCCACTTATATCACCTTGAATTCTTTCAAGAAACATAGGTGATTCATTCTGAATTTTAGATGGTGAAGGCCTCAAGATTGATTTTCTGAGAGAACAAGATGTACATGACATTTCATTTGATTGAGGAATTCTTTGCCCCTTTAGTGGATGCCCATGTGAATTCTCAATTATCCTTCGCATCATTACTAATCCAGGATGACCTAATCTGTCATGCCATAAATTTATTATTGAAGGATCATAAGATTTTTCTTTTACTACCATATGTGATTCAATTACATGTATATACATGTAATGCAATCTAGTAGGGAGTTTTGGCAGTCTTTCTAATACTTGTATTTTTCCTGATTCATAGGAAACTATATTTAAATATTGGTTACCATTTATAGTAATAGATTGGGTATCATACCCATTTCAATACATGCCATCAAAACTCAACAAATTTCTTATTGATTTTGGTGAAAACAAAACTTCATTAATTATAAATTTTTTTCCATTTGGTAACATAAATTTAGCTTTGCCAATTCCTTCAATCAGATCTACAGGACCTGATATTATTTTTACAACTACCTTTGTGGGCTTTATTTCAGAGCAATAATCTCTATTTAGTACCACTATCTGATATGCAGAGATCTCCAATATTATCTTTATGTTGAGTACAATCCATATTAAACTTCAAAATAGATAAACACATTATTAATCAATTAAGGTAAAAATATAAAATAATTATAAAGTAGGACATTTTATTAATTTGAAAATAACATACATAATAATAACATATTCTTCAGAATTGAAAAATAAAATAGGTAATAAAAATATACTTAAAATTATAGTTGCCTCAATTTCCATTGTCAGTAAAATCATCAGTAAAATCAGAAACATCTAGATGAGCTATATCATTAACAGGAGTATGATGCTCATTGAAGTTTATTTCCTTTTCTTTGTCTTTCAATAATGCCTTATAAATTTGGCAAAGATATGGTGGTGTACGACAAACTCGTGCCCAGTGTCCTTTACTACCACATCTGAAACACACAGTTTCATACTTATGTTGGGGCCTTTCTTGAACACCACTGATGACTAATTTTAACTTCTTTTAAGGTTGAGTCTGAGTTTATTGTGGAGTATTTTTATATTTATTTCCACAACCACGGCCAAAGAATTGACCTCTTCCACGTCCATGACTTTTACCTCTCCCACGTCCATGGCTATTGTAATTTTTATGTCTGGAATAATTTGTAGCATTTGCTTCTGGAAATGCTACTAAGCCAGTGGGACGGGACTGATAATTTTTCATCAAGAGTTCATTATTTTTCTCAGCTACCAGTAGGCATGAAATTAGTTCAGAATATTTTTTAAATCTCTGCATCCTATATTTTTGTTGCAGTGTAACATTTGATGCATAAAATATGGAGTAAGTTTTCTCCAACATATCATCGTCTGTGACTATCTGTCCATAGAATTTTAATTATGATATTATTCTGAACATTGCAGAATTATAGTCACTCACTTTTTTGAAATCTTGAAAGCGTAAAGCTCTCCATTCATCAATAACTACTGGTAGTATTACATCTCTTTGATTATCATATCTATCTTTAAGATCCTTCCAAAGAACACTTGGATCTTTGACAGTCAAATATTCACATTTTAATCCTTCATCAAGATGACGACGGAGAAAAATTATAGACTTTGCCTTATCTTGCAGTGAGGTGTTATTATTTTCTTTTATGGTATCAATTAACCCCATTAATTGAAGATGCATTTCTATATCTAGAATCCAAGACATATAATTTTTTCCCGTGATGTCAAGAGCAACGAACTCAAGCTTTGCTAGATTTGTCATTATGATCATTAATACAAAAAATATAACTCAATAAGAATTCATAAATTTGATGACTATTAAAAAAATCAAACATAATCAGAATTTACTGATTAATTATATCATGAATGAATATTGCAAGAAATAACAGCGGTACAAAAAATGATACAATAATACTTAAAATTATATCAAATAAAAAATCATCTTCTATATGAATTATTCCAAAAACTATTATAATAGTCATGATCAAAACACAAATATAAATATACCAAATCATGTTTAGAATTTAGAGTAAAGAGAGAAAGAGAAAATGTATGAATTTGTGTGAATAAATAAAATTTATAATTTGTCTATTTATAATAAAAAATATAGTCGTTTGTTGTCATTATGTTACCGTTGATAATAAAAATATAGCCATCAGAAAAAAAAATTTAAATATAATATATTGAGAAATAAATTATATAAAGTAAAATTAACAAATAATGTTGATATGATTATTTATAGTAAGTGAGTTAACATAATGATATGTATAAATATGGGACAAAACTACTCATTAATATAAAATGGGGTATAGTCTTCCATTAACATAAATAATAATAAAAATACAAATATGCATAAATATAAATTAATAGGAGGTATAGTCATCCATAAAGTTAGAACAATTTCTAGCAATTTTTGCATCAATGGTGTAGTTAGTAAAACAAAATAAAAATAATAATTAATATAAAGTTAGATTGAAGAAATAAATATAAATATAAATATAAATAAATATAAATTAGTATGAGGTATAGTCATCAATGATAATATATAATCAAATAATATATTCATAAATATTAAATATTAAGAAATATGTACCTTATTATTTTGATTGAGAGTTTTTTGTGCTGATAACGTATTGTAGAATTAAGATTGAATTGGTTAATTTGTTATAGAACTAAACTTGAATTTAGTAGTATTTAATTAGAAGAAAAATATTTTATTGTAGAATGATTTTAAGAGAATTTAGAGAGAATTTGGAGAACTATAATATTGAAAGAATTTGGAGAATAATCTATCTTTTTCTATCTCTTCTCATTAATGAATTTCAATCTCTTTAAATAGAGATTTTCTTTTCACTATTTGAGAACTATTTTCTCACAAGCAATATATTGTTCATTCACAAGCAATATATTGTTCATTCATATTCATAATAATTTTTAATTTATTAATTTATTTAAACTCTATTTAGAACTATTTTTTTATTTTTAAAAAACTATTCAATTTCAAAAATTAGAAATTTTATATTTAAAAGTAAAATAAAATCATCTAATAAATTTAAAAAACTTCTATATTCTAGAATTTATTTTATATATCTTCTATTACTATTTACACATCGGTAGAAGTTGCAATATGATAAGAGCTCAATTGGATTATTTTCTAAATTTTTGCTCATTTTTACAAGAATTTATTAAGGTATGGCCTCTAATTCATATTTTGTTGAGATATAGGTGTATTTTGAGAATTAGAAGGAATTTCAGGAGTTTTGTACGAAGATTGAAGCATTTATAGACTTAAAGAGCTTGAAGAATTGCATTTTAAAGGGGTTTTCAAGGCACAGGTGGATACATGGCCGTGTTGCAAAGCTGAAGTCATACACAGGACAATACATGCTAATTAGTCGCGCTGTGTTAGTCGCTGCCAAAAGAAAATCTTGAATGTTATACGACCATATTGAGAATGAGATGATGAGACATGCCTGTGTTGATTTTATACACGGCCATGTATCGGGAAATCCAGCTCAAAGTCCCCATTATAGCTATATTTTTGGAAGGTTTTTATTGGCAATTTTAAGGAGGCTATGTAAGGGATTAAAGGACAACCTAAGGGAACTTTTTGGATGTCTTTTGATGCAGAGATTAACAACAAAAACTCTAGAAAGCAGGAGCTCAATTGTTGAGGAGAATTCAAGCTCTCTACTTCGTAGTCTGATTCATCTGTGAGTTTTTCTTCCTCTTTCTCTCGTTGATTTCTTTCTCATTAATTTGTTTGGTTCGATTTATTTAATTTTAGTAGGATTCACTTTTTTTTTTTTTTAACAATAGTGGGATTCAAGTTTTAATCTAGTTTTCATTACTCAAATTATTGATTGATTAGGAAGCAATAATAAGATTAGAAATTGGTGATTACAGGGAATCTCTGTAAGAATGATATCCTTTCTTATCATTGTATTACTTGTGAAAATGAACTTCAAACACAATAAGTAAAATAGAAAAAACCAGCAGCAGGAATTGCAGATATCATAGCAGAGATAGTACCAGCAGATCTATCCTAGCAGAATAAAAAAGACAATACAATAGCAATAAAAAAAATCAAAAATAAAAAAGACGGACAACATAACTGAAAAAATAAGAATGAAGCAACAACAGCATATTTGAAAGGAACATATATAGTAGAGCAGTGCACTAAACAGAAAATTGCAATTATATATCAAGTTTAAAATGGAAATTGATGTAAAAGAACGCAAATAAAATCGCTAGTTGAGCTCCTAGTAAAATCCATAACTAAACTAGTAAAAAGCCCACCATCACCTAAAGTAATAAGGGATAGTTTTTTCTTTAAAAAAAAATCAAATAAAAATTAATTTCACAAATTAACATCACCTGCTATTGGAAAATAAGTGGCCACTAGACCATTTTCTCTCCGGCGGCCCACAAGTCTTTTTCGAAATATGCAAGAATTTGGAGGAAGGCAAAGATATTCCCAGCAGGTCATTTTCCAAACGGCGCAAAAAGAACAGGCCACTGGAACAAGTGCACTGCTCAATATGATATGTGAAATTAGTGGCAATTATATACCGAGTTAAAAATTTTAAACAAACAGGTGATGGACAATAGTGCCAGCTCCTGCGGTGACCTCAGTTATCATCAAAATTAAGCTCCAACCCCATTAATGGCACATGACTTCATTAAATCAGAATCATCAGCAGTACCTGTTTTTCCATATTCCTCAAACTTCCTTTCAATTGATCATCAGGCTTAGTAATTCAAATTTGCTAGATAATCATTAATAAACAGCGAAGGGACATAATATTTTTTATTGCGGTTAGACAACCGTCTACAATTGCGGCCACAATTGATACACCTACGGTGACTAAATTTAGACACCTTTTGCAAAAGATATAGTCACTAAAGGCCAATTTTCTTGTAGTAACTGTTCTGTTATAGGCATATAATTTACAAGAATCAAATCTCCGTTGAGCTGCAAAAGAAGTGTTTGATGAGTTTACTTGACTTGATTAGTTTAACTAATTCTGATGCAGGTGCATGTTATAAAAATTGCTGATCTTGTATTGTTATTTTTTATTCATCAGTAAAATAAGAAAAATTGCAATTCTGTTTGTTTATTTGACTGAATGGCCTCTTTTGATCACTGTTTTCATCCCACAGTATATCATCACTTTTGAGTATTCTCAGATGGGTAAAATCAATTACCTCAACCTTAATTTACCTTCCTACAGCAAATTGCTTCTGGGAAAGTGCTCTCCACCCAATGTCGCGCCTATAAAATCCCCCAGGCCAATTAATCTCCTCAACAGCCTGATACGCCCTATCCCTAGCCTCTTGAAGATCTCTTCCCTTGGCAGTAACCCCAAGAACACGGCCCCCTGTAGCAATAAAGTTTCCCTCTGCATCCAAAGCAGTTCCGGCATGGAAAATCTCAACTGTTGGAGCAACATTTTCAGCTTCTTCAATGTTTCGAATCACAGTCCCCTTCTCATAGGACCCAGGGTAACCTTGACTTGCCATTACCACCACCATGGCAGACCCTGGGGACCAGTTCAGTGATACCCCACTTAGCTCTCCTCTACAAGCTGCAAGGAGAACTTGTGCCAAATCACTTTCCAACCGAACCATTAAAACCTGTATATCAAGACAAATCAAAATAAACCACATAAATTACATGACCACTGAAATAACATATTTTTAGCATATTTGTACAGCAGTAAAGAAAATCATCACAACTTCAGAATCGTGGTTTGATTAATGTAACTAACCTGGCATTCTGGATCTCCAAAACGAACATTGTACTCAATCAACTTAGGCAAGCCAGATTTCTTTTCAATCATTAGCCCAGCATATAGAACTCCAACAAATTTGCTACCCTCCGCTGCCATTCCTTTCACAGTGGGGAGAATTATAGTTTCCATAACTACAGACTGAAGCTCTCTTGTTAGTACCGGTGCTGGAGAGTACGCACCCATCCCACCAGTATTTGGACCTGTATCACCATCACCAACACGCTTATGGTCTTGAGCAGATTCCAAGGGAATAGCAGTCTCTCCGTCAACCAGGGCAAAGAAAGATGCCTCCTCTCCTTCCAGAAATTCCTCAACAATGACACGGCACCCTGCAGAACCAAAAGTACCCTTCACAAGCATGGAGTCAACAGCTTCATATGCCTCCTCCAGTGTCATAGCAACAATAACTCCTTTTCCAGCAGCTAATCCATCAGCTTTGATAACTATAGGCGTTCCTTGAGCCTGAATATATTCTTTTGCAGCAGAAGGATCTGTAAATGTTTTGTGCTGCAGCATAAGAAGAAAACATTCAAAAGAGAATTCCTATTTCAAAAGAACATGCAAGGAAAAGAAAACTAAGACTTGAAAATTTTAGATTGACCAAAAGATAATGGCCCTTGCACAGCGATATCTAAGCTCTGGATGTATAAAAAAAATACCCTGGCGGTAGGAATTTTGTACTTGTCACACAAGCTCTTCATAAAGTTCTTCGAACCTTCTAAAGCAGCCGCCTCTGCTGATGGACCAAAAGTAGGGATCCCAACCTTTACTAGATCATTTGCAAGGCCAGCAACCAGAGGCGCCTCTGGTCCAACAACAACTAATCCGATACTCCATTTGTGGCAGAAAGAGATCACAGCTGAACTGTCAGAGATGTCAAGGTCCGGGATACAAGTAGCATTCCCGGAATTGGAAATCCCTGCATTGCCAGGTGCACAGAATACAGCATCACAAGAGGGAGATCGTTGCAACGCATAACAAAGTGCATGTTCTCTTCCTCCACCGCCAATAACCAACACAACCACCCTCTCATCTGCAACATTAGCAGATAAACAACCATCAACAATTGACAAAACAAAGATTGGTGAATGATCACAAAAAATCATAATCCAACATTTTTTAACGTTCTTAAATCTATACAAACAAAATTATAGCTAATAATTCTTCTTCAGTGGTTCCATAAACCTTGCCAATCAATTGTGGAAACCAAGAATTCCACAAGTGCACAGTCTGTTACATAAGCCTTGTTCTAGAAACACATAATCTTATAACATAGAACTAACTGTAAAAGGGGCAAACTTTTTAAAGCCCCATTGCATAATTTCTGCAAAAAAAGTTTTCTCTCGTCTCTTACAAACAAACAAAAGCTCAAAAACCCAACAAAATGCCACATTCAACAGCAACAAAAATAAAAACAAAATAATAAAAAAGCCAACTTTTTTTCCCAAAAAATTATGAAAAAAGAATCAGAATTCTTACTAGAAGCACCATTGGCATAGGCATCAACCGAAACAGATGGGTCTGACTCTGATTTCTGGGCAAAACAATTGAACACAGAGGAGGAGAAAGAGAAGGACCTAGACCCATGAATCACATGATGATGACAGGAGTACTTGTTGCAGCTGCTAGAAGAAGAAGAGGCAGAACTCACAAATAAGTAAGGAGAAGAGAAACTGTTTGATAACTGAAAAGAGTTGGCGCTGGCACTGACTCTTCTGCTGCTGCCGCTGCCGCTGCCGCCATTGACTTTGAGCGAAGGTACAAAGCTTACAGCAGCACAAGACATTTTCTTTTTGGGTTAGGGTTTATGGGTTTTGCTTCTTTTTGTAGACAAAGCCACTAGAAAATAGCAGTGATTGTGGGGTACTGAAATATATATACACAAAAAGGAAGAGATAGATAGAGGAACCAACCAAAAAAAAAAAGGAAAAGAATTCAAAGCTGAAACAGATTTGGCTGGTTTTGTTTTGAATTCTATGGTCGTTACCTAAGGCTCAAAAGCCAGTCAATCAATTTACAGTGGGAAGCTGAAGCTCGCAGTTTAATGTTGCTGATAAGAGGAGGGGAAACAGCCTATGCTTTGTTTGTTTTGGGCTAGATGTCATCATGATTGGTTCGGTTCGTTTCAATACAATTAAAAAAATTCACAAAATTAAATTAAAATTAAAATATTAGAAAATAATTGAATCGAACTGATTAAAATTGAAAATTGAAATAAATTAAATATTTTCAGTTTGATTTACTAGTTTTGGACTTTTTGAATTTTTATAATTTTTTATCAAAAAAAACTTTTACTATTTTAAACTTATTAGATTTTTGTAATTTTGTATTAGGTATAAAATTTATTGTTTTTAATTTTATACTTAATTTATTTATTATTTTTTAAAAATTAATTAAACTGATTATTCAAACTGTTTTCATATTGTTTTAGTTTTATATACTTTGGTTAATATATTATATATTTTAAAAATTAACATTATTAATTTAATTAAAAATATTGTGTTAAACTGACCAAACAAATCATAAAAACTCATAAATTTAATTTAATTTGATCATATTTTTGAAAGTCAAAATAAAATAAAATACATTTCTCTTCTAAAAATTAACATTTAATAAAATTAATTTATAAATTAAACCAAATGGAGTCGAACAAATTAATTAATTTGATTGAATTTTTCAGTTTTTCAATTATTTTTGCTAACTTCTAATTTTAACATTACTTTTGGAGCATCTTGTTTCAGAATTAATAAATTTTTTAATCTCTACAATATATATTAGTATAATTGTAATTAGTTTGTAGATTTAATAAAATAAAATGTTAAATGAATTTTTATTTATATAAAATATAAAAAAAAAATCGTATTACTAAGTATTGTGTTAAGTAAAAATAAATGAAAAAAAATTCAAAAGTATTGAAAAAAAATTCACTATAATATTAGAATTATCTATTTCAATTTTGATTTTTATCCTTATTTTTATGAATCAAACAAACTCTTAAAATTTCACTTGAATTGTATTTTTTTGCAATTATTAATTTTTTAAACAATTATTATAAATAATTAAATTCTTAACACTATAAGGGGAGAAAAGAAGGTGGGGGTTGACTTATTTTTTTCTCAATTGAATATTCACGTTTTTACTATTTGGGCTAGAGGATTTTTTTTTTTTTTAATATCTTATTAAAAAGCCGTTGAATAAGAAAAATTTCACCAAAGAAAAAAAATTTTGCATAAAGTAAAAAAATAAAAAAAAATTATCTTGAGAATAAAATAAAGAAAAATAAGAGTAACTCCCCTTATTACTAGTATTTAATTAAGTAAATTTTATATTAAAATAGGAAAAGAATTTTTAAAAAATGAATTCTCATTTTCATAAAAAAATCAAGTTAAACTAATTTCAAATTGGTAAAATATTTAAAGATTGTTATATATTATTAAAATTTATAAAATAAAATATATAAATTTGTAAAAAAATATCAAAATATTTTAATAAATAATATTATTAAATTAATAAATAATTTATAAAAATTACAATAGTAATTTTATAAATTTAAATAAATATTTTTAAAATAATTTTTAATAGATAATTATTATACTAAAATTTACTATAAAAAATATTTTTTAAAATAAATAACATTAATTCTTATTCCCCAATTTTTCTTCATTTTAATTTAATTTAATTTAATTTCAGAATATAAATTGAGTGGTAAGATGATTCTTTTTCTAAAGTAAGATAATCTGTGTTAGTAAATTGTAAATGAAGGTTTCCATAAAAACATTCTTTAAATATTGCTCATAACCCAAAAAAAAAAAAAAAGAATTTCATGATAAGTGGAAGCAATTAAACAGCTTCTATAATGAGCCCTTTCAGTGTGGATGGCCCAATGTTTTGCATTTGCACATTTATTACCCAATCTGAGATAGGCTTGAAGCAGAGTTGAAGTTCTTTTAACTACTTCTGAACTATATGTTGTGATACAAGGTAAAAAGAGGCCAATGGGGACTATTCATAAACGGGCAGTTCATAGTTCCAACTTAAGTGGGATCGAACTAGAATCAACCCGCGTTTTAGTTCAAGGCTGATTTAGTTTGATTCATCCGATTCATTCAACTTAATAAGTTAATTTTTTAAATAACATTTGGTTCAAAGTTAGAACCACCAATCTAGCTCCATAAAGAGTGAAACGGGGATTCTGAACTAGTGTTTCTCTTAGTTCAAATCGGTTGAAGCTTGTTCCAAATTTAACCAGTTCTATATTGATTTTAATCAAGTCAATTTCATATTCGAACCGACTAGTAAGCAGCCCTAACTGTCTTTGTTGTTGATAGAAAAATATCCTATCCTATTTTTAAGTAGGAAGAGCCTCTCAATTGTTTAATTGAATATATGTGCTTTTAATTTTTTTAAATTTATTTTCAAAAATAATTAATTTTTTCTAAAAAATAAATTTTTTTAAAATGCAAAGTAAAAATTATCATTTATATATATGATTTAAAAATTAATAGTTTTTTTTTTTTTTGCCAATAAAATTAATAGTTTGAGAAAAATAAATAAAGCTAACGTTGATGTACGGAAACTACAATTTTTTTTTAGGAATCACACATATACAGTAGCTATTAGAGTTTGTAATGGGAATTTAGTGGTACCCGCGATACAATTTTTTTTATATTACTTTTTTTAAAATTAATGGTGGAATGTAGGGATTTTTTTGGCCGAACACCTTTTTACTCCTGAAATTTATCATTTTCATTCATTTCACAAATTAACTTTTTTTTAATCAATAGCATATATGAATTTCTATTTTGAACTGATTCAATCTATGGATGACATTTTTTTATTCTATTTCACACATTATTTGACAAAGTAGATAAACAAGTGAGGCGTGTGATTGGTGAAAGAAAAGCTGACGTGTTAATGTGAACTGATGTATTCATCGGTGAAATCGTTCCAAAATAAAAATATAAATGTTCAATTGGTTAATTTTTTAAGTTGATGTGTGAAATGGGCTAAAGGGGTGAAAAGAGGTATTTGGCCTTTTTTTTTAATAAAAACATTATATAATTGGACATTAAAAATTAAAATAAATTATAATTTTATTCTAATAATATATTTTTAAAATATTGTTACAATAAAAATTTATATATTATATATCTAAAATTAAATTATTAAACATAAAAAATACAAGTTAACTCGCAAGCTTATATTCGAACTTGTTTACGAGTTTCATGACTCATTTAAATTTTTTTAGTTTAGTTAATATTCAATAATTTTAGCCAATCTTAATATAAAAATTCTAATAAATTATTTTAATTTAGCCAAGTTAATCAATTTTAATTAAAATATTTATCTAATTAAAGTTAAATGAAAATTATTAGCATAACAATAAAAAAGTTAAATTCATTATTGATATTTTATTAAATTTATAATAGAAGTTCATATGTGCAATTGGTTAATTTTGAAAGTTCATGGGTGAAATAGACAAAAAATGTAAAGTTCAAGGGTGAAATGTTTGATATGAATGTACACATGTGCCATGTCATCACACTCCTTCACACGTGCTTAGTTATGTTTGACTGTAGGTGAAATCAATCCAACATAGAAGTTCATATCTGCTATTGGTAAAAAAAAAAAAAAGTTGATATGTGAAATGAGTTAAAAGGGTAAAGTTTAGGGGTGAAAAAGGGTATTCGACCTTTTTTTCTTTTTAGGAAAGGTCATTTTTGCCCTAAACATTTACTATAAGGAGCTAATAAGTGCTCATCCTTTTTGTGGAGCAAAAATATACAAATTTTCAAAATATAAACTTTTCAAGCCCCTCACTTAACAGAAATTATATTTTGCACAAACTGTCATTTTCTTTTCATTCTTATGGTCCTAAATACTTTTTTTAATATAAAATAAATAAAGAAACCCTTTACTGCGAGTAGCAGATCTCACGATCAATGAATCTTCATCTCATATCTTAACTCTGGCTATAGAGCTCTACTGTATGAAGAAGTCAAACAATCACTAGTCAGAGCCCCTTCACTTATAGATTGAGTCAAGTCCATCAACTAATCATTCTATAAATTCTCACCACATGACTTGTCACAAGTCTTCAAAATTGCTGACACGACACCGTATCATATTGCACACAACACCGCCATCACCAAATCAGAATATCACATTATTAGTGATAATAATGATAGGGTATTTGCAAAAGATAAGCCCTTCAAACTAGTGGAGCTAAATGAGCATCAAAGCCCCCAAGATTTAAAGCATGCTTATAAACTAATTGAAGCTCAAAAATGGATACAAAGAGCTTATAAATTTGCATCTTTCACTAGCTGGGTTCCAAATTTGTAGAGAGTATGGGATCTGATGGTTCATTTTCCTTTGCCTTAGCCTCAACTCCTATTTAACAATAAATGAACATCTACAAAAGAGAAAAGTTATATAAAGAAGGACTGGTTTGCCCAAGCCCCCTCTGATGGTTAAATCAACTTGTGTCCCAACAGAGACTAGGTTAGTTAGGAAAAACCATGAATGAAAGGATATAAAATATTTGTAAATGATTTTTTATCTAAAATAGTGGTAGAGTAGAAATAGGAAGAAAAAGAGAAGAATGGAGGAAGAATAAGAAGACGTTGGAGAAAAAAAAAAGAAAAAGGGTGGTATTTATATAGCATAAGTAAGTTGAGGGTTGATAAGAGATTGAGTAATATGATTAGTGGAAAGTACTTGATAATACAGGGAGTAGGTGCTATAGTGATTGACAAGATATGCATTTAATGTTTGGTAAAAGGAGTGACTGATAAGATTTATCCAAAGAGAGATCTTACTCTTAGGATTTTAAGCAACTTCCTAAGAGAGATTTCTAGAAAGGGATACTCCATTTAGGTATTAAGACTTTGTATCCTTTATAGGAAATTCCTCCTAGTGATATTCAATCTTAGCTTGATTCTTGAAGGTTGAAAAGTTAACAAGTTAAAAGTAGGTTTAGGTGGCACATGAGACAAATCTACTTTTCACGTGTCAGGTATCTATTAGAGATGTATTTTTGTGTATCATCAAGATCCAAAGCAATTTATTGACCATTTGCATGATCAAACTCCTAATTTTGGACTTTGACAAATAATTAGATTATAATGATTTCCTTTAAATCTGTAGGAATTTGATTAATTATCAATAATAATTATTTTAATGATTAAAGACAATGAAATACTCCTTGAAAGAGTTAAATATGCATTTTGATGAAGTATCTCAATTTATGCAAGTCCATAATCTTTGAGAAACAATTATATACAAAAAATATATAAATTTGGACTTACAGTGGTCTACTCACGAGCACCTCATGAGCCCCTCAGGAGCGCATTTTTGAAAAAATGGTCAGTGCTCCTCACGAGCTGCCCTCACAATCGTGAGAAGCAGAGCTCAACTCATTAGGGCAGTCCTAACAACATTCAATGGATATTTTTTAATGCAACAGTCCTCAAATTGACATTCACGATCTAGGGTTTGCTCCTTACAACCGTGAGTGGCATTATGATACAAATAAGTCCAAGATAATTCAAAAATCAACAGGAGATGATAGAGACATAATCAATGCATCCAACAACTATAATCTAAGTTGTTTATCTATATAAACAACTTCTGGAGTTCTATTGACAGTTTAAGAATCTTATTTACTGATTATACTCTCTTAAGCATTCAATTAAGTTCTCAAAATTCTCTTCAAATTTATTTTATATTTATATAACTCTTATTAGAGTTGGTGAGTGTTAGAATAGATATTCTTATTCTTTTATTTTTTGGGATTAAGAAAATAAGAAGTGAAATTTTATTCTAGTGGAATTAGTTTAAGTGTTTATCATTGAAACACTTGAGATTTGATTTTTGAGTGAGTCTTGTAAAACTTAAGTTGTAAGGTTAAAAGAGTGAGCCTCAAACTCTTATATAATCTCAAATATTACAAATAAGATTATAGAAATTGAAAATCCTAACTTAAGAATAAGTTAGGTGGAGACGTAGAATTGTTAACAATCTGAACTTCTTAAATTTTTATGTTCATCATTCTTTTTTCCCAACATTCTTTTAATTCTTATAAAAAATTCTTTTAATTTCTGTTTATTGTTAAATTGACTTGTTCATTCCCTAAAGGCATTTTCACAATTCAAGGATGGGAAAGTGAAAGTAAAGCCAGGTCATGTATGGAAGGTGTCAAAAAAAAATAATAATAAGAGGACTACGACAGAGTATCTGAGACATCATTGAAATGTTCATGCAGCATAGGACGTAATGGTAGTGGCAAGGGTAATTATGACAAAGACAGCCAAGATCATGGCAGCACTTTGTGCATTTCAGTGTCGAAGGCTCTATTTCAAGATAACTAATGTGATGTCCCTTGTTTGAAATTCTTGTCAGCACTATCTCATTCTCTTGTCTTTTTGTCGAGACCTAAAGACCCAAAGAATTTCCTTTGTGCTTTCTTCATATTCATCCACACAAATTTCCATTTCAATTTTTTGATAGCAGCATCTCAATCGAAGGCTTCAACTGCCCGAGTTGCACCAGTCTCTTATAATTATTTGCAGTAGTGAAATTACAAATTTTCTTCTGGACATTGAAGCTTGTATAACCTTGGTGCTTCCTAGATAGAGAGCCTAAATAATGCAATGCACATCAACATCTGTGTTTAAATTGCAAACTGAGTACTAGTTGGGGTGGCCCTCAAAAGACTCTGATTTGCTATTTAAATTTAGGTTAGCTAGATCAAAAAAAGCTTTAGCTTCGATTGATCAACTTGACAATGTAAAATATGCACAAACCTCTTGTCAAAAAGTGTAAGACTTAGATTGATCAACACTATTATTTTCCTTATTACTCTTCTTCTGCACCCATGATTTTCCTTCACTTTTTTGCATTTTCTTTTTGTCCAAACAGGATCGTTTGCTTTGAACTTTTACCCACCTCATTTTTTTAATACCACTGTTTCACTCGCCAACACCATTGCAGTCACCACAGCAAGCACCACCCAACACCATCCCTGACACAATCATCAACTTCGCTCAGCACAACTGAACACCATTAAAACCCGAAACCACTACCACCTGAAACCATCACACCACCACCTAAAACCGCCAACACAAACCCAAACTCACCACCAAAATCTACTGCAATAATAAGCAATTATTTGAATAGCCCACACACATATCAATATCAAATCAATTATAATACAAGTAATAATGCAATTGAAAATCAGTAGCAATAGCATCATCATCATAAACATCGATGGTAAGGAGTAGCGTCACATGCATCGATGGCGGTTCATAATTGATGGTGATTAATTGGTTCGGTGGGAGCAGAAGCTTTAATTGGTGGTGGAGAAGTATATAGTTAATGTGAAGAATGGGATTTTGGAACTCTTTTTATTCTTTAAAAATAATTTTCTTTATTTAATGGGACCCACCGTCAGCCGTGCCATTAAAACTAACGGTCTCTGTTAGCATGAGGGCTTAAATAGTTGGTTTTGAAAAATATTGTTTTTTTTGGCTAAAAAAAAGGATGAGGGCTTATTACAGCTTCGGTGAAAACGTTAAAGACTAAAATGAACCTTTTCCCTTTATATTTATTATTTAGAGATGAGAGGGCAAGGGGAATTGACACCTCCCCTTTTTATATGTTATGCCTCGTGGACGAAAGGGCAGGCGTGCATGTGTAAAATGAAGGGATTGTACCCATAGCTTTAGTAGCAAAAATATATTATGGAAAATGATTTATGTAGTGTGTCATGATGCTACAGTGTCTTACGAGATGTAATATAATTACTTTTATGCTTATTAAGTTAATTTTTTAATTTAATTATTAAAAAAATTACATGCTATAAGTAATTAATTTTTTACATAACAGACTTATCCATATGTAACTTAGATTTATCCATAAGTAATTAATTTTTATCCATAATAGATTTATCCATTATAGAAAATGATTTATGTAGTTTGTCACTATACTACAGTGCATTGCCAAACGCAACATAATTACTTTTATACTTATTAAGTTAATTTTTTAATTTAATTATTAAAAAAATTACATGCTATAAGTAATTAATTTTTTATATAATAAATTTATCTATTATAACTTAGATTTCAAATTTCTAAAAAAAATTTTTAAAAAATAAAATTTATATTAAAATAATAAGGTAGAAATGGAATTATCATTACCCATGGCACCACTGTAGACATCGTGGCACTGCCCATATATTATATAATTTATTATAGGGTTTATTGTACCAATAATATCTTAACTTTGTTATATATTTTATTTTGATATTAGATTTTTTTTTCTTTTCGATTACTAAAATTTTATTTTTATTTTAGGTTAAAGTGTCTCGATTATATTCGATCAAAATTAGTATTCGTAATAGATATTTTTAATATATTCTCCATGTAAGTATCCTAATAAGCAACCTAATTATCTTACGGGTTCTAAAAATAAAATTAGTAAAGAAAATAAAATTAAAAATGAGAAAATAAAATTATTTTCTAGGACTCACAAGAGAATTATGTTACTTAATAGGATGTTTACATAGCGAATGTATTAAGAATATGTTTATTCTAATTACTACGTATGCTAATTTTAATCGAATATTATTGATGTACTTTAATCTTTAAAAAAAATAAAATTTCAATAATTGAAAAGAAAAAATAAAAAATTTGATATTAAAATAAAATATACAACAAAGTTAAAGATACCATTGGGACTGTTTGGAGGACACCCAGGACCGGCAGCTATGGCTAAAAAAACAACCCAAGCAGGGGATACATAAAGTTGAGAACATTTTTTACAATTCAATCAGTATCTCTATTTGCACCCCTTTTAACCAAAAAAAAAAAGACAGATTTCCAATGACCTATAAACTGAATATCATAAACAATAAATTGCTTGAATTTCTCATGGGATATCTCCACTTTCTCCTTTGAATTGCTATGGCTAAAAGTCATTACACTAATTTGGATTATTCAACATATAACCATTGTGGACAAACATTTTTAGTCAATTTAAGGACTAAAAAACTTTTTTTTTTTTGAAAAAAAAAAATATTATGTCACAATGTTAGTTATTTTTATGCAACTACGACTGTTTAAAAAATGGTTGTGAGTATTTTATTGAACATAAGGCCATGAATTTGGACTTCCGTTGCTATATTCTACATTGTTTTTAAAGTCAAATACGACAACACATCAACTTCACTTAATAAAAGATTTCATAAGGATGGATGTCGGTTGTGATGTCGGTTGTTTTTTTTTTTTTTCCTTTTTTATCTTTTTTAATGGCATTAAATATGCACATGATTTTGTTTGCAATTTCCTTTTTTTTTTTAATTATTAAAAGTTCATTAGTGTTTATCGAAAAGAGTTAGCTTTTTTTTTTTTTAGGTAAAACAGATTTTAGCTCTTAGTACTATTAACTATATTGTGACTTTCTACTAAATTTTTAATATATTACATTATTTCACTCTTAATTTTTAGCACGCTAAATTTTTTCTTTCAATTTTTATACATTGAGCCCCTTTTGAAAAATTAGTAGTTAAAACAAATTCAAATTAATCTCTACAATTTTAAAAATTTTCTATTTAATTCTTATAATTTTATTATTAACAATTAAGTCCATAGAATTATTAAGTTAATTCAATTGAATTTGTTAAAATTTTTAAAAATTATAAATTTGTTATATCATTAAAATGTCAATCATCTATTTTTTTTATAGATTTATAATAGTAAAAATATAAAAATTATAACATATCTTAATTACACATTAAATATTTATATAATTAATATAAAAATATGGCAAACATTATGCATAATAAATTTTTAATCAATAAAAAATATATGAGATATTTAATGATTAAATAGTAGTGAAAATTATAAATATAAATTTTGTAACTTTAAAGATAATATTATAGTCAATTAAGGTATATCATACAATTATTTTCTTTTTAATGAAGTAAAGTACACATTGTTAATAACCACCGCTATATGATAAACTATAATTTCATACAATGATGATAAAAATAAAGTGAAAAAGTAACTAAAAAATAAAGTCACTCAAGAATCTATTATTTAAAAAACTTAATTGATGGAATTATTAATTTATTAAATATTAATTGTAAGAAAGATGATTGTATGCAATAATATTTTATTTATTTTTATTTAAAATATATTTTAATTTTCACTAGCATTTAATTTATTAAATAAATCATGTATTTTTTATTGATTAAAAATTTCATTATGTATTAATTTTTGCCATATTTTTGTATATATATATATATATATATATATATATATATATTGTTATAAATCTATTAGAAATAGATGATTGATATTTTAATTATATAAAAATTTAAATTTTTTTAATAAGTTTAATTAAATTATTTTAGTAATTTATGGACTTAATTGTTAATAATAAAAATTATAAGAATTAAATGGAAAATTTTAAAATTATAGAGACTAATTTGAATATTTTTAACCATCAATTTTACAATAAGGGTTGAGTGCGGTTGAAACTAAGACTAAGACTAAATGAGTGTAAATTTAGTAGAATAGTGCGATGTGACAAAATTGAGTGTATAGAAAATAAATATGTATTTTACCTCAATTAGAATTTAATTTTTTTCCTATAATATTTCAATAATTAATTTTCAGTTAATGTGGAAAAAAGTATTTTTAAATTATTTAAAATTTAATTAATATATAAATTAATTAGAGCATTGTAATTTTACTGATCCTTTTTGTTCTAATGTAAACAGGCACAACAAAAAAATGTGTTTGATCACGTGCTTGACATAGTAGCCTTAGTGTGAACTCCAAAACTTAAGAATTTTGACGTGTAACGCGATCTGTTTTTTTTTTTTTTAATGATTCTTTAATGATAACACCTTTCAGTTTAAAAGAAAAAAATAATTTAAATAGCATTCTACAAAATATTTTTATATTTTTTTATAATGATCCAACTCTTAATTTATTAATATTTTAAAAAAATTATATTATTGCACTGCTCAATCTTTAATTAATTAAAATTAGCTAAAAAATATTTATTGTTATAAGACAAAGTTGAGTGAATTTTGTCTTGCAACCTTACACTTATTTTTTTACGTGGTTAAAATATTTATTAAATGTATAAGTTATTTTAATTTTTTATTACAAAGTATAGATTATTATAATGTGAATAGAATAAATTGTTAATATATATTGTAGAGTTGTGATAAAAAAACAACACATTGCATTATTTTTTTATTATTAAAAAATTCTCTAATCATTCATTAAGCTTTACTTTTCTTTTTATCAATATTTATTGTATTAATTAACTCTTGTGAGAGTTGGTTGTGTGATAGAAATAAAATTTTATATTCATTTAATTCTTTGGATAAATTAAAAAGAAAGTGAGGTATATTTCCAGTGGAATTGGTTTAATATTTAACCATTAAAACATTTAGGAATTAGTTTAATAGTGAGCCTAGAAACTCTTGTTTGTTTGGTTGAAGAGTTAACCTTAAAACTCTTGTTTGTGTAAGGTTGAAGAGTGAGCTTCAAACACTTGTAGTCTCAATCTTATGAATAAGATTGTGGGTATTGAAAATCCTAACTTGGGAATAAGTTAGGTAGAGATTTAGGATTATTGAGAATCTGAACTCCTAAAATTTATGTGTTCATTGTTCTTCCTACTCTATTTTTTTTCAATTCTTGTTTATTTCTTAAATTTGTTTTAATTTTCCTAAATTCTTCATTAACCTTATTCACCCCCCCCCCCCCCCTTAAGGCACTTTTCAATTGGTGTTAGAGCTTGAATTATAGGACTTAATTGCCTAGAATATAAGATTATCGGTAGTGAGGGTGTGAATTTTTTTTATTATGACCTTTCTTTGATGGGAGTTGATATCCCATATTAGTATCCTATTATAATAAGAGTTATATTCCCTCAAAGAGGAGGATTACTTGAATAAGAAAAAAACTTAATAAAGAAGTCTATTTCAATTAGCTAGATTAAATACAAAGAAATTCTACTTCTCTCCTAAACAAGGCAATCCTACAAGACTAAGGAATCATATTCTTAAGAGGTTTGCGCAATACCTTCTCCTATAAATACATCTCATGATATCTCATGTCATTCATTCTATTCTCACATTCTCATTCTTATCATTTAACATCATCAAGCCATCACTCCATCAACATACAAACAATCACTCTTTATTCTCTATTTTATTATGCCTATTCGCTTTATTATTTATTTTCTATATACAAATATTGACTTAAGCTTCAAAGTGTTTATGGGGGAAACCCCGCCCCTTTTCCCATTCTACTCATCGATGCAGGTTCGTCAAGTAAGAAATATCAATTCAGAGTTATCAAATGGCATCGTCTGTAAGAAAAATCAAATTCAATTTCAAATTATTTTTGCTTACTAGGAATTTAGCTCGACCTCTCAAAGATGCAATAAAATCACAATTTCTTTAAACATAATCATAAAGAAATCCAATTCAGTCATTAGTGACAAATTCATATTGAAATAGTGTAAAGATCTTCAGGGCAATACTTTCTTATCTGGTTTGCATGGGAGATTGATCCATTCTTACAATGCACACTCCTCGAAAGTTGATCATACTATTTATAATATAATCTTAGCTTCAGACTTTACCTCTGAGGGTTAGTAGCTTATCATTGATTGAAGGAGGCACACATGATTTGAGATAGTTAAAGTAGAGACTTAAAGTGCTTAAGTAGTCTACGGAGTTATGCAGCTTCAAGCTTCTAATTACTCGAGCAGTAGATTGGTATATAAAGAATTGCTTAAAAATTATTGGTAGAATGAGCTCCGAACTATAAGCAACAACTTCATTGTATCTTTGATCAGGTGCAGAATGCAAAGGACTAGCCTTCTATGACAATGAGTTAGCATGGAAAAGGAGCCAAGATTGACCTCTGCTCAAAATGCAAAAAGATTGGCCATTAGAAGAAACAAGCTCGCTATTAGTCTAAATGTTCCACTCCATTCAAATTTACAAATATTAAAAATAAGATATAATTCAAATCAAGAACTCAGAGTATGGAAGTTTTGGCAATGGTCAAACTCGAATGACCATTTCACATGAACATAGTTTCATCAAAAGGAAAAAAAAGAAGGGGGATGCATATGAGTGTTAAAGAAAGTTCTGATGTTGATCTAACCATTTCTAAGGTTAAAATTCAGAGCAAATAGTAAGACAGCTGGGCAACCAAAATAAATCACTGAGCATCGAGGCTTAGAAGTAGTTTGACACTTAGATCAAACGTAGTGATGAAAAGAAGCTGGACGTCTATATGTTTTCCTCTAAATTCATAAAGCTGGACCACATGACCTCATACCGAGATTAATGAATGCGAGTATTCGATGGATGGTTCTCAAAACTGAAATCGAGTATCAAGTAAACATCAAGCATTAAATACCAGACACTGACTTCTTGAGATTTCAAGCACCAAGCATCGAGCATGGAGCTTCTAAGCATTGAGCTTTCGAGCACCGAGCTTCTAAGTACTGGCACTTGAATATTTAAGCTGACCAAGCACCAAAGCACCATCAAAGCTGGGGAATAATAAAAAATGCAGGACTGAAATCATTTTCTTCATTACTGAGCCTTAAAATTTCATATGTCAAAACTTTAAATGAGCAAACATCTGCTTTGTGAGCATCCATCAAGCTTTGAGTGATGAATTTTCAAAGCATGAGACCATCGAGCATTCGAGTCTAAGCATCAAAGAATCTAAGTCTGAGCATCAAAGAATCTGAGTTGTAGCATCAAAGAACGAACATAAATAAATTTTTTTTGAACATCGAAGTTTGATATCTGAGCATCGAGCTTTGGACATTGGGCATCCAATAAGCACCTTTCATAAGCACTTAGACTCTGAGCATCGAACAATAAAATTCCAAGACTATCGATCGCCCTAGCTTATTATTCTTTAGCTTATGGGAGTCTTAGAGCACACTATCTTAGAGCCACAACCTCACTATCAGATTTTTGAGTTAAAAAATGTCTAGATGTGAAAGCACTGTAAGAAAGATAAAAGTTGAGAGTCCGCACCCATTAAAGTACACATTGAAAAAGCCCTAAGCTCCGAGAATTGAGCTTCGAATTACTAAGTCATCTGAGCATTAAAGAATTAGAAAAACTGAATTTGTTTCCTAGTCTAGACTTTATTTGGAACAAAGTGGCAAACATCAAAACTTTGGTTATTCAAGAATCAACCTCAAACTAGCATCCGCTACCAAACACCGACTTCATAGGCATTCAGACTCCTAGCAATGAGCAATAAATCCTATTGTTAATCTTGGAGCAGTATATTTTCATGAAGCTGGATATACACAAAATGCCAATGAATTGAATACACATACACTTAGGTAACCTCTTTAAAGATAAGGTAATTCAAGCAACAATTAAAGCAAATAACGAACATAAATATTCGTGAATTCGAAGATGGGGCAAGAGTACATCAAGAGATAAGTTTCTCTAGTTTCTCTTGATATTATTTAATTTATTTATTTTCGCATCTTATTTATTCTTATATAAATATTTATAGCTCATCACACAAGTATGATCACACATCTACACATAGATGCTCGTTTGTATATATATGATTATTCTTCATCCAAAACATACATTAATTACATTTAATATATTTATTACATGATGACTGACCATTAAATGAAGATCAATTAAATGATCCCAAAACCATTGTTCTTTTATCTCTCATTGTAGATGGAGGTGCCACCTTAAAGCACCCATCAGTCCAAATAATGGGACATTCCGATCATCTCACTCGGCATTAACATGCAAAAATTGTTAATAGACATTAGACACATTTCCAAGTAACATTAATGCGAATAATTACTCACTCATGCTTAGACAAAAAATGGTGGTTCATGTTCAAATTCGGATCAAATAACACTTAAGCAAATCCTACTCTACAGTAGATCCTTGTTCAGGGAGATTTCAGAGAATATTTAACAAAGAAAGTTCAAGAATGGAGGCAAGTATACCCCCTACATAGCCAGATAAACCAAATCACAATTTCTAGACATCCTTGTTAGCATCACATAAAATCTTCTATTTAAGAAGAGGGGCAATCTTAGCCTTTCACTTAAACTATAATGCTTTTCCCATGACTTGGATTAAGCAAGCCCAAAATTTTGGTACTTTAAAAACCCACTTTCCACCATTTAAAAAATCCTCTCTAATTTACTATCCCATATTATGGAGCTCAAATTGAAAGGGCTCAGACTCACTACTAGGATCCTAACATCCTTCCTTTTGTGAAAATACTACTAAACAACAAATGCTTGAAAAATTAAACATCTGCAGTAATAATGTCCAAACTCAACATCAATAAATATTTTGACTAGGCAACTGCCATCAATAGAGTCATTGAAGTTCATAAACTGAGCAACATCATACGGCACTCGAGCTGTGCTTTTAATGCACCGAGACTATACAACACTTGGGCTGCGCTTCTAATGCACCAAGATTAAGTCCAGTAATTGAAGCTAGCACCCTCAGGTCACTTCTATAGTACTAATATTCCGAGCATGTAAGCCTGATGTCCTTGCACCGAGCATCTAAGCCTCGAGCATTTAAGTCTAGTAACTGAAGTTGGCACCCTCAGGTCACTTCTACAGTACTGAGGTTCCGAGCATGTAAGCCTTGCGTCCTTACACCGAGCATTTAAGCCTTGAACATCTAAGACTAGTAACTGGAAATTGGCACCCTTATGTCGCTTATATACTACTGAGGTTCGGTACTCGAGCCGCATTTTTAATGTACCGAGCATCAAAACTCTAGTGATGATTGGTTCCATCATGTTATCTCTATACTAGCAGGTTAATCCTTCACATATCCTTTTTTATTGCAGGTTTTATACGTTTAAGTCCAACTAGCACTTCTAATATGTTCTTATATGATGATTTTAAGACTCGGTATCAAGCTTCATCTTTTTCTATGACTAAGGCTAGCCACCTCAGCTTACCCTTCTATATCAAACACAGTGATTCAAGCAGTCTCTCTTTAGATAGAAGAATGACATTTCTATCACCTTACAGACCTGAATATATCAGACATAATTATCCGAACAGACTTTCAAGAGGGACTCTTGATATCCTATATTAGTATTTTTATTCTAATAAGGGTTATATTCCCCCCAAAGAGGAGGGTTACTTAAATAAGAAGAAAGCTTAATAAAGAAGTCTATTTCAATTAGGAAGATTAACTACAAAGAAAATCTACTTCTCTCTTAAATAAGGCACCCTACAAGACTAAGGAATCATTTTTCTAAGAGTTTGAGCAATACCTTCTCCTATAAATACATCTCATGATATCTCATGTAATTTATTCTATTCTCACATTCTCATTCTCATCTCCCCATTCTCATCATTTAACATCATCACATCATCAAGCCATCACTCTATCAACATACAAACAATCACTCTTTATTCTCTATTTTATTATGCCATTCACTTTATTATATTTTTTCTCTATACAAATACTGACTTAAGTTTCAAAGTGTTTATAAGGAAAACCTCGCCCCTTTACCCATTCGATGCAGGTTTATCAAGCAAGAAATATTAATTCAAAGTTATCAAGAGTGATTATTCTTATTAGAAGTTTAAAATGGAGCTCTATTTAGATAGTGATCCAATAAAATTGTAGGATATCATCTTAGATGGTTGGGAACCTACTAAAGCCAAAATTGATGATGTGGAAGTGATTATTAAGAGAATTCAATGGAATAAAATTTAAAAAGAAGAAAATTATAAAAACAAGAGAGCAATAATTACATTACTCTCTTCCATGTCTAGTGAAGAAGGTGGCAAAGTTCAATATTGCCAATCTACGAAAAAGGTATAGGAAACACTTGAAAATCATTATGAAGTTAATGTGCAAGTGAGAAGTAAGAAATTTCAACTTTATATGTATGAATATGAACTCTTAAAAATGAAGCCTTAAGAAACAATAGCGAAAATGACAAACTGCCTCAATGCTCTTCTTACTACCCTTAAGAAACTTTTAAAATATTTCTCTAAAGAAGAAGTAAATAACAAAATTCTCAAAATTCTACTTAAGAAGGATTGAGAATCTCGAGTTACTTCAATTGAGGAATCTCAAGACCTCTTTACTCTTTCAGCTGATGTGGTTATTAAAAAGTTCCTTACCTATGATCTTACAATAAAGCAAAGAGGTGAAGAGCAAGAATAAAAAAAAAAAAAAAAAAGAGCATTGCATTAAAATCTTCACAAGATGATAGTGAAGGAGAAAGCATTAAAGATTTTAATGATGAAGATTGTGATATTGCCATGCTCACATGAAATTTTAAGAAGTTCTTAAGAAAGAAAAATTCTTCAAGAACTAAAGACTTCAATAAAAATCATGAAGGTGAGAAGACTAAAGAAGTTACTTGCTATGAATATAAGAAATCATATCACATTTGAAGTGAGGGCCCCAAATTCAAATTTAAGAACAAAGGAGCAAATGAGAAAAAAGAAGGCTTTTAAAGATTTATGGGATGACTACTCCAAATCCAAAAATGAAGAGGAACAATAAAAAATGGCTAATATTTGCTTCATGGCTCTTGAAGATGAAAATAAGGTACCATCTATTTTTTACTCTTCTCTTGATGATTGTAATAAATATTATGATGATGATGATGATGACAGCCTTATTGTGAACAAATTATTGCTTAAATGCAAAAGCTTACTTTCAAAGAAGAAGCTTTACAAGCATGAACTAACTAGCTTAACCAAGGAATTTGATATTTTAAAGAACAATTTTGTTAAACTTATTAAATCAAATGAAAAACTTGTTAGTAATTTAAAAATGTCTAATTCCTTGGAAGACCAACTAAAGTGATGAAAATCATAAGCTTTCTAAAGAGGTCTTAGAATTAAAATATTCCATTTCTAAATTCAATAAAGGAAAGGAAATTTTAAATAGTCTTCTTGACTCTAAAAAATTTCATGAAGATACTTATGGAATTAGATATAAAAATGGAATGGCTTTCTCATCTTCATCATACATTAATTTTGTTAAAGCCTTATATGAAGCCATATCATCCTAGGAGAAATAAATTTGTAAATGTTAAATATTTTTATTACATGACCAAAGGTCACTCTAGCAATGTATGCTTCTATTGAAAACTACATTTGCAATTGCTACCTTTGAATTATTTTGAGACTAACAAACCTAGACTAATTAAGGTTTAGGTTTAAAAGAATGTTTAAATTATGTTTTATAGTTGTGTTTAAAGTCCACAAGAATAAAAAGTAAATATCTTGATAGTGGATGTTTAAGACACATGATAGGAACAAAGAGCAATTCAATAAGCTTAATGCTAAGGATGGAGGACATGTCACATTCGAAGACAATGCTAAAGGATAGATTATTGGCATTAGAAAAATTGGTAACCCTCAATCCTTATCTATTCACCATGTGTTGCTTATTGATGATCTTAAACATAATCTTCTTAATATTAGTCAATTATGTGACATAAGAAATAAAGTCACTTTTTATCCTAGAAATTGCTTTATTAATAGTCTTGATGAAGACGAAGTAATTTTTAATGGTGAAAGAGTAGACAATGTCTATATCATTAACTTGAATAAGGTTGATAACAAAGAAATCAAATGTTTAATGTCTATTTCTTATGACATATGGACATGGCATAGAGGACTAAGATATACAAACTTTGAGTTATTGGATGATCTTAGTAAACATGAATTTATGGTTGGTTTTCCCAAACTCAAGTTCACTAAAGATAAACTTTATGATGCTTGTCAAAAAGGAAACAATCTAAATCTTCCTTTAAGCTAAAAAATGTAGTATATACTTCCAGGCCACTTGAACTTATTCACATGGATTGTTTGGACTAACTAGAGTTGCTAGTCTTTGTGGTATGCACTATGCTTATATCTTGGTTGATGATTACTCAAAATACACTTGGGTATATTTTCTTGCTCATAAGAATGATGCTTTTAAAGCCTTTGAAAGTTTTTCAAAAAGAGTTTAAAAAGAAAAAGGTTTTTGCATTTTAGCTATTAAAAGTAATCATGGAACTGAATTTGAAAATAAATTCTTCAAAACCTTTTATAATGATAATGGTATTTCATATACTTTTTTTTCTCGTAGAACTCCTTAACAAAATGGGATAGTTGAAAGGAAAAATAGAACTCCAGTGAAATGGCTAGAACCATGCTTCATGAGCATAATTTACCTCTATATTTTTGGGCGAAAGTTGTTAACACATCTTGCTATATTGCAAATAGAGTATTTAAAAGATCAATTTTAAACAAAACTTCTTATAAGCTTTGGAACAATAGAAAATCCAAAATTTCATATCTTAGAGTATAAGAATGCAAGTGCTTTATTTTGAATACCAAGGATAATCTTAGAAAATTTAATTCTAAAGCTGATGAAAGATTTTCCTAGGCCATGCCACCACTAGAAAAGTATATAGAGTCTTTAACAAAAGAACTCTAGTAATTGAAGAGTCAATGTATGTTGTATTTGATGAATCTAACTAACTAGATCTTAGAAATGATGTTTATAGTGTTGATAATGTCCTAGATGAGCTTGTGGATATGAACATTTAAGAAGAAAATAACAGCAAAGCTTTAAAACTAGAAGGTCCTACAAAAGAGGATAATGAGAAGATGCTGCAACCTACCTTGAAAGATGAACTTTTAAAGGATTGATAATTCAAGAAAGCACAGCCTCAAGACCTCATCATAGGTGACACTACAGATTGGGTAACTACTAGATCTTAAATTAATCACTCAAAGCATCATCAATATTTTTGGGTAACTACTAGATCTTAAGAAAGCAATTCAAGAAAGTTTATTATTAATTTAGTCTTCATATCTTAAATTGAACCAAAAAATATTGATGATGCTTTGAGTGATGAATTTTAGGTCCTTATTATGCAAGAAGAATTAAATCAATTTTAGAGAAATAAGGTTTGGACCTTAGTTCTTAGACCTAAACATCATCCTATTAGAGGCACCAAATGGGTGTTTAGAAATAACATGAATGAACAAGGTGTCATAACTAGGAACGAAGCTAGACTAGTAGGTAAAGGATATAATCAAGAATAAGGTATTGATTATGATGAAACGTTGCCCTGGTTGCAGTGTTAGAAGCTATTAGAATGGTACTTGCATTTTCATCTTTCATGGATTTTAAACTTTAACAAATAGATATTAAAAGTTCATTTTTAAATATTTTTATTGAAGAGGAGGTGCATATTGAATAACCTCTAGGTTTTGAAAATTTTAATTTTTCTAATAATGTATTGAAACTTTCAAAAGCATTATATGAATTGAAACAAGCTCTAAGAGCTTAGTATGAAAGATTGAGTAACTTTTTATTAAAGAAAGGTTTCTCTAAAGAAAAGGTTGACACAACTCTTTTCATAAAGAAATCTAAGCATGATTTGCTTATTGTGCAAATATATGTTGATGACATTATTTTTGGTACTACTAACCATTGCTTATGTGAGGAATTTTCCAAGTTGATGCAGGGAGAATTTGAGATGAGCATGATCGGTGAGCTCAAGTTCTTTCTTTGACTTCAAATTAAGTAATGCAAAGATGTGATTTTTATCAATCAAACTAAATACGCTAAGGACATTCTCAAAAAGTTTGGCATGGATGGAGCTAAGTCAAGTAAGACTCCTATGAGTACCACCACTAAACTCAATAAAGACAAGAATGGTAAACCAGTTGATGAAAAGTGTTTTAGAGGCATGATCAGATCCCTTATTTATTTAACTATAAGTAGACCAGATATTATGTTTGCTACATGCTTGTGTGCTAGATTTCAATCTAGTGCAAGGGAGTTTTATTTGAAAATATGAATGCAATCAAAAGAATTTTCAAACATCTTTTATGGAACAATGCATTTAGGACTTTGGTATCCTAGGAGTTCTTCTTTTAACTTGATTAGTTATTTGGATGCAAACTTTGCTGGTTATTTACTAGATAGAAAGAGAATTTTCATAACTTGTCAAAATTTAGACAATTGCTTAGTTTCTTGGTTTAGAAAGAAACAAGTTTTGGTTGTCTTGTCTACCGTTGAAGCAGAATATATAGCGACTAGTTGTTGTTGCTCACAAGTGTTGTGGCAAAAGCAATAACTTAGGGCATATGGTATTGATATTGATCATATTCCAATTAAATGTGACAATACAAGTGCTATAAACCTTAGTAAGAGTCCCATTCAATATTCAAGAACTAAACATATAGACATTAAACATCATTTTTTACATGATCATGTGCAAAATGGTGATATCTCACTTGAATTTGTTGATACAAATAATCAATTTGTAGATATCTTCACCAAACCTCTCAATGAAGAGAGATTGAATTTCACATGATTGATGGTTCTAGTTTATCTTGATTGTATGTTAAATTGCTCAATCGATTATTGGATTGTTTAATTTCATAAATTCATGTGAAATCATGTTGTACTTATTGATTGCTTTGACTATTAATTTTGATCTTAAAAATCTTTTAAATATTTTTTTTTGCTATTTAATAATTTTTTTATTAAATGTCTTTTTGTGTCTTTATTTGTTTTTCATCAGTTTATTTTCGGTTTATTTTTAGTATATTTTTGGTTTCTGAGCTATGAGTGTTAGTTTATGTCTTGCTTATGTTATGTGTTTCTTTAAATTTACAATTGATATTTCATTATCATTGTAACTCTATCCTTTTGTTAATGAAATTTTATTTTTAATGATTTTTTTTTTTGGCTTAAGCTTTGTATTTGTTACATGCATTGTAAGTGTGGCTAGTTTTATGATGTTTAATGATCATGTTTTCATATTTGTGATGGTAAACCTTGTTTTATTTTATTTGAAAATTAGTCCTTATATGCTTAATATTTAAATTCTAGTTGACAAAGGGGGAAAAGCCTTATCATATTATTTTCATTGTTTTAGTTCTTGGTCTTTTGTTTTCCTCAAAAGTAGTGCTATATGTACTATATTTGTGATGCGTCAAAGTAGGCCTTGTTTTTTTTTTTACCATGCCCCTCATATTAATTTCTTATACTATGAATTTAATTTTTAAAAGGAGAATAAATTTTAAATTTGGTATAAATTTATATTTCTTATCATATCTTAAGGGGGAGAAATAGAGAAATACATTATACCTTTTTTTAAGGGGGAGAAAATTTTTTATTTTCAATTGGTATCTTTTTCTAAACCATCTCCCTTATGACTATTATTTTTTAATTATTTTCCAATCCTTATATATATACTATAATAATTCATTTTTATTATGCTCTGATATATAATAAAATAAGCTATAATTTTTGTATAGAAATCATGCATATATTAAGGGGGAGCAAATTATTTTTACATATTGCATCTCGTGGACTACATTTCCTATGTTCATTAAAAATTTCATCTTGTCTAGTTATTTTAAGTTTTATTTTTTTTTCCTTTGACAAAAGGGGGAGAAGAATGAGATTTTGAATGATTGCATAAATTAATAACTTGGATATTGCATATTTGAATTAATGTGCAATCTTAAATATTTTTTTAATATGTACATTAGAGTATTTGGAAACTTGATGGTTAAATTTATGGTTTATGGTTTATTGAATTAAATTCATATGCCTATGCTTTTAAATGCTCATTCTTTTTAACCATCCAAGCATATATTGAGGGGGAATATATTAAAAATTCTTAAAACCCTTAGTATATGTTGAGGGGGAGCCATTGAGTAAAGTTACACACATTTGCCCTGATGATTTATTCTTTATTGTTCAAAATTGTTTGTCAAAGTTAAAAATGGGGAGATTATTGAACGTTTGCATGATCAAGTGTAAATCCATTCCTTGACTTTAACAAACATTTTTAGATCACTAATGTTCTTTGTTTAAGTGTGATTATAAGCATATGTACAATATATACTCTCAATGAAAGACAAGTCAATTGACCGACCGTTCAAAAATGTTTGAAGACATTGGAATTATATTTAAAGTCTTCAAAGACCTTTAAACATGTTCCCTTATGCATGGAAAATGAACCAAGTGCAAAGGAGTGCGTTTACATGCAAAACAGAAGAATTTGCAAAAGACATCTTTGCAAGTAACAATCGTATTTTTTGTCTTCAAAGACCTTTAAACATGTTCCCTTATGCACAGGAAATGAACCAAGTGCAAAGGAGTGCATTCGGATGCAAAACAGAAGCTTCTGCAATGGACATCTTTACAAGTAACAGTCAATCATATTTTTTGAATGCTCAGGACCCTAAGCATCTGAAATCCTGTAAAAGTCAAATTTGCATTTATTGAAGGAAAAAGATGTTGGAGACATAATCAATGGATCCAATAGCCATATTTTTTAAGTTATATATATGTGTGTGTGTGTGTGTGTGTGTACGCGCGCGCTACAGAGTTGTGATAAGAAGAACAACATATTACATTACTCTTTGATTATTAAAAAACTCTCAAAGCATTCATTAAACTTTATTTTTCTTTCTATCAATATTTATTGTATTGATTAACTATTGTGAGAGTTGGTTGTGCAATAGAAATAAGACTTTATCTTCATATAATTCTTGGGATAGATTAAAAGGAAAGTGAGGCATATTTCCAATAAAACTGATTTAAGTGTTTATCCATTAAAATACTTGAGAATTGATTTTAGAGTGAGTCTAGAAATTCTTATTTGTTCGGTTAAAGAGTTAGCCTTAAAACTTTTGTTTGTGTAAGGTTAAAAAGTGAGCTTCAAACTCTTGTAATCTCAATATTGTGAATAAAATTGTGGGTATTGAAAATCCTAAATTAGGGATAAGTTAGGTAGAGACGTTGGATTATTGAGAATCCGAACTTTTTAAATTTTTATGTTCATTGTTCTTTATACTCTATTCTCTTTCAATTTTTATTTATTCCTTAAATTCGTTTTAATTTTTTAAATCTTTCATTAGCCTTATTCACCCCCTAAGGCACTTTCAAATATTGTGTTAAACATTATGTATGAAAAATAAAAAATATAATATCATTATAGAGTATAAAGAATTAATATTGTTTTTGGAAGTGTAATATTGTTTTATTTGTAATATAATTAAAATAAATATGAAAATTATATTAATTTAAGAATTTATGTATTTATTTAAATTTAATAATAAATATAATACAATTATTCTATTTTTATTTATTATCTATTTTTTAAATATAAAAATTTGAATTTTAAAATACAAACTAAAACTATCTTCATCAAATTTCAAAACTTTTGAAAACCAAATAATAAATATTTTTATCAATACATTTTCAAAAATATTTTCCCTCTATTTATAATTTTATATATGGTATAGATATTTTATATTTATTAGAGATTATGTAAAATTTTCTAAATTAAACGAATAATAAGAATATTGATTTTAAATATTCATCAAAATTCATATGCAAAATGTAGTACATTATAATGACTAAGAATTTTTTATAACATATTTATATATAGGAATCTTATACTAATTGAATAATTTATGTATCTATCTAAATTTAATAATAAATACAATATAATTACTTTATTTTTATTTAAAATTATCTAATTTTTAGATTTTGAAATACAAATTAAACTATGTTTATCAATTTTAAAAATCAAATTAAGACCATTTTCGTTAATATGTAAAGTCTATTTTCGTTAAAAATATTTTCTCTCTATTCATTCATACTTTTATATATAATATAAATAGAGACAAATGAAACTATCCTCATCAATTTTAAATTTTTTAAAAATTAAATTAAGATTATTTTTATCAACATATAAAAAATCAATATCCATTTTCGTTCAAAAATATTTTTCCTCCATCTATATTTTTATACATAGTATGGATATATGTCCATGTCTATAATTTAAATAAAGAGATTTAATTTATATTTTTAATACAACTACAAACTAGTGTTCAAACAAAGAACGTCTAGATAAACAGAAAAAAAAAAAAAAAAAAAAAAAAAAAAAAAAAAAAACACAAAGCACACGCGCATATATATATATATATATATATATATAATTGTCGACTTCGACTTTGGTCATTGATCAATTGGCCCATTGTACCATGAAATTTTATGAAAGACCAAACTCAAGTAAAGTAAAATAATAAAAACAAAATAATTTTGGGTAGAAATTTTTTACTCCAATGTAATATAGTATGGAAACATTTCATAAATTTTGTTAAAAATTAGATACACTAATTCGAAAATAATGAAATATATTTAAATTTATCAGGAAAATGAGTTAATCGCTAGGAGCCGACTGGGCACCACCTTTTTTGTTTTTAGAAAAAAGGGGTAAAAATTTCTCTGCAAATTTTGTCAGTGTGAGAGTGACACAAGTAGCAACATTCTCCATGGCTAAGAAGAAGCAAAGACAAATTAATAAGTGGCATTGGAATCTCTCTTGTTTTTGTAGAGATGGTCCTGCAGATTGTATGTACTCTATGATATAATTAAGCTCGTCATCAAGCTCTCTCTCATTGTAAGAAACTGATAAATTCTGGGCACCAATTGCCTTAGAAATTTCCCTGCAGTCACGGCCAAGAGCAATAAATAATCATATTGCTATTATGTACCAAAGGGAAGTTCATTTTCAATGGATTTAAAGATTTTGCAAATACTTTTGAGACAACCACAAGTAGCCAATTGATTCTTCGCTTTCACTTGTTAGTATTAAGATTATGATCATTCTCGTTGGATATTGCTTGTAAGTATGGACAGCATTTTAAATATTACTAATCATTATCTCGACATTTATTAGATAGAATCGATACTACATCTAATTTTATGTATAAAAACTATGTTTATAATTTTTTAATTATGACAAAGTGATTTAACAATTAATTTTTTAGAGATTTTTGCCTACACTCAGTCTATTGCACCAAATCATTGGATCTGTAAGTGAGAAATATATAATAAATACTGTACACTTAACTAATGAAAATAAGACATATATCTTTGTATTACACATCCAACCGTTTAGTGCAATAAGTTGAGTGTGAGCAATAATTTTTTTTTTTTTTTTTTTACAAAGATATTATTTTCATATTTGAACTTTTTACTGTTAATCTATAAAATTAAATTTTGCCTAATTATAAGTAAAAAATTACTTTTTATGATACTGTTTATCATCCTTTAATTAATTTTACTTTTCTAAAAATTGCTTTCTTAGTTATTGATTGTTCACCCAAAGATCCGGAAATGAAATGGGAAAAGAAAATTTCTAGCTAAAACCAAAGAAAAGACTCCCAATAATGTGTTTTATATGGTTAATAAAATGAAAACAATATATGTAGTCGCTCACGATTGTCAAGGGCCACTATATAATTTTTTTTTTTTAAAAAATTATATTTCTACTTTATCTTTTACTCTAAATACAGAAAGGCAAACTAATAAAAAAAATAAAAATAAATATTTTAGTAGTTTATCGCCGAGAAAAATGTAACTTTTCCCTTAATAATGATGAAATGCTATATATGTGTGTATATGTATATAGTATATGGTTGGGCATATGGAGAATACAACGAGCTATATTATATTATTGCTATGAATAGTAAGGTAATGACAACACCATATTACTATGACAAATTTGAATGAACTTGACTTGGTCTTACATTATCTTTTTGGTCAAATTATAGCTTTGAGAGCATAATCTTGTGGAGGATATTATTCCCCTCTTAACAATTTATACTATAATATAATTATATAGTAAACCTATTTTTTATAAAACTTGAAGAGACAACTAATTAAGAACAGTTTTTTTTTTTTTTAACTGCACCAAATACATTAAATTTAAAAAAATGTCCAAAAGTTTTTTTAACATTTTTCCCATTTTGATATTATCTCTTTATTTTGCATCTACCTTCCCCATTTCAAAACAATCACAAGAAAATCTCTTAAATCCACACCATGTGTTTGTGAAGGGCATTCTTAACCTTTTATGTCCCATCCTTTTGAGTTTTAGACCAGATTACTTAGGACCCACCTTCATTGTCTTTGCATATAGATCACTATTACATCTTCTATCTTTAAGCCCTCAAAGATTAGCAAAATCCTAGACCATAGTCCCCACCTTCTTTCTTTTCTTGCTTTAATTTTTTTTGCTTTTAATTACCCTTTTTTTAATCTCCATCTCTTTTGTGTCGAAGAAATTAGAAATAAGAGGAATATATATTAAAATGAAAGGGTATTCTAAGATCAAATCCTTTAGGTCACCAAGCTCAAAAAAATCCTTCAGGTCACCAAGTTCACAAACCATGGCTCTTTCAGATCTTTTAACATCTCTTGAACATCCAAAAAAAACCAGGAGTACCGCCACCATCCCAAGAGACACTCATCTAGAAACCGAGAAACCCAAGAATAATGATGCTAAAACCAACAGCAGCAGCAGCAGCAATAACAAGAACAAGAAGAAAGATTCGTTTCTTGAATTACAAGAAGATCAAGAAGGGTATAATAACAATGAAGATCAGATGTTTGGTGCCAAGTTAAAAAGAAACTCTTCACTTTCTTCATCTTCAGCTGCTGCACTTCATTCAGCAGTAAAGAAAGCATTCTCCATGAAAAGATCTTCATCTGTCACTGAAAGGTACAGTAGAATCCATGACCAATCTATCCCACTAACACATGATGATGATGATGATGATAATAATGATGATACTGTTGTTGATGCTGCTGATCATGTTGATGGTGATTCAAAAGCACCACCAAGATCTATCAAGCAAAAGAATAGCAAAGGCAGACTCATTAAGGCATGTAAGAAACTTTTTGGACGCTAGATTTTGTCCATTTTTTTATTCTTTAAGGTTGAACTACTGCTACTACAATATGGGTTGGTATTTACCCTTTTCATTATGGAAGTTGTATTACATATGGAGTTGTTATAGGATAAAAAAAAATGGTAAAATCTTGGATGCTGCATTAATCATTATCATTTTTGTAAAATGGTGTGATACATATATTTATAATTCAGTAAATTCTAAATTTCGGTATTTGGTAGTAAGAGCAGTTAAAAAAGGTGGAGATTAAAAGCTATGTATACCCAATATATTTGACTTTGTGTAATTTTATTTTGTCTACTTGACTTTGGGAGCCATCATAGAGTGAACATTATACAGATTGCAATCTTCAATGGTACACTTTCAAATCATGATTCTATTATTTAGAACTGTTCTTGTTTTTATTTTCTTTTTTCTTTTTTTTGAATGTTGATGAACTGTTTGCATGTTTTGTTGTTTATGGCATTGCAATTATTTCCTATACATGCTGCCAAGATGCTTTGCATAATTTTGTAAGTGCAAAATTCAAGATACTTCAGGAGTTTTCCAGAGGTAGGTTATTGTAATGAACTGAAAATGTTCCTTAATATTTATTTATATTTCATCTTGAAAATGAAATACAAATAAAATATATACATTTATCTGAATATTTCATTTCAAAAATTTTGTTTTAATTTGTTTCTAAGTTAATTCAAAATGTTAATAGTAAAATATACACATCGATTAAGGTCAAATTCAATTTTAAAGCAAATTAAAGTAATATAACTTAATAATTTTTATTGGTTCAAACAGGGAAAAGTTTAGTTTTTAAGATAAGGTTTTTAAATTTGAGCTTTATATGTATGAAAAATAGGTATTAAAAAATTTTGTTCCTTTTATGGAATTCATTCTATATAAAATCTAAAATAATCATAGTTCATATGATTAATGAAAGCGTCAAATAAAAAAAACACACACAGATATATATATATATATATATATATATATATGAAATTCATTTATGAAAATCAAGGAGTGTGTTGGTTTTTTGAAATCTCACATTAATTGTAGAGTATGTGTACATTTGAATTATACGAGTTAGCACGTCTTTACAAAATTTTTATGAGAAGGAATATATATTGTTTCCAATCCAGTGTAGTGTATGATGTTTGTGTTTTTGTTCTTAAGGGGTATTACATAAAAAAAAAAACCTCAACATTTGGGGATATTTTCAAATAAATTCCAATCCAAATTTTCCTTTCAAATCAAACCACAACCTTTAAAACGTTATAAAAAAAAGCTTTCATTGGATGACTATATTGGTAATAGAAGATGAAACTGATGCATTTGTCTTCAAATTAATATTTTTATCTGTCTAAATAGCCTATTAATACAAAATGAAATACTCAATTGGAAGGGAGAAAATATCAATTTGAGGGAAAATGTATTGATTTCATCTCCTATTACTAGTACAGTCATTTAAGTGGGTCCTATAGTTCAGAAAAAATCAGTTTCATATCTTGTTACTAGTATAGTCATCAAATGAGGACTTTTTTTGATAATGTTTTAAAGATTATAATTTGATTTGAAAGAAAAAATTGAATTAAATTTTATTTGAAAATACCCTAAAAGTTAAAGGTTTTTTTTTTTTTTTATGTAATTTCCCCTTATTCTTAAAAAAAAAAAAAAAGTTACTTCTGTTGAGATTTCATTTTCACCGCAAATTAAATGATGTGTGTGTTTTTATTCTTAAAAAAAATAGTTACTTCTGTTGAGATTTCATTTTCAACACAAATTAAATGTGAATTAAATAGTAACTAATATATACTAGGAAAAAGAAAGGTTCTAAACCCCTAGTAAGAGGAAAATTCATTGCATCAACTCTTAAATGGCCATTTGATTGTGCTTATTAACATCCATTTGCCTAGGATGCTTTTGTATTGGTATATATATATATATATATATATTTTTTTTATCGGTAGAGTATAGTGGCAAACGAAAGTCCAAGCTGTGTTTTGGCAATCTGTATTGATTCCTTCCAATATTTGGCTGTAACAAGTCTCAGTTTTTACAGTTTCTGAGCGGACACCTTTTTTTCTTTTTTTGGTCCCCCTTCAGAACAATTGAGCTGAAAATGCTCATTGCTCAGTTTACTGTCTACACTTGGTAGTATATTTTATATTTTGTGATAAGTCATTATCATCAATATGTATAAAATGCAAGATCTCATACATCTTATTTCATATCTTCAATATGGTTTCATTACTACTGTATTAGTCCTATCAGTTTTCAACTCAGCAAGAAAGCGACAGAGACATAAAAAGGATTAATAATTAATTCAATTAGATGTGTAATAAAGATTTGGATCTGAAAAGTCATCACCATGAAATCCCAAAGTTGGCTAGTTAGTATAAAAATTTTCTTGAATTTTTTCATAAGCTTATTTTATAGCGAGAAATTTCATATTAAAATACTCGTCAAGTTACATTTATTAAATAGGTATCAACTATAAAGTGCGAGTAAAAATAAATTTATATTCAATATAATATAAAAACACTTCAAAATTACACCAAAATATTACTTTTTTGTCTTAATATATGAATAGTTAAAAAAGTAAATAAAAGTACGTCACAAGAAAAATTAAAAGGAAAAAAAATAACATTATACTTTTTGAATTTAAAGAATAATGTATGTTTCTAAAGTTTCTTTTTTTTTTTTTGTTTTAATATACATCATAAGTTCTCATTAATAAATATCTTAAAAACTTAAATTTTGTCAAATTTTAGGTTTATTACTAATATAAAATGCATGTTGATTATGTTAAAATTTAAGTTTTTGATTAATATATAAATTATTAATAAATTTAAGGATTGAATTTTTTACTTTGAACGATTTCAACTTATAACCTTTTGAAAATAAAAATTTATGTTTCAACTTAAATTTACATATTTACTATAATAAAATATTAAGAGTGTGTTGAAATAAATGAATTTACAAAATTTTACAAAATCTCTTTTATAATGTAAATGAAAACTTTGTAGAATTTATCTTTAATTTAAATTTTTTATTTTGTAAAATTTCTTATCACTGAACTAAATTTAATAAAAAATTATTTTTATTTCATAAAATATTCATTTTAAACCAATTACTTTTCATTAATAAGAATCTATTACAAAAATAAAATAATAAAATTTGAACCAAAAAAAGTATGAATAAATATTTGTGATAATATTTTTAATAAAAACTATTGCCAACTTTTTCCAGTATTCAATTTTTTTCAAATAAAAATAAAATTCACTTTTCTTATTAGAATTCAAAAAAAGAAGGTAAAATTCCAGTGTACATTACCTGTGGCCTAAATGTTTTCAAATTTACAGTTGCCTTTTTAATTCATGTTTCGTATGACATGGGGTTTTTATTTTTTTAGTTTTTTAGTTTTATGTTTTTTTTTCTTCGTGTTTCCCTTCTTTACTTCTTTTTTATTTATGTGCTTTCTTCATTTTTTTTATCCATCTCTTCATTTTCTTCCTCTCTATTATCTTTGTCTCTTCTTTTAAATTTAAAATTAGCCTCAGTAACCACAAATCAATCAAGATTTTATGCATGCAAATCCATAAAACTTTTGTTGACCTTAGTAATGATCAATCTTGATTTTAATCTTAACAAACTTAATTTTGAGAATTTAATATGTTTGTTTTAAGTGTGTATAAGTTATAAATCAATTTGAAGTCAGAATAATGAAGAAATATTAAAGAAAATTCATTATGGGCAACGGTCACAAGCAAGGTCATGATCGGGTTAAGAATAGGATGAATTTACTAAAATCATCCAATTTCAATGCAAATCCCAAGTTCGGTCCTGACCGGGACATGAAGATCCCGCTCGATATTAATGCAGCTTGACCGAGATAAGTCCTTCTTCAAATTGGTCGAAAAGTAGTGTATATCCATAGCATTGGTCCTAATCAGGACCTGGACCGAGACCAGACAGTCCTGCCGAGAATCAAGCTGCTCGATCGGGATCAACTTCAATAAATCTTCAAATTTTATCTCAGTCCCGACTGAGACGATGCCCCTGACCAACACAGGATTTCAAACACAATGGTTATAATGGATATATTTTTCGAATGTCCTGACCAGGACTGATGAAGTCCCAATTAGTAGCAGAACATTTACAACTCAAAAGCCTAAGTGACATTCAAATGGTGTTTGAATGTGTTGGCAATAAAATTATTGCTTTTAACAGCTATAATTGAATTTCTCAAGTATAAATACAGTGTTTGAAGCTCATTTTGAGGTTAAGAAACTTGTTTATCATTTATATACTCTCAAACATTCATTTAAACTCTCAAAATTCTCTTAAATCATTTTTATATTTTGTATAACTCTTGTGAGAGTTGGTGAGTATAAGAATAGAAATTCATGTTCTTCTATTTTTCTAGGGTTAAGAAAACAAAAAGTGAGATTCTATTCTAAAGAATTTGGTTTTAGTGTAAGCCATTAAAACACTTGTGCATCAGTTTTTGAGTAAGTCTTGAAAACTTAAGTTGTAAGGTTTGAGTTGAGCCTAAAACTCAAGTTGTAAGAATTAGTCTAGGAGAATAGATTGTGGTGATTTAAAATCCTAACTTGGAGATAAGTTTGGTGGAGACGTAAGATTGTTGAAAATCTGAATTCCTTAAATTCTTGTGTTTATCATTCTTCCTTCTCAACATTCTTTTAATAATTGCTAGAATTCTTTTAATTTTCTTTTATTGTTTGATATGTCTACTCACCCCCCTCTAGGGCACTTTCAAGCTTTTGAATTAAGTTTTCTTTTTACATCTTATAAATCTTCACTTTTCTATCTTATTTTTTATTTTTTTGTGTATTAAAAGTGTCATGACCCAAACCGAGGAGTCATGACTGACGTTAGGAAACGAGAATTCTTTCGAATCTGGAACCCATAGCAAGACTTAAAAATAAAAATACATGCTATAATAATATTAAAAATATGCCAAAATTAAAACTTTATCTAATATAAAAATAAATCTTTATTTTATAACATAATAAAAATATTTCAAAAAATATTCGGATATAAAATCTTAAACCAAAATAACACACTTCTATCACAACAACACTACTATTGCAGTTTCTAAAATACAAACAAGAGTTGAGATATAAAATTTACATAATCTAGCCGGGGCTGAAGAATACCAACATATAATACTACTGAGGACATCTGAGGAAGAAGATCCCGTAAAAAAAATATTAAGAGGAGTCAGACCTTACTAAGTGAATTATTATAATATATATACATGCAACCTAAAGTCATATATACTCAAGCACCAATATAAATATAATTATATATAGTCATTTCACACAGATGCTAAAATCCACTTTTATATATAATAAATGCAGAAAAAGTTTATTTAGGTGAAGGATCAAATAGAACCACAAAACATTCGCAACCTCAATCATAAAACTCACTAGCCATACGGGTTTACTTAATTACAAAATAATTCTCTTTTTCATTTTTGGACAGGAGACTAGCCTCGAGATATTAAGTCAACCGAACTCTTGCAGTTTCACTGTTAGTGTGATTGGCGTTGAGACACTAAGTCAACCGAGCTCCTCCAATCACACTACATTCTCACACAATTCTTAATAATTGAATAAGAAAATTTCATATCAAATGATTTCATAATCTCAATCCTAAAATCTAATGCACTAGTACGTACATAGTCCTAGTGCAGCCCACTAAGTAGCATGTTCTATTGATATCTTTCAAATAAATCGAATAAATGTTAGAAATAATAAAATACATAATTAAAACATAATGACATCCGTTGTTAAAAGAATATACTACTTATATACTAAACATATACCAAATATATACTTGAAATATACCAATTGTATACCAGAAATATACCAAATATATATGCTGAGTATATATCAAAATATACTGAGTATATACCAAAAATATACCAACATATATATGTCACATATATACCAAATATATACTAAAAACATATCAAATATATGTCACATATATATTAAAATATACCAAAAATATACTAAAAGTCTACCAACATATACTTAATCATTTAATAAAATAATTCATGTTTAAAACATTATGAAAACATGGATGCTTATAATCATGTATTCTACATGCAATGCATATATAAAATAATAAATCACAGGTTTGCGTTCTTTGAGACAAACATGATGAGTCTGGTCTGACAGGCTTCGGTCTCAACGCAACTATAGAAAAATATAGTAATGAAAATATCAGAATAAATCCCTAACTTTACACTTCTAGGAATTCTAAAGAAAAACTTGATCTAGGACACGACTTGACCACAAAACAAAAATTCAGGATCAACCCAACGTCACATTTTACGAAAATTCTATAAAAAATTTGGTAAAATCTCCTTTGTAAAACGGACATCTCTCTACTGAAAGTAGAACCAATCCTGCAAGCAAATACACTTCAATAATATTCAAAAGCACAACACCTCGAGTTAGGACCCCGAACTACATAATTTCCTAACCGATGATCACAATTCTCAAAAATCAATATTTAATAATAGTAATATAATAAAAATCATTAAAATCCATAAATATCAATAATAAACCACAATACAATTTATTTAAATAAAAAAATATTAAAGCTAATTACTTTCAAAATAGTTAATAAAATCTCAATAAATTATATAATATTAATAAAAAAATCCATTTTTTGATTATTCGAAATTAAATAGTAAAATTAACAAATAATTATTTAAATAGTTCAAATATATAATAAAAATAGTTAAAAATCCATTTAATCACAAAAATAGTAAATAAATTTATTATGTGAATATATTTTCAAAAATTATTATTAATTAATTAAAAAAATAAAAAAATTCATAAAAATTATTTTAATACTAATTATTATTCAAAAATTATTCAAAACATACTAATTAACAATAATTTCAATTAAAACAACAAATTCATTAATTTATATTAATTTTTCCAAAAATTAATTTTTCACATAAACTTTCAAAAATCCACAATAAATAATCAACATACATCCTTCACAAACAATACTCTAAATATTATAAAAAATTTATTAAAAATACAAAAATTTTCTGGCGAGGGTCACTGGAACAGTGACTTGCCGGAAAATTCAAAACCCAAAAATCTAACAAAAATATATTTGAATAGATTAAGCTACACATAACTTTTGCATACATACTGAGCATGGATCATAGAAAATTAAGCTAAAAAAAATGAAAAAAATAAAGTTGACTTAAACTAAAATTGAAGAAAACTCAAAATATAGACGATCTAAGCTTGAACCGAGCCAAGAACTAGCTTGCCCGGACCTAGAGGATTTAATCAAGCCTAAAATCATGAGCTCTCGCTATCGGAAATGTCACTGGCGACAAGTTGAAGTTGCTACTATTTCTTCTCATTTTCCAGCAATGAGAGGCACTTTGACAATGGCGAAAGGAAGAAAAGAAGGAGGGAAGGTGATAGGGAGCTCTGGTGGTGGCTAGCGATGGGGCTAGGTGGCGCTGCAGAATCTGGAGGAAGAAAAAGAAGAAAGCAGGGGAAGAAAAGAAAAAAGAAACGGAAGAAGAGAAAGTCCCAAAAAAATTTGATCCTGACTCTTTATATATATATATATATATATATTAACTAACTTTAATATATAAACACACACACACACATATATATATATAACATCACACTAACACATATATAAAATAATAATACTAATAATAATAATAATAATGACAATAAACGTAATAATATTAATAATAATGATAATAAAAATAGCAAATATAATAATAATAATAATAATAATATATATATATATATATATATATATTAAGTAATAATAACTTCCAAATAAATTCCTCTTTGTAATAAAATATTTAAAATAAAATAAATAAATAAACAACGATAAAAATATTAATAAATGAATAAATAATTATATACATACTAAAATTAAATTACATACAAATAATTATAATATATAAAAATTTAAAATATTATTAACATTGCATATCCCAAAATAATTTTTAATAATTTAAACTATTGGGTCATCACAATTTTCCTCCCTTACAAAAATTCGTTCTTGAATTTCAAATAAAAGAATAGACAACAAGAGTTCATCGAGGAAAAAGGTAAGGGTAGGCCACCTGTATCTTAGTCTCAGTCTCTTAAGCGAGCTCCTCCACGTTGTTGCTCCGCCACAACACCTTAACCATCAAAATTTTCTTTTAACGCAATTGACGAACTTGATAGTCCACTATCGCGACTTGCTCCTCCTCATACATCAGGTCTTCATTCACTTTTACACTCTCAGGCTGCAACATGTGCAAGGGTTTGAAATATGCTTTCACTAGATGCACTTGAGACAAATTCAGAGGCAAAGCCAACCAATATGCAACCATGCCCACTCTCTCTAGAATCTCGAACAGTCCAATATATCTTGGTGCTAATTTCCCCTTCTTACCAAACCTCATCACACCTTTCATTGATGACACATTCAAAAACACATAGACTCCAACCTGAAACTCCATATCTCTATGCCTTCGATCCGCATAGCTCTTCTGCCTACTAGTTGCAATCTCTAACCTCCTTCTAATCACAACAACCTTCTCTACTGCATCCTGAACCATCTCAAGTCCAGTCAATGCTCTCTCTCCAATCTTGTCCCAACATAAAGGAGATATACACTTCCTTCCATACAAAGCCTCATATGGTGCCAACTCAATACTGCTATGGTAGTTGTTATTATATGCAAATTCTACTAGTGGTAAATAATCATCCCAACTACCTTTAAGATCCAATACACACATCCTCAACATATCTTCAAGTATCTGGATCGTCCTTTTAGATTGACCATTTGTTTAAGGGTGAAAAGTAGTATTGAAATCAAGCCTGGTGCCCATTACTTCCTATAGCTTTTGCCAAAATTGAGAGGTAAACACTGAACCTCTATTAGATATGATAGACACAGGTACTCCATGAAAGCACACAATATGCTTAACATACAGCTTAGCCAACTTAGCTATAGAATAAGTTGCTTTGGCAAGAAGTGAGTTGATTTGGTTAAACTATCCACAATCACCCAAATGGAATTGTATCCATCCTTTGAACGAGGTAACCCAACCATAAAATTCATAGTAACTCTCTCCCACTTCCACTCAAGAATAGGAAGAGGCTAAGCTTCCTAGAAGGCTTCTGATGCTTAGCTTTCACCTGCTAATAAGTCAAGCACTTAGAAACATAATTAGCAACATCCTTCTTTAGTCCATCCCACCAATACAAATCTCAAATGTTATGGTACATCTTAATAACACCTGGATGTACACTATAGCTATAGAGTGCACTTCTTCAAGGATTTCCTCTCTCAAATTATTCATATCAGGAATGTATAATCTACTATTGATCCATAAAACACCTTCATCATTAAGTGTAAAATCATTGAACTTTCATGCATGAACATTCTCCTCAAGCTTTGCTAGAATAGGATCTCGGCCCTGAGCAACCTTAATCCTATCTCTCAACATTGATCTAACTCTAAACTGAGTTAGCAATCCACCTAATATGCTAGTGTTCATTATCAAACCTTGATCCACTAACTCATGCAACTTTTGGATCAAAGGTCTCCTTTCCATACTAATGTGAGCAAGACTACCCAAGGACTTCCTACTTAAAGCATTTGCTACCACATTTGCCTTGCCTGGATGATTAAGAATATCGTAGTCATAGTCCTTCAGGATTTCTAACCATCTCCTCTACCTCAAGTTCAGATCTCTCTGCTGAAAAATGTACTTCAGGCTTTTGTGATCTGTGAAAATCTCATAAGTCTCCCATACAAATAATGTCTCCAAATCTTAAGAGCAAAGATCACCATAGCCATCTCTAGGTTGTGAGTAGGATAATTCTATTCATGCTTTTTTAACTGTCTCAAAGCATAAGCTACCACCTTATCATTCTGCATTAACACACAACCTAGGCTAACTTTAGAGGCATCATAATACATAGTGAAATTATCTTCTCCATTAGGCAAAGCTAGAACTGAAGCCATGGTCAACTTCTTATTCAGTAACTAAAAACTATTCTCACAAGCATCTTACCACACAAACTTCATATTATTCTAAGTTAGGTGAGTCATAGGAGCTAAAATTCTCGAGAAATCCTACATAAATCTCCTATAGTACCTAGCTAATCCTAGAAATATCTGAATCTCTGTGACTATTATCAGTCTGGGTCACTCAGACATTGCCTTAATCTTCTGTGGATCAACTTGAATACCATCTTTAAACACCACGTATCCAAGGAATGCAACACTCTTCAACCAAAAATCACACTTCGAGAATTTAGCATAAAGTTGATGTTCTCTCAATGTTTGCAGTATTGTCCCTCAAATAATATACGTGCTCCTCCAAACTCTTCAAATACATCAGTAAATCATCAATGAAGACTACCATAAACCGATCCACAAACGATCTAAATACCCATTTATTAGATCCATAAAAGTAGCTGGTGTATTAGTTAACTCGAAGGACATTACCAAAAACTCATAATGGCTATATTGAGTGCGGAATGTCGTTTTAGGAACATCAGATTCACTGATCCATAACTGATGATAACCCGACCTCAAGTTAATATTAAAAAAGAACTATGCACCCTGAAGTTGATCAAATATATCATTTATTCTCGAAAGAGGATACTTGTTCTTCACTGTCACCTTATTTAGCTCTTTGTAATCAATGCACAGTCTCAGTGTATTATCCTTCTTCTTCTCAAACAGGACTGGTACACCCCATAGAGAAACACTGGGTTAAATAAAACCCTTGTCCAGTATGTCTTGAACTGCTCTTTTAATTTCTTAAACTCTGCAGGAGGTGGCATTAAAATAGGGGTTGTGCCAGGGACCACATCTATACAAAATTCAATCTTTTTATGAGGTGGTAAACTTGGAAACTCCTTAGGAAAAACATCAAAAAACTCATAAGCTACTGGAACATCTGTGAGAGATAACTTCTCCATTGAAGTATCCTTGATTAGTGTCAAGTATCCCTGACAACCTTTACTCAATATCTTTTTAGCTGTAATAGTAAAAATGAGATTCTAAGGTACAAAACTCTTAAATCTTATAAACTTAAACTCTTTTTCATTCAGAATTCTAAAAATCACCTCTTTACTTTAACAATCCACAATGGTATAATGCTGAGATAACTAATCCATACCAAGGATCACATTGAACTCCATCACATCCAACAACACCAATTCCACTAGCAATTCTTTACCTCCCACTAACACTGGACAACCAAAAAGAACCATGTCGGTGTCTAAAAAATTTCTTAGAGGAGTGGTGACAAATAAAGGAAAAATTATCCTCGTAGCTTGCCAACACAACTTTGTAGCAAAAATAGGGGACATAAAATAATGTATGGCACCTGTATCAATCAAAACTCTAGCATCCAAGTAATAGACTAGAAATATACCTGCAACAATGGTGTTGGATGCCTGAGCATCCTGTTGGGTAAGGGTGAAAACTCTGACCTAACCTTGACCTCCCTGCTGGCTGGTGGAAGCCTGACCAAAACCCCTGACACCCCCTGTATTACCTTTACCACACCCCTGTTAGATAAAAATCTATGTCATACTCGGATACTGAGCTAGAGGTAAATAATAAGAAGCTAGAGCTGAACTGGCAATTGACTATTATGAAAATTATTACTGATAGCCAGAATATGGACACGCTCTGGCAAAATGTCCCATTTGTCTACATCTAAAATAAGCTCCAGGAGTCATGTAGCACAGTCACTGATGGACTCTTCCATATATCTAACAAGCATAGGTTACTGATCTCATACTGCCATAACCTGAACTTTGACCACTGCTACTACTGGTAGCTCCAGAACCAAATTTGATAGGTCAACGTAGTCCACCATAGCCATGTCTACTACTCCTGTGGATTCTCTGCTGAGGTCTCTAGCTCTGCTAATAAGATCCTCTTTGACGATTGTTAGAGCCAATTTGGAACATCTGGAATAATGAACTCTGAAATCCTCCTGACTAAACACCTCTCAATTGATAATAATCAGGCATAACTCCCTGGTTGACCAATCTAAGCTTTATCTCCTTGGCCAAATCTATCATCAACTTAAGAGTAAGGCCTGCAATAGTGTCAGGACCCAAAACTAGGCCCATGACCGACGCTAGGGAACGAGAATTCTTTCGAATTTGGAACCCGTAGCAAGCCTTAAAATAATAAAAATATATAATAAATAAAATTAAAATAAATATACCATAATTAAAAATTTCAATTTAATATAATAAAATAAACTCCTTCATATCATGAAATAATTTAATATAATATTCAGATTAAATATCTAAATTAAAATCTCATACAACAAAATAAATAGAACTCACTACTGTTACAAATACAACTACTGCAGTTTTCTAAAGTACAATAATAAATAATTAAGTAATTTAAATAATAAAGCTGGGACGAAAGAAATCCAGCGGATAGGTCTATTGTTGAGGTCTGAAGAGGAGGACTCTCCTGTAAAAACATCAACTGAGGGGAGTCAGACCTCACTGAGTGAATTATTATAATATATATATACGCATTACTAAATGTCAAATGCAGAAAATCATATATATATATATATAATAAGTATATATATAGGCATGTACACACAGATGCTAAAATCACTTTATATTTAATACTGAAAAACATCAGTGTATGAAGGATCAAATAGAACACTAAGTTATTGCAACATCAAATATTAATAGAAATCGCTCTAGCCATACAAGCCCACTTAGTTCTAAATAAATTCATTTAGTCCAATTGGACAGTAGACTGGCCCCAAGACACTAAGTCAACTGAGCTTCAGCAGTCTGACTGTCAGTGTGATTGGCCCCGAGACACTTGGTTAATCGAGCTCCAACAATCATACCATCAATCACATCTCACATCAATCAAATCAATCAAGTCATATTTTCCATAAATAAGTTAGTAATTCAACCTACAATCTATCGCATCGGTATGTACTCGGTCCTAGTGCTACTCACTAGGAAGCACGTTCTATCGATATCCTTCATAAAAGAAAACAAAACATACATTCGAGAATAAATAATATATACAATGGCATTTAAAATGATCAAGTAAACCATATTTATACAAGAAATATACCAAAAATAAATTAAGCATATTTTGGGTATATATACATATAATAAATTCAATTAAATCATGAAATATACTCAAAATCAACCAATAATATACTTAAACATGATTTGAATATAAATCAAAAAGAAAACATGCATTTATTTTAAAATATACCAATAATATACTAAAAATATACTTAACATATTCTTAAGCATTTATTAAAGCAACTATGCAAAATTTTACATTTAAAACATATAATTCTAAAACATGCATCCTAAAGCAATGTATATATATAATAATAATAATTCACAGGGATGCGCTCCTCGAGACTGGTCTGACAAGCCTGGTCCGCTAGGCCTTGGTCTCGGCGTAACTAAACAATAAAAATGATCATGAATTAGAATAACTCTAACTTAGGCTTCTAGAGACTCGATTTAGAATTCTAAACACCAACAGACACATAATAAAAATTAGACTCGATGTCACGTTTTACGAGAATTCTATTGAAAATTCGGCAGAATCTCCTTTGTAAAACATACATCTCTCTACTAAAAAGTAGAGCTGATCTTACAAGAAAAATACACTTCGAGTATAAAAATTCTCACAACCCTCGGTTGGGATTCCGAACTACTAAAATTTTCCAACCGAGGTCCACAATTCACCACAAATTAAATACTACAATAAAATATATTAAAATTCAATACATATCATAAATGCTCTCCAAATATCAAAATATAGTATATTTAACATTAAAACATAAAAAATAATTATTTTCCTAATAATTACTCAAAAACCCTAATTAATAATATAATATTACTAAAAATCCATATTCTCGATAATTCCAGAAATATTTATAAAAAATTCATTTTATAAATCCAAATTACTTAATTAGTCCAAACATATATTAAAATTTACTAAAAATCCATTTTATTACAAAAATAGTATATAATATATTATTTGAAAATAATTTTTAAAAATTAGTATTAATTAGTTAAAATTAGTAAATAATTTATAAAAATCATTTTTATACCTCAAATAATATTAAAACCAATTAAACTTAATATTTAACTAAAATTACCACCAAAATACCAAATTACCCCTAATATTTAAAAATACACATAAAATACTAATAATACTAAAAAATTCAATAAAAATTATATAAATGCAAAAAAATTATTTTCTCAACATATTTCTCAATAATATCAATAAAAACACATAATTAACCAATTATTTCTAACAAAATATATATTTAACCTATGTTTTCAAAATTGACAAAAACTAAAAATAATTATAAAAATTACATAAAATTCACAAAAACTATAAAATAAATTCTAAAATTAACAATAACCATTAATAACATCAAAAATCACAATTTCATAATTTATATAATTAATTTACAAAATAATAAAATATTAATAAAATATTCAAAAATTCACAAAAATTAAAATAATTCCCAAAAATCACACAAAAATTTAGGGATGTATCTTGAGCTAGGGGGATCAATTTTTGTAAAAGGAATTTTCATGAATCAAGCAAAAATTCCCCCAAAAAATTCAAAACCCTAAAATGGCCGAAATTGAAAATGAGCAAAACACCTCACCCAATCACGTTTTCAAGCTGAATGGAGCTTGGATTCCTCCTTCTAGAAGCTCCAGGAGTCCAACGGCACTGGAAACGCTCGATTTAGTGGCTGAAAATGTTTTGAACGGAGGAGAAGCAAGTTTCGACTTCTCATGGGTTTTGGAGCTACTGCTGACGTCGGAGAAGAAAGGAAAGGCGGTGGCGACAAGGGCTGAAGGGGGAGGCACAGTGATGGTCGGTGAACGGATGGTGACAGGCGGTGAAGGTGAAGATCGAGGAAGAAGAAGAAAATGGGGAAGAAGTTTTAGTTTTTGTATATACGTATGTTATATATATATTACATGTATATATTATTATATAATATAGTTAATAACTTTATGTAATAATAAAATAATGTGTATATATCTACCACACACATATATTTCAATATATATACATATATACACACATATAATAAAATAATACTAACCCTAATATTTATGTGCATATATATATATATATATATATTAACTCATAAATACAATTAAATAATGTAGTTTATTAATTTAGAAATCTTAAAATATTAATCCACTAGATTAAACATTATTAAAATAATATTTTTTGAAATAATAAACTTTAATATATACACATGTACGTAGAAAATTATAATTAAACGTAAAAATAATGATAATTATTCAAAAAATAATAAAATAATTAAATATAGTTTTAAAATTTATTAACACTGCATATCATATTTTAAAATAAAATAATTTAAAAACTAGGGTTATTACAAATAGGCATCCCAGCTAATGCAAAACCCAGTCTAATAACGTACGTCATAACGACAAAAGACTAATCTCACACCAGGTCCTCTGCATACTTACCTAGTCTGAGGAACTCTCTGGTGTAGTCCTCTACTAATCTGTCACCTTTAGTAATGCTGATCAGCTGAAGTCTGTAACTCATCCGCATAGGCTCTGGACAGAAGCATCTTATAAACCTCTCTCGGAACTGAGCCTATATAAGTGTAGTCATATGTGGCTGGATGACCTAAATGAACCAATCCAGGGCTGGTCCCTCAATAGACAGTTCAACTATTATAATCCATTAATACTCGGTGTGAGCAATTTGAGTCCTCGTCTCAATAGCATATAGAAAGACTAGAGGGTCTGTAGTTCCATCGAATGATATCCTACCGACTCTGGCGTAAAATAACACTACCTGAATGTCAAATATACCCTGCTGATAAATAGACTACATTTATGATGTGACTTGAGGCATAATAGTTTGCTCAAACTCTAGCTTTATAGGTTCCTCATCCGGTAGCTCTCTCTGCCTATGGCGACCTGCCACTCCTCAAGGTCTACCTCTACCTCAATGCCTAACTGGCAGCTATGGAGGTAAAACCACATGATAAAAGGACTTATCATATTACCTCTGGCTGGCCTCAATGACTAGAGGAGCGACACGTGCTCGCCTTCTCATTTTGAAAAGACAAAACCAATGAGATTTAGATAAAACAAACAATAAACAGACAATAGACAAACAACCTAATGATTACGTGGAATACTATATCGAGAAAAACTTATTGAAGACATAATCGAACCTAATTTACTATAGTAGTTTCAAAGAAAACAAGACTTTGATAACCTAGGTCTATAACACTAATAACTTAGGCTCTGATACCAACTTTGTCACGACCTAAACCAGGGAGTAATGATTGGTGCTAGGGAATGGGAATTCTTTCAAATTCGAAACTCGTAGCAAGCCTTAAAAATAAAAACACATGCAATAATAATATTAAAAATACGCCATAATTAAAACTTTATCTAATATAAAAGTAAATCTTTATTTTATAACATAATAAAAATATTTTATACAATATTCAGGTGCAAAATCTCAAATCAAAACAACACACTTCTATCACAACAATACTACTACTGTAGTTTTTAGAATACAAACAAGAGTTCAGATGCAAAATTTACTTAACCTAGTCGAGGTTGAAGAAGACTAGTATATAGTACTGTTGAGGAGGTTTGAGGAAGAAGATCCTGTAAAAAAAATATTGAGGGGAGTCAAACCTCTCTAAGTGAATTATTATAATATATTATATGCAACCTAAAGTCATATATAGTTGTAGTAACCCTAGTTTTTAAATTAATTTATTTTAAAATGAGATATGCAGTATTAATAAATTTTAAAGTTATATTTGATTATTTTATTATTTTGTGGTCAATATTTATTATTTTATATTTAATTATAATTTTCTACGTAAATATTTATTATGAAACTTATTATTTTGGAAATTAATTTATGTTATATTTACTACTTTGAAAAGAACTATTTTAATAATATTATTTAAGTACTAATGTTATTTAATTGATTGACTTAAATTTGAGTATTATTTCATTATTTAATTATCGCATAAAATTGTTTATTTTTATCATTATTGTTATTATTTTTATTTTTATTAAACTACATTATTTGCATGGTTATTTTATGTGTTATTATGTATATATACACACATATAATTATGGCTATTATTTTATATGTGTGCATTATTTATTATTGTGTGTTATATATGTATATATGTGTGTGTGTGTGTGTATATATGTATATATGTATATAATGCATGTGGTGGAGATTAATACATGTAACTATATTATATTATTATAATATATAATATATTATATACATATGTTCATGCATACCTTATAATATAAAAAAAAACACAGTACATCTCCCATCTTCTTCCCATCGCGGGACTCGATCTTCAACCCTCACTATGCCTCTCGTTGCACTTCGCTGGACCGCCACCATCCACACCGCCATCTCCTCCATCTTCCTCATCACCGTCAAGCCAGGGGAGTAGCCTGCCAGCGTTTGCATTGGAGTAACCAAAACCTCCTTTAATTTTGGTCACACCTTCATCCGGCCACCATTTCCCTTGATTCCGGTGTCTTTCTCTTCCTCTTGCACCAGTGAGCACTAATCCAAGCTTAATTTGAGCTTTAATTTCCATTTTCATGAGTTTTTCTTGATTTTTGTTTATGGAGCATTAGTTTTGAATTTTTTTTAGCATGATTTAGCTTGAATCTTGCAAACTCCCTTTACAAATGTGATTCCTAGTAGCTTAATCCACCTCTATGAATTTTTTTTTTTGGATTTTTGGAATTTATTTTGAATTTTGTGAATTTTTGAATATTTTATTATTATTTTATTAATTTTTGTAAATTAATTTATTAAATTATAAAATTGGTTAATTTGGTGTTATATGTTGATATTGTTGAGAAATTGATTTTTGAGAATATTATATAATTTTTATGAATATTTATAGTTTATGTCAATATTGAAAAATTAGGTTAGAGTTGGATTTTTATTGAAATATCGGATTAAATATGTGTTTTAGTTAATATTAATAATATATATGTTGAGAAAATAATTTTTATGCATTTACATAATTTTTATAGAATTTTTGAGTAATAATAGTATATTATGTGTATTTTTGTATTATAGGGGTAAATGTGTGATTTTGTGCTAATTATAGCTAAATAATATATTTTTAATTGGTTTTAATATTATTTAAGGTACTAAAATTATTTTTACAAATTATTTATTATTTTTAACTAATTAATACTAATTTTTGAAAATTATTTTCAAATAATGTATTATATATTATTTTGGTAATTAAATGGGTTTTTAGTCATTTTTAATATATATTTAGGCTATTTTAATTATTGTAATATATAAAGTGAATTTTTATTAATTTATATTGAATTATCAAGAAAATTGGATTTTAATAATATTATATTATTATTTCGGGATTTTTACGTAATTATTGAGAAAATAATTATTTTTGGTATTTTAATGTTAAATATGATATATTTTGATATTTTGAGGTATTTATGGTATTTATCAATTTTTAATATATTTTTTGAATTATTTGTATTTTTGGTGAATTGTAGGTCTCAGTTGAGAAATTGCGTAGTTTGGGGTCCCAACTGAGGGTTGTGTGAATTCTAGAATTAGAAGTGTATTTTTCTTGCATGACTGGCTCTACTTTTTAGTAGAGAGATGTCTATTTTACAAAGGAGGTTCTATCGAATTTTTAATAGAATTTTCGTAAAACGTAACATCGGGTCAATTTTGAGTCAGTTTGTGTTTTGTGATCCTAGATTGAGTCTCTAGAAGTTAATTTAGATTTATTCTAATTTATGTATTAATTGATTTGTTTAGTTGTGCTGAGACCGAAGCTTAGTGGACCGGGCCCGTCAGACTAATCTCGAGGAACGCACACCTGTGAGTTGTTATTCTATATATACATTGTGCTTAGATTGCATGTTTTAGAAATACATGCTTTTAATGTATAATTATGCATAATTGTTTTATTAAATGATTAGTATATTTTTGGTATATTTTTAGTATATTTTTGGTATATTTCTAAATAAATGCATGTTATTTTTATTGATTTTTACTTGCATAATTATAGTATACTATTGGTTTATTTTTGGTATATTTCACGATTTATCTGAATTTATTTTACATATATATACTTGAAATATACTTAATTTATTTTAGATGTATTTCCGGTATATATATATAGTTTATTTGGTTATTATGAATGACATTATGCATTATTTATTTTCTTATATAGATGAATTATTTTAAATGAAGGATATCGATAGAACGTGCTACCTAGTGGACAACACTAGGAATGTGTATGTACCAGTGTGATAAATTAGGGTTCAATGAGAATTAATTACGGTGATTACAATTGATTGATAATGATATGATTGATTTGATTGAGATTGATGCGATGATGGTGTGATTACTGGAGCTCGGTTGACCAAGTGTCTCAGGGCTAATCACACTGACAGCCAGACTGCTGGAGCTCGGTTGACTTAGTGTCTCGGGGCCAGTCTACTGTCCATATGGAATAAGTAAATTTATTTGGAACTAAGTGAGCCTGTTTGGCTAGAGTGATAATGGTTAATTGGGGTTGCAATTAAATAGGGTTCTATTTGATCATTTATAAACTGATGTTTTTCAGTACATACATAAAGTGATTTTCAACATTTGTGTGTATATGCTTGTATATATATTGATTATATATATTGATGACTGATTGCATTCGACATATAGTAAATGCATGTATATATATATATTATAACAATTCACTTAGTGAGGTCTGACTCCCCTTAGTTGACATTTTTACATGAGAGTCTTCTTCTTCAGACCTCAGCAGTAGACCCATTCGCCGGACTTCTTCCACCCTGGCTTTATTATGTAAATTATCTACTTAATTATTTTATATAGTACTCTAAAAAACTGCAGTAGTTATAATTTGTATTAGTAGTGAGTGTTGTTTTATATTCACTGTATGTGATTTTAATTCATATGTTTTCTGAATATTGTACTAATATATTTCATGATATGATATGAAAGAATTTTATTTTATTATATTGCTTTGAGATTTTTAATTATGATGCATATTTATTTATTTTATTGTATTTATTGCATGCTTTTATTTTTAAGGCTTGCTACGGGTTCAGAATTCGAAAGAATTCTCGTTCCCTAGCACCGATCATGACTCCTAATTTTCAGTCGTGAAAATAATTAAGCATCAATATAAATATAAATATATACAAACATTTCACACAGATGCTAAAATTTACTTTTATATATAATAAATGCAGAAAAAGTTTATTTAAGTAAAGGATCAAATAGAACTTTAAAATATCTGCAACCTCAATCATAAAACTCACTAGCCATACGGGCTTACTTAATTCCAAAATAATTCTCTTTTCCATTTTTGGACAGTAGAATGGCCCTGAGACATTAAGTCAACTAAGCTCTCGTAGTCTCATTGTCAGTGTGATTGATCTTGAGACACTAGGTCAACCGAGCTCTTGCAATCACACTATGCTCTCACACAATTATCAATAATAGAATAATCAAATTTCATATCAAATGATTTCATAATCTCAATCCTAAAATCTAATGCACTGGTACGTACACAGTCCTAGTGCAACCCACTATGTAGCACGTTCTACTGATATCCTTCAAATAAATCGTATAAATATTGGAAATAATAAAATGTATAATTAAAACATAATGGCATCCATTTTTAAAAGAATATACCACTTAGATACTAAATATATACCAAACATATACTGAAAATATACCAATTGTATACTAGAAATATACTGAATATATATGCTGAGTATATATCAAAATATACTGAGTATAAACAAAAATATACCAACATATATATGTCACATATATACCTAATATATACTAAAAACATATCAAATATATATGTCACATATATATCAAAATATACCAAAAATATACTAAAAGTATACCAACATATACTTAATCATTTAATAAAATAATTCATGTTTAAATACATTCTAAAAACATGGATGCTCATAATCATGTATTCTATATGCAATGCATATATAAAATAATAACTCATAGGTTTCCGCTCCTCTAGGCAGACTCAACGAGTCTTAGCACAATTATAGAAAAATATAATAATAATTGAAAGAGTCCTAGAGGGGGGGTGAATAGGACTATCGAACAAAAAATGGGAAATTAAAGGAATTATTTGCAAGAAGTGAGTAAGAGTAGAGAAGGAAGAATGATGAACACAAATATTTGAGGAGTTTGGATTCTCAAATAATCCTACGTCTCCACATAACTTATCCCAAAGTTAGGATTTTTTAATCACCCATAATCTTATTAATAAGATTGAGAATACATAAGAGTTTATAGCTCACTCTTACAACCTTACGATCTTGAGTTTTCAAGGCTCACTCAAAAATCAAATTCCCAAGTGTTTTAATGGCTAAACACTTAAACCAATTCCTTTAGAATAGAATCTAACTTCCCATTTTCTAAACCCAGAAAATAGAAGAATAAGAATGTCTATTCTAATTACTCACCAACTCTCATAAGATTTATACATAAAGAATTTGATTAAAAGAAAGTTTTAGAGCTCAATTCAATGTTTAAGAAAATGATGAATGATGCACAAGTTTTCTTAACCTTTAAATTGAATTCTAAGTTGTGTTTATATAGATAAACACTCAAAAATGTAGTTTTTGGATGTATCAATCATGTCTCCAACGTTTAGAATTGATTTTGAATCAATTCTTGAACTTATGGCAGCTCAAGGGCTACTCACGAGTGAACAGTGCTCGTGAGGGTAGAAATTATAGCCGTTGCCTTCAAAAATTCCCATTGGAATGCTATCAGAGGTACACTCATGAGCAGGTCATGAGCCACCAGCTCGTGAGGGTTGCTGCCAATTTTTGGCAAAAATGTGCTTCAAAGGTTGCATTAAAGGACAACTTATGATCACTTCGAAAGATGCTTGTGAACGGAACTGAAGACGATCGATTTAGCCAAAATGTTCTTAATAAAAGTTGTAGATAATTGTCTTATCTTTTCATAAAACTTTGAATCACCTCATTTTGACATCTGTAGAATTACCAAGAGCTGTGAAAATTGAAATGCAAGCAGCATATATTGACTTCGATTGAAGATTTTCCTACACAAATGAACTTGGATTTTGATGATCAAGCATAATTTGGAAAGATTAAGATGTCTACTTTAAAAGTGAAGAAGCTCATTTTCACATTTAAGAGCTCTAAATATATCAAAAGCCTTCTTCAATTTCAGAGGTTCAAATAGCCCAAAAAGTCACTATTCACCCAGAAGTGTATATGTTTGGTATATAATTCCCTACACACTTAATTGAAATTATTAGTATAAAAATTATTTGTCAAAGTCCAAAATTAGGAGTTTGATCATGCAAATGGTCAACAATCTCCCCCTTTTTGGCTTTGACAACTAATTTGAAAAGATGATAAATAATATGTGTGTGTGTGTAAAAAATAAATAACATGTATAAGGATATTAAATAAAATAGCTTCCCCTTTCAAATTAAACATATGCAAAATAAGAAATAATTTTGCTCTCCCTTAACATGTGCATAAATTCAATATTTATCATGTATCATAGCATATAAATAAATGAATTATCATAGCATGTATAAGGGTTTAGTAAATATATTCCTTTTAAAAAATATATATTTCTTTATTTCTCCTCCTTTTTGGACATGATAAGAAATATAAATAAATTTTATTATCCTTCTTGTCAAAAATAAAGACAACATAACAAATTATCAAACAACATGGTCTAACATAACAAATGATGATAACATGATAAAAAAAATGGACAAAATGAAGGAAATAATTTCAAACATAATGTATCACAAAATAATATATATGTTATATTTAAACATCATATGATCATGTAGAATTTAGCTATTCAATCATGCATAATCATGTGGTACTTAGAATACCTTAGACAATTATTTATCCCCTAAGCACATAGCTTCTTTAGCTTCTTTTAGCTTCTTCCCCCCCTTTGTCAAAGAAAAAAAGAAAGAGAGAGAGATAAGGGGAAATTGACCTAAGGTAGCCAAAAACCCTAGAGGGAATAGAAGATCAAGAACCAAAACAATGCAAACAAAGATATGCAAAATCTTTATGAAATACATGTCATTCAATATATGCATAAATGTTGCATGAATAAGTTCAATTAATAGTATGATAAATAAGTACACAAACAATTCTTTAGTCTTAAATATGGAAAATAAACAAAAAAGAAAAATGAAAGTAAAAAGAAAATTAGTCTTGTGAAAGAGGAGGAGGAGGCGGCCATGAGCATTGAATATTATGATAGTCATACAATTGATGAATATCATATTCCATGTGATCCATTCTTTGCTCAAAATGATCAAGTCTAGTGTCTACTTGATCAAACCTTGTGTTAAAGTTTGACTCCACTATAAATAGGCGATCAAAGAAACCACTAACCCAAGCGGGTTCATCATCAACACTTTGAGAAGGAGTTTGCTCTTGAGGTAATTCTTCTCCAATAGAAAGAGTGCCTAAAAGCTCAACATTTTGTTCTTGCTCTACATTAACATTTTCATCTTCTACTTCGTCTTTCCAAAACCAACAATTTCAAACAAGTTTAAATTGTCTAGAGTTTCTCAAGAGTTTATAATCAAGAAAAGATGAGGGTAATGAAGGAATATTTTTCAAAGTAATCCTAAAGAAAATAGCAATCTTAGTGATAAAACGTCCTATACATAAGGCACCACTCACACTATCACTAGCTAACCAAAACCTCCATTGAAGCCATCTTCCAAGCTCAACATCTATACCCTTAATAAGACACCTAAGAAGAAAAAGATCATTAAAGGAGATAGTTTCATTACTCAAACCTCTAGCATGAAAAGAGTAGGTAATAAACCTATGTATATACCAAAGAGATTTTAAAGCCAAACTAGATGCTTTAGTGTGTCCGGCTTCAAAGATACTTGAATGAGGTTTAGAATGTTAAGACTAAAAAAGATTAAGGGACTAAGTTGAAGTAGGAGAAACTAAACCTCCTTGTTTAAAGTTGAAAATGTCATCAAAGGCTTGAGAGGTAAGAAATCTATCTCTCCCACCCAATTTAAATCTCATGCTATTCAAAGGATTTTGCTCACCAAAGGAATGAGTTTTTAAACAACATGAAGCAAGGAATTCATGAACTAAGGTAGGATAGGTAGGAAAATCATTGAAAGAAAAATCATATAAACCCATATTCTCAAGTAAATGTCTAACCTCATTGAAACAACCCATCTTTTCCAAAGTAGCTTGAGACATATATTTAGTTGGAATGATTTTCCTTTCTTTGAAATGAGCAAGTCTTTCCTTAAATAGAGATTGAGTGTATGTGAGAGGAGGTTGTTTCCTAGATTGATCTTTGGTAGCTCTTCTAGAGGATGAAGAATCACCTTGAGCAAATTTTGAGGCCATGGTAAGGGCAAGTTTAAAAAAAAATTGAAAGAGTTATGAGAATTGAAAGAATTTAGAAGAAGGACTTAAAAGAATTTTGAGAACTTAAAAGAATTTGATTGAAGATATAAGTGTATATGAGTGAAGGAGGGTATTTATACACAAAAATATCATAAACAATTCAAAAAAGTTAAGAAAAATTGTAGGTGATCGTTTGAAAAGAGATGAAAAAATAAAAAATAATGAAAAAATCAAAAAAAAAAAAAAGAAAAGAAGAACCAGACCACTACTCATGAGTGATTCGCTCGTGACCCAGCTCATGAGCGACTCAAGCCGCTCAGACCGTAATGGTCACAAGCTCAACGGCTCGTCATGAAAATTACGGATTGGTCCTTGAACTTTCAAATTTATTGCAATTGAGTGCAAAAAATCTGACAATTAGGTCATTGACCATAAAATCAATTATATAATCAAACTAAATGATACTTAAAACAAATAATTTTTGAAATAAATAAATATATTATTATTATTTTTACTGAATAAAATATAAATAAATTTCATTATTTTGTTTTAAAAAAATGACAATAAAAAAATAAATAAAAAATATACAAAGCATGAATTTACAGCTCAAGGTTTATATCCAGAAAATATCCAAAAAATAAACCGAACATAAACTGTCATAAAAACACACAAAAAAAATATTTTTTTGAGGAGAAATATTTATGCAAAAATTAAAATAATTAATTAATTGAATTTAGCTCAATAATTAATTATTAACTTGCAAAAAAAAAAAATAGGAAGGCTATTTTAAAAAATTTTCTAAAGAACATGATCACAAAAAAATTCAAACATCAATTCATCAATTTAGCAAGTGATCAAGACAAGCTTGACCCATTAATCATACTAAGTTCATGCTTAATAAAATTCAATCTTTCCTCACAAAGAGGCTTGGTAAAGATGTCAGCTAATTGATGATTGGTATCAACAAAATTAAGAAAAATATCACCATTTTGCACATGATCATGCAAGAAATGATGTCTAATATCAATATGCTTAGTTCTAGAATTCTGAATGAAATTCTTACTAAGGTTTATAGCACTTGTATTATCACACTTAATTGGAATGTGATTAATATCAATGCCATAGTCTAAAAGTTGTTGTTTTTGCCATAGAACTTGGGTGCAACAACAACTAGCCGCCATATATTCTGCTTCAACGATGGACAAGGCAACAGAAACTTGTTTCTTACTAAACCAAGAAACTAAGAAATTTCCTAAAATTTGACAAGTTCCAGAAGTGCTTTTTCTATCTAGTAGGCTACCGGGAAAATTAGCATCAGAATAACTAATCAAGTCAAAGGAAGAACTCCTAGGATACCAAAGTCCTAAATGCAATTATCACAAAGATATTTAAAAATTCTTTTGATAGCATTTAAATGAGACTCTCTAGGACTTGATTGAAATCTAGCACACAAGCAAGTAGCAAACATAATATCGGGTTTACTAGCGGTTAAATAAAGAAGGGATCCAATTATACCTCTAAATCGCTTTTCATCAACCAGTTTGCCATTTTTATCCTTGTTGAGTTTGGTTGTGGTATTCATTGGAGTTTTGCTTGATTTAGCTCCATCCATTCCAAACTTCTTGAGAATATCCCTTGCATATTTGGTTTGATTGATGAAAATCCCATTTTTACATTGCTTGATTTGAAGTCCAAGAAAGAACTTGAGTTCTCCCATCATACTCATCTCAAATTCTCCTTGCATTAGCTTAGAAAATTCCTCACACAAGCAATGGTTAGTAGCACCAAAAATAATATCATCAACATAAATTTGAACAATTAATAAATCATGCTTAGATTTCTTTATGAAAAGAGTTGTGTCAACCTTTCCTTTAGAGAAACCTTTCTCTAGTAAAAAGTTACTCAATCTTTCATACCAAGCTCTTGGAGCTTGTTTCAATCCATACAATGCTTTTGATAATTTAAAAACATGATTTGGAGAGTCAAAATTTTCAAAACCCGGAGGTTGTTCAACATATACCTCCTCTTCAATAAAGCCATTTAAAAATGCACTTTTAACATCCATTTGATAAAGTTTAAAATCCATGTATGATGCAAATGCAAGTAACATCCTAATAGCTTCTAACCTTGCAACGGGGGCAAAGGTTTCATCATAATCAATTCCTTCCTCTTGATTATAACCTTTAGCTACTAGTCTAGCTTTGTTCCTAGTTATGACACCTTGTTCATTTATCTTATTTCTAAACACCCATTTGGTGCTAATAATAGGATGATGTTTAGGTCTAAGAACCAAGGTCCAAACCTTGTTTCTCTCAAATTGATTTAACTCTTCTTGCATAGCAAGGACCTAAAATTCATCACTCAAAGCATCATCAACATTTTTGGGTTCAATTTGAGAAATAAAAGCTAAATTAACAATAGACTTAAGTTTAGCTCTAGTAGTTACCCCTTTTGTAGTATCACCTATAATGAGGTCTTGAGAGTGAGCTTTTTTGAATTGTCAATCCTGTGGAAGTTCATCCTTCAAGGTAGGTTAAGGTATCTTCTCATTTTCCTTCTTGCTTGGATCTTCAAGTTCTAAAGGCTTACTAGCATTTTCTTCTTATGTTTTCACAATCTCATTGTCACCTACAAGATCATCAACACTACAAACATCCTTTATAGGATCAAGTGAGTTTGATTCATCAAATATCACATGCATTGACTCTTCAACTACTAGAGTTCTCTTATTAAAGACTCTATATGCTTTGCTAGAGATGGAATAGCCTAGGAAAATTCCTTCATCGACTTTGGAATCAAATTTTTCAAGATTATCCTTGGTGTTCAATATAAAGCACTTGCATCCAAATTCTCTTAGATATGAGATTTTGGGTTTTCTATTATTCTATAGCTCATAAGATGTTTTATTTAAAATTGGTCTTTTGAAAACTCGATTTGAAATATAACAAGATGTGTTAATGGCTTCCGCCCAAAAGTATAGAGCCAAATTATACTCATGAAGCAGTGTTCTTGCCATTTCCACAAGAGTTCTATTCTTCCTTTCAACTACCCCATTTTGTTGAGGAGTTCTAGGAGATGAAAATGTATGAGAAATACTATTTTCATTATAATAGTTTTTGAAAAATTCATTTTCAAATTCGGTTCCATGATCACTTCTAATGGATGAAATACAAAATCCTTTTTCTTTTTGAACTCTTTTTGAAAAATTTTCAAAAGATTTAAATGCATCATTCTTATAAGCAAGAAAATACTCCCAAGTGTATCTAGAGTAATCATTAACCAAAACATAAGCATAGTGCATTCCACCAAGACTAGCAACTCTAGTTGGTCTAAACAAATCCATATGTATAAGTTCAAGTGGTCTAGAAGTGGACACTACATTTTTCAGCTTAAATGAAGACTTAGATTGTTTTCCCTTTTGCCAAGCATCACAAGGTTTATCCTTAGTGAATTCAAGCTTAGGTAAACCAATCACGAGTTCATGTTTACAAAGATCATTCAAAAGCTCAAAATTTGCATGTCCTAACCTTCTATGCCATGTCCATGTGTAATGGGAAATTGACATTAAGCATTTTATATCTTTGTTATCAATTTTTTTCAAATCAATAACATAAACGTTATCTACTCTTTCACCACTAAAAATTACTTTGTCTTCATCAAGACTACTAACAAAGCAATTTTTAGGATAGAAAGTCACTTTATTTCCCATATCACATAATTGAATTATACTTAGCAAATTATGTTTAAGACCATCAACAAACAATACATGATGTATAAATAAGGATTGAGGATTACCTATTTCTCCAATGCCAATAATTTTTCCTTTGGCATTATCTCCAAAAGTAACATGTCCTCCATCCTTGGCATCAAGTTTGTTGAATTGCTCCTTGTCTCCCGTCATGTGCCTTAAACATCCACTATCGAGATACCACTTGCTTTTTATTCTTGCGGATTTCAAGCACACCAACATAAAATATTTTAAATGTTCTTTTGAACCTAAACCTTTCTTGGTCTAGGTTGGTTAGTTTTAAGATAATCCAAAGGAAGCAAATTCAAGTGCAGTTTTCTATAGAAGCATACATTATTGGTATGTCCTTTGATCATGCAATATGAACATACAACATTTTTAAATTTATTTCTCCTAGAATGAAATGCTTTTCTAGTGTGTGCAGCATGCCTTAGGTGTTGTGTGTGTCTATTATTTTATGACATTGAGTGAGACATACATTGGCAATGGTGATGAGCATTTTAATAAGTTTGTGCAATATGTTTATATGCATTTTGTTGTGCAGCATACTTATTATAATTATGTCTAGTGTACATATAAGCATGCTTAGGTTGGGGTGCTCTAGTTTGAGGCTTACCCCTTTGTGTTAATAAAGGGTTAATCTTATGAGATTTTGCCTTGCTATTTAACACATGAGATTTTTTAGCTTGAATCTCATTTGAGGTTGAAGGAGTAGAATCATGTGAAGCTTTAACAAAAGTAATATGTGATGAGGATGATAAAGACATTCCATTTTTATATCCAATTCCATGGGTATCTCCATGAAATTTTTGAGAGTCAAAAAGACTATCTAAAGTTTCTTTTCCTCTCTTGAATTTAGCAATAGAATTTTTTAATTCTAAGACTTCCTTAGAAAGCTTATGATTTTCATCATTTGCTTTCTTAAGTTGGTCTTCCAAAGAATTAGAAGACTTAGCATCATTAACAAGTTTTTCATTTGCTACAACAAGTTTAGCAAACTCAATTTTTAAACATTTAAAATCCTTTCTTAAGCTAGCTAACTTATGTTTATATTTTTTCTTCTTAAATAACAAACTTTTGCATTTAGCAAGCAATTTGCTCACAATAGAGCTCTCATCATCATCGTCATCATCATCATCACAATATTCATCACAATCATCTAAGGAAGAGTAAGAAGTGGATGGTACCTCATTTTCATTTTCAATGGCCATGAAGCAAAGATTGGCAACTTCTTGTTGTTCCTCTTCCTCTTCGGATTCGGAGGAATCATCCCAAGTAGCTTTGAATGCCTTCTTCTTATCTTTTGCTCCTTTGTTCTTGAATTTGAGTTTGGGACATTCATTTCTAATGTGTCCCAGTTTCTTGCATTCATAGCAAGTAATCTCTTTTATTTTCTTTCTTCCATCTCCTTAAAAATTTTTGTTGAAGTCCCTTGTTCTAGAGAAATTTTTCTTTCTTAAGAACTTCTTGAAGTTTGTAGTGAGCATGGCAATGTCACCATCTTCATCACTAGAATCTTTAATACTTTCCTCTTTACTATCTTCTTAAAGAGCTTTTAGAGCAATGCTCTTTTTCTTTTCTTCTTTCTCTTCTTATTCTTCACTTCTTTGCTTGATGGTGAGATCAGGTGTTAAGAGCTTACTAATGCACATCGGTTGATAGAGTAAAGAGGTCTTGAGCTTCCTTAATTGAGGTAACACGAGATTCCCAATCCTTCTTAGGTAGGATTCTTAGAATCTTGTTGTTTACCTCTTCTTTGGAGAAATATTTTTCAAGTTTCTTAAGGGTTGTGAGGAGAGTATTGAGACAGTTTGTCATCTCCATGATTAATTCTTGAGGCTTCATTTTGAAGAGTTCATATTCATACATATGAAGTTGAACCTTCTTGCTTTTTACTTGAATATTGCCTTCATAGTGATTCTCCAAGGTCTCCCACATTTCATTAGCCAAAATGCAATGTTGAAGCTTGCCTCCTTATTCACTTGTCATGGAGGAGACTACAGTAATCATAACCTTTTTATTTTTATGATTTTCTTCCTTTTGATCAACACTCCATTGGCTTTTTGCAAGTGTAGTTACTACACCATCAATGATAGATGTATGTGGTTCCCAACCTCTTAGGATAATATCCCAAAGTTTGATGGAATCACAATCAAGATATAATTTCATTTTGAATTTCCAATGTGGATAGTCACTACCATCAAAGAATATTTTAAGAGAAGAGATATTTTATGATTCACTCCCCATGATCTTATATTCTAGCAATGAAGTACCTAGAATTCAAGCTCTGATACCAATTGAAAGAGTCCTAGAGGGGGTGGAGTGAATAGGACTATCGAACAAAAAATGGAAAATTAAAGGAATTATTTGCAAGAAGTGAGTAAGAGTAGAGAAGGAAGAATGATGAACACAAATATTTAGAGAGTTCGGATTCTCAAATAATCCTACGTCTCTACCTAACTTATCCCCAAGTTAGGATTTTTTAATCACCCACAATCTTATTAACAAGATTGAGAATACATAAGAGTTTATGGCTCACTCTTACAACCTTACAATCTTGAGTTTTCAAGGCTCACTCAAAAACCAAATTACCAAGTGTTTTAATGGCTAAACACTTAAACCAATTCCTTTAGAATAGAATCTCACTTCCCATTTTCTAAACCCAAAAAATAGAAGAGTAAGAATGTCTATTCTAATCACTCACCAACTCTCACAAGAGTTATACACAAAGAATTTGATTAAAAGAAAGTTTTAGAGCTCAATTCAATGTTTAAGAAAATGATGAACGATGCACAAGTTTTCTTAACCTTTAAATTGAATTCTAAGTTGTGTTTATATAGAAAAACACTCAAAAATTTAGTTTTTGGATGTATTAATCATGTATCCAATGTTTAGAATTGATTTTGAATCAATTCTTGAACTTATGGCAGCTCAAGGGCTGCTCATGAGTGAACAGTGCTCGTGAGGATAGAAATTATAACCGTTGCCTTCAAAAATTCCCGTTGGAATGCTATCAAAGGTACGCTCATGAGCAGGTCATGAGCCACCAGCTCGTGAGGGTTACTGCCAATTTTTGGCAAAAATGTGCTTCAAAGGTTGCATTGAAGGACAACTTATGATCACTTTAAAATATTCTTATGAACGGGACTGAAGACGATCGATTCAGCTAAAAAGTTCTCAATAAAAGTTATAGATAATTGTCTTATCTTTCTAGAAAACTTTGAATCACCTCATTTGGACATCTTTAGCTCAAGATATTGCTGAATTACCAAGAGCTGTGCAAACTGAAATGCAAGCTGCATATGCTGACTTCGACTGAAGATTTTCATACCCAAATGAACTTGGATTTTGATTATCAAGCACAATTTTGAAAGTTTAAGATGTCTACTTCAAAAGTAAAGAAGCTCATTTTCACATTTAAGAGATCTAAATATATTAAAAGCCTTCTTCAATCTTAGAGGTTCAAATAGCCTGAAAAGTCACTATGCACCCAGAAGTGTATATGTTTGGTATATAATTCCCTACACACTTAATTGAAATTATTAGTATAAATTTTTTTTTGTCAAAGTCCAAAATTATGAGTTTAATCATACAAATGGTCAATAATAACAATATCAGAATAAATCCCTAACTTTACACTTTTAGGAATTCTTAAGAAAGACTCAATCTAGAACACGACTCAACTACAAAACGAAAAACTCAGAATCGACCCAACGTCATGTTTTACGAGAATTCTATTGAAAATTCGATAGATTTTTCTCTGTAAAACGGACATCTCTCTACTGAAAGTATAGCCGAACCTACAAGCAAACACACTTCAATAATATTTAAAAATACAACACCTTGGGTTAGGACCCCGCACTACACAATTTCCCAACTGATGATCATAATTCTCAAAAATGAATATTTAATAATAGTAATATAGTAAAAATCATTAAAATCCGTAAACATCAATAATAAACCACAATACAATTTATTTAAATAACAAAAACATTAAAGCTAATTATTTTCAAAATAGTTAATAAAATCTCAATCAATTATATAATATTAATAAAAAAATCTATTTTTTAATTATTCAAAATTAAATAGTAAAATTTACAAATAATTATTTAAATATTTCAAATATATAATAAAAATAGTTAAAAATTCATTTAATCACAAAAATAGTAAATAAATTTCTTAGTTGAATATATTTTTGAAAATTATTATTAATTAGTTATAAATAGAAAAAATTCATAAAAATTATTTTAATACTAATCATTATTCCAAAATTATTCAAAACATACTAATGAACAATAATTTCAATTAAAACACCAAATTCACTAATTTATATTAATTTTTTCAAAAATTAATTTTTCACATAAACTTTCAAAAATTCACAATAAATAATCGGGACACAATTTCAACATACATCCTTCACAAACTATACTCTAAATACTATAAAAAATTTATTAAAAATACAAAGATTTTCTGGCGAGGGTCACCGGAATAGTGACTTGCCGGAAAATTCAAAACCCAAAAATCAAAATAATTTCAAAAAATCCAACAAAAATATATTTGAATATATTAAGCTACACACAAGAACTTTTGCAAAGACACTAAGTATGGATCACTGAAAATTAAGCTCAAAAAAATGAAAAAAATAAAATAAAATTGACCTAAACTAAAATTGAAGAAAACTCAGAATATAGACAATTTAAACTTGAACCGAGTTAAGAACTAACTTGCCAGGACCTAGAGGGTTCAATCAAGCTTAGAATCACGAGCTCTCATCATCAGAAACATTACCGGTGATGAGTTGAAGTTGTTGTTGTTGTTGTTGTTTCTTCTCATTTTCCGACGATGGGAGGCACTCTGACGGTGGCGAAAGGAAGAAGGGAAGGAGGGGAGGTGATAGGGAGCTCCGGTGGTGGCTGGCGGTGGGGCTGGGTGGCATTGCAGAATCTAGAGGAAGAAGAAGAAAAAAGCAAGGGAAGAAGAGAAAGTCCCGAAAAAAATTGATCCTGACTCTCTCTATATATATATATATATAAAACATCACACTAACACATAATAATAATAATAATAATAATAATAATAATAATAACAACAACAACAACAACAACATATATATATTTTTAAGTAATAATAACTTCTAAATAAATTTCTCTACTTAATAAAATATTTAAAATAAAATAAATAAATACTATTCACAACAACAACGATAAAAATATTAATAAATGAATAAATAATCATATACATACTAAAATTAAATTACACATAAATAATTATAATATATAAAAATTTAAATATTATTAACACTACATATCTCATAATAATTTCTAATAATTTAAAATATTGGATCATCACAAAAAGTCACTATCTTACAATTGAATCATAATGGTAGGTGTTAATTTTTCATTATTTTGGTTGTTAATAATTGGGTTTTTTTTTTTGGTTTTACTCTTCCTCTACTTGTTATAATTATATATCAATTGAGCTTTTATTCTGATGTTGTTTCCATTTAATTGATTTAAAGCGTTTTTTTTTTAAAATTTTATTTGGTTGTGGTTATTTTGTTTGTTTCGGTTGTTTTTTGTTTTTTCTAGTTATTTTAAATTGTTATATTTTTGTTTCCATATGATTAGTTTAAAAAGCTCTAACTTGTTATTTATTATTTTATTTGGTTATTTTGATTATTATTTTGGTTGTTTTCAATTTTTAGTTATTTTTTATTATTTATATTACATGAAAATAGCCATCGTATTTTTAAAATCAACATGTCAAATACTGTATTTTTTTTTAAAGCAAAAAAAAGTCAATCATTTGTTAATTTTTTTCCTTTTTTTTGATAATTTTTGAAAAAAAATCCTCAAAGGAAACAGGCTTGGGCTCCAAAACTTTGGTAATGTAAGCCCGGTAATTTAGATTCTTGTATGTTACATAGTCCCAATCTTGTGACAATGCTCACTCTGCCGTTTATCGGAGCGTCAGATTGGTATTGCGGCTAAGCTGGGTCCCACTACGCCACGTGCTAGGAATATCTGAGACCCACACACAAAAAAGGCCCAGAATTCGGGCAGCCATGCTAATAGGTCGTGGGGCCTACCTTAATGGATCAGTTGGATCCATTGTTCGACACGTGTCGTACAATTGTCAGAGTTCTAGATTTGGAACGAAAGCGAAAGCTACCGAGACAGATGGCACGTTTTGTGAGCATTAGATATTTTCTATTTGTGAATATTTTCTAATCAAATTACGTAATTACCCTAAAATGATTTTTCTAATAACAACCTGAAATTGCTAACGGCAAAATGTAAATGAAATTTTTGTATTTATAAATGCTTAATCCTTAGTTATGATATTCAAAAACTTCCCCAACTTATACAAATAAAACTATAAAAATATGAATAAGTGTTAAAAGTTATCTTTTATTGTACGGTTTATTAAAATTTTAAGAATATTATTATTTTATAAAATTAATTTTTACATAATTTAAAAAGAGAGAACTTTCTCTGTTGTACATTTAACGATATTTAAATTATATAACCACTTTATTAATAAAAAGTGATTTTATTTTTTGAATGTAATAGTATTAATATTTTTTTAATCTTTTTTAAAGGTGTGAGTTTCAATTTTGTATTTTTTTTAAATATTAACAATCGATATGAAATAATGAACACTTTTTTTTTTAAAAAAAAAGCAGTCTAGATGTTTGTTAATTTCATTGATTAAATATTTATATCTCCTATCATTGACTAAGACTTCAATAACTAAAATTCACCCCGAATAATGCCTTAAAAAATGCTTAAATTGGAAAATTTTCCCTAATAAGAGGGTATATTAGTAATTTAAGATATGAAATCCAAAATAAATAACAGAAGCCCTAGACAAACGGACCAATGTCATCGTTAATCTGGAAATGCTGATTTCATCGCCGCAATATTGGTGTCGCCAAAAGTCCACATACAAAACAAAACACACATGGAGGATAAATTACGTTGACAAGAAAATACCAGACAGACACACCAAACACTACAGAAGAGAAAAATTAATAATAATAAAAAAAAGAGAAATCAAAATCCAATAAAAGGAGAAATTAAAAAGAAGAAAAGAGGAAAATTTGTGGCTAGCGAAGAATTAGGAATTTCATCACTAAATTTTTTTCTTCACCTTATGAATATTCCATTTTTCCTTCTATTTTTTGCCATTTTTCGATAAATCTAACCGAAAAAAATTAATAACAAATTTAAATCTTTTATATCCTTTTCATCTTTCATCTCTATAATTTCTTTTTATAGTTTTTCCTTTGATGATTTAATGTCACATCCTCAGTTTCCATGCTTTTAAGTAGGTTTTGATGCTAATGATTTTATTTTCTTGCGTTTTTTTTAATGGAGAAAACTGTGTAGATTGTCTGAAATGTATTTGGGATTTTTTTTTTATTTAAATTTTGGCAGGAGGACTAGAAGGTAATAAAGAGCAATGGCCGAGGAAGCTATCGCTATTGCAGGTGCGGGCGGCAGCAGTGGTGGGGAGGAGGTTGGAGCAGCATCGGGTGGTTCGTCGCCAAAGAGTAGAATGAAGTTCTTATGTAGTTATGGCGGGAAAATCTTGCCCAGACCCGCTGATGGCCACCTTAAATACGTTGGCGGTGAGACCCGAGTCATTGGAGTCCCCAGAGATATCAACGTCTCAGGTTTATAGCTTCATACATATATCTATCCATAACATTTTCTAATTATTATTAAAAAAATTGGATTAGTTTTAGGAAAATGGTAGGAAAACTAAACTATTTTTATTAAAATATGCAGATATAATCGGACAAAATATGTATAATTGTAGTTGGCATAATTGTATGTGGTAAATATTCTATCTAATGTTGAAAAGGAATTGTCTTTAATTTCCAGCCATAGTGAAGGTTGAGATTATGCCATGTGCGTAAGTTTGATGTCAAATTTGAGTGAGGCCCTCCGATCTGTATATTGGAGGTTGTGATTTTCTCAATTGCGGCCTCAACAACGATGCCAAACAATTTGAATGAGATCGGAGTAATCTTTTTGACAGAAAAATTTTTAGCTCTTAAACACCCCCTTTATTAGGCTTAAATTTCTTTATTTAAAAAAAAAAAAATTTTGCTTGTTAGTATTTATAGAGTTACGACTAGTAGTTATTAGCGTTAATATGACTGGAGGTATGTAATCTATTTCTTATTGTAGGACACTACACCAATGAGTCGCTTCCGACTCCTTTGAGATGAAAATTCAAGAAAAATTTTTAAACATGTGGCGGAAGTTTGTATTTGGAATCTTATAGTTTGAGATCTCATTCGCCAATTAGGGCTTAACTTAGGAACAAAGTACCACCCAATTTTGATCATCAGTAAAAGAAGGGTTAGTTTAGTCTGGGTACTAGGTTCTATTGATGGCAAGGAAAGGAAGATATGAAGTTGGCCTAAAATTTGGGCTGAACATTGACATGGAGTTAAAGAATAGATGGTATGAATTAAGGACCATTCCTGGAGCAGGTTCAACAAGTAGATCAACAATATACACTAGTAGACGTTACAAGGAAATGAATTGTTAACATTTGAATAATTGCCTTGATCAAATGTTTAAGGGCACTTTTTTTGTGCAACCACGAAGTGTTATTACATCAGATTAGTCCTCATTTGTGCTCTGTGGCTGTCAAGTTCAACCATTATTCAAGTTTCTTAAACTTGATTTCTTTAATGTGCAAAACAAGTTTGGTTTTGTTTCCTGCAAGTGCTGGTTAGTTTCTGCTTACTTTGTTTTTCCTCTCAGAATTCTTCTGTAAATATTTTGGCTCAACTCTTCTCGTCGATGATATTTGTGTTAACAGCTGCTCAAATTGTCATAGCCACTTTTCAATTTGTCATTATTCATGTTTAAAACAGGATTTTGTATAACAATTATGTTTGCAATGTGCAGAGTTGATGAAGAAGCTTAAATCAGAATTTGAAGGGGACATGGTACTTAAGTATCAGGTGATGCCTGAAGAGCTTGATGTATTGATTTCTGTAAGAACTGATGAGGATCTGAAACACATGCTTGAAGAATATGACCGTCATGAAACTGGAGGAACTTCAAAGCTTCGAACCTTTCTGTTCCCTTCAACGCCTGTAATGGCCGAGAACCAAAATGGCTCTGCGGATCCTCACGCAATAGAGCAGCGTTACATTGATGCCATCAATAACACAGTTCGTTCTAGTTCCAACTTTAGACCTCCTCCCCCCATCAATGCAAATCGTCCAATCTTCAGCCTCTCTGCTTCTTCTTCTCCAAAAGCTGATTCCCCTGAAGGTAATACTATAGATACTATGCCCCATGAACATAATTTCGTGACTAGCTATCACAGCACTCGATTTCCTATGCATAAAGTACACAGCTCTCCTAGTCTATACAATCTCAATGCTTCTTCTCACCATCAAAGTAACAACCATGGCAATCATCACCATTACTATCAACCACATCACCATCATCATCAACACCACCAACAACACCATCCACCTAGTTACCAATCTTCTTCTAGACTACATCATGAATCTAACAGGCTATCCCCATCATTGTCGCTGGGAAGGCCCGACTTTGGGAGGGCACCAATTAGTCACTTAAATCAATACCACCCAAATGTACACAATGCAGGAAGCTCAAATGTACATAGCAATTGGAACTCAGGTGGAAACTCCAACAGATATGGGTACTATGATATTGAGCAGCACTCTGCTTATGGATGTAGGACAATTGAGAGATTGGATAGTCTTCCTCCAAGCCCCAAGCATAAAGTTATGGATTAGAGCAGGAGATAGTTCGGATGCGGCGTACTATTATTAACTAGCGGACTCCGAGTCCCAAGCATAAAGTTATGGACTAGAGCAGGCGATTGTTCGGATGCATGGAACGTACTATTATTAACTAGTCGACTTGAAGAACTTAAAAAGAGGAAGATGGTATAGAATGATTTCTATTTTTTTCTTTATTGTTTTCCTTCTTTCTATACGTATTCTTGTTTGTTTTAAAAGGAACAAGAAGAGGAAGAGGTAGATGGATGTTTACGTTATGTGTGAAGTGTATTATATGATTGTGTTGTTGAGTAGGTTTGTGAATGTTTGGTTGTGAAGGAGTTTGAAAGCTTACACACAGAATTATGAAGCTATAGTAATCATGTTTGAAGGTTTTCTTTTTTTTTTTTCTTTATTGTAAATAGTTTCTGAGTTCTTTTAATTTGATGCTCTGCTGCACCATGGCTTGATGGCAGTAATGGTCGATGAAAGAAATGTCAGATATAAATCATGGCATGTGTGCTGCTCTGATCATAAATACGATTGCTTAATTCTTTGAATTTGTAATAGAACTGAATGCATATCTGCCAATACATATAGTTTACACGAGTTTACCAGCACTTTGAATTTTAGGTACAACCAAGATGATAGCAACCCATCCATCTGACATCCAGGACCTAGCCAAATTTGCAATAAAAGTTGCATCACATAAAACTACTTTGCACTTCCCATAAGGCAGCCAATTTAAGCGGCACTGTTGACACTCTGACTGCACAAAAGTCACTGCATAGGCAGAAGGCTTTCCTTGTTTAAGCAGTAAACATGAGACCATCAGACGCATCACTAAGGTAGTCTCTCATTACTGGGTATGATCTATCATTTGTCAGTGCTATACTACACAAACTCGAATTTAAACATGATAAATATTGAACAAGAAAAGGTCAAAAGAATATTCTTGTATTTTGTGATATATATTCAAGTCAAAATACAAGCCTACTCATATACAATGCTCAAGCCAAAGATGGCAATAAGGGTGGTGATAATTTACAGTCTATTGTTAAGCCATTTAATCAAGGGATAATGATAATTATATAATTTGATTCTAATTGCTAAGATCAAGGCTCAATATATTCTAACATCCTCCCTCAAACTCAAGTTGGCAATGAATTTGCTAAGTTGAGTTTGCATGAAAAGTTATGAAATCGCCTTGGTGGATGAGCTTTAGTGAAAACATCAGCTGTTTGATCAACAGAAGATAAAGGAGAAAGTGGAAGTGTACTACGGACAAGATGGTGCCTAATAATGTGACAATCAATTTCGATATGTTTGGTGCACTCATGGAAAACATCATCATGAGTAATCTGGATTGCACTTTGATTGTCACAATAAATGTTTGTAGCATTGAATTGTGAAACCCCATATCTTATAGTAACCATTGTAACCAAAGGAGTTCAGAAGTAGTGTCAACAAGTGCCTTGTACTTTGCCTCTATACTCGAGCGAGAAACTACTGTTTACTTTTTACTGTGCTAAGAAATAAGAGAATCTCCTATAAAGAAACAATAGCATGTTCTAGACCTTCTATATGTAAGATCACTTGTCCAATTAGTGTCTGCGAATGTAGGCAATATTAGTGGAGACTGTGTAGAAAAGTGAAGACTATGAAATAGAGTACCTATAACATAGTGAAGGATACAAAGAACTATAGCAAAATGAGTACTGAGGGGAGCAGCCATGAACTGACTAACAATGTGAACTGCATGAACTATGTCTAGACAAGTGGTAGTGAGATAACTAAGACTTCTAAGCAATTGCATGTAGATAGTAAGATCATCCAAAATTGTTCCCTTTGTATGCGAGAGTTTAACATTAGCCTCAAGAGGAGTATTGCCAGTCTTATTATCTGTCAAATTAGCATGAGTGAGAAGATTAGTGGCATATTTTGCCTGAGACAAGTAATAGCTAGTGTGGTGAGATGAAATCTCCAACCTAAGGAAGTAACTTAGATGGCCAAGATCTTTCATCTCAAATTGCTCGTTGAGAAATTGCTTTAACTTTGTAATTCCTTGCAAATCATTATCGACAAATAATCATATTATCCACATATAATAACAAAATAGTATATCCTCTATCTATTTGTCAAAGAAATAAAGCATTATCATAGGCACTATAAACAAACCTAAAATTTTTAACTATAGAGCTTAATTTGGCAAACCATGCTCGAGGAGCTTGTTTAAGACTATATAAGGCTTTTTTAAGATAAAAAACTTTACTAAGTGGATGATTATGTCTAGGAGGAGGTTTCTGTTAGTGATATGCACTAGGTCAATCATGTATGACCATGTTTTGACTTTATCATTTTATTTAATAAAGAGGCATTTTTCATTATCATTTTATGTTATGATAATTACTTGAATAGTCAATTCTTACTAAGGTTATCAAGTATATGACTTGATAGTAAAACCCCTAGATTACATATGAGTTCTTTTCAAATTATCCCTAATCATAACAATATGTTATGACTAGTATGATGTTGATTGATGATTATGTTTTACTAATAATGAATATGAGATATTAAGTCAACTCATAGGAACCTATTTGGGAAATAATATACTGGATTGACCTATCATGAGAATACTACACAGATAATTGTCATAAGTAATTCTCATCATAATAATATTGATTTAGTCCTTTGACCTTGAAATCATTATGGATTTCTACATAAATATTATATATTTTGACACAATCTAATATTGTCTTTAATAAGATGATTAAATAGATTGTTGTTAGATATGAAATGAGTTATGTGAGGAATGTGATTGATTGAGAAAGAATTTGTCCCTCATTTAATCTAAGTAAGATATCTATGGGCCCCTTGATAAGATAGACTGAGGAAAATGCATGGCCATGCTAAAGTGAATTGATAAAGAGTTATCATTCTCAGTCTACTTATAGTCAAGAAATAATATGATTGAATTATATAAGGATGACAAAAACTATACCTTATATTCAATCAATATATCATGTGACAAAGGGATTATAATATTTATTATAAATTACGTTATGTCGGATTATTGACTTCATATGACTTGGGTAGTCATAATGTCTTGCTAAAGGCTACTTATGACTTGTAGGCCTAAATAAAAATTTAAGGTCCACTGCCAATGTCATGTGAACCTACAGGGTCATAAACTTAGAAGCCTAAAAACAGATTTGGGTTTGAGAAGCCTAAATATGCTCTGTGGAAATAAATAAATAGTTTATTTATTTAAGGTAAATGTTATCTTAAATAAATGGAATATTATATCTAATTTAATTTTAAATAAAATTAGAATAATAATAGTTAAGAAATTACCAAAAAGTTATTTTGATAAGTGAAACCCTAATTAAAGATCTATAAATATGTTATATTCTCTGAGGTTTCACTAACTCATTTATTAGCCACCAAAATTCATTTTTCTCCTCTTAGAAAAACTAAAACACAGAGTGTTTTTATTCTTGATTTGTGAGAAATCAAGAGAAGTGCTAACACACAAAATTTGTCATTTTAATCAAGGGCTATTCGCGTGAATGCTTGTGGAGGACGGATTCTTTTAGAGACGTCTTAATCTAAACTACCAAAATCAAAAGCTCGAGGTAAGGTGTCATCGGAGTGAACCTCCTCTCTGCCGTCCAACAGTCTTGCCTCTTCTGGGTTTGTGGTAAGATTTGAAAACCCTAGTTTTTAATCAATTAATCAAATTACTTAGATCTAGGTTAGAGTTTGTGGTTAAAAGTTTTACTTTTTGCTGCGTTTTTAAATCACGAAACCTAATAGTTTCATGTAGACTTTTTCAGAAAGATAGCCATTAAGAAATTCATTCTTAACATCTATTTGAAATAATGGCCATTTTTGTACAGCTACTACGGCTATAAGATATCGAATAAAGGTGAGATGGGCTATTGGAGCAAAAGTCTCTTCATAGTAAATGCCATACTCTTAAGTAAATCCTTTAGCCATTAATCGGGCTTTATAATGTTCTACTAATCCATCAACATGAGTTTTAATCTTATACACCCATTTCCATCCCATAACATTTTTACTAATTGTAAGATCATACATATCCTAAGTTTGAGTCTTTATCAAGGCTCACAATTCTTCATTCATAACTTGCTGCCAAAAAGGATTAGTGTTGGCTTCCTTAGAAGAGGAAGGTTCATGTAAAGAAACAATAGTAGAATAACAATGATAGTCAAGAAGATAATGTGGTGGTTGACATACTCTAGAGGGAAGGTCATCTGATGGAGTGGGTGTATGTGGAGAATCCTAAGACGAGCTAGATGTTGTAGCAAGGGTAATAGATTGATAATTTATTTGACCTACATCAACAATGTTAGATGAAAGAGAAGATGTCTCATATATGTTAGGAAATAATTCAACTGAAGGATTACAAAAGAAAGGAGAATTATTTTCAAACAATTGAAACTTAGAGATTGTGGAAAATATTTTATATTCCTAAAAGGTAACATGACGAGAGATGCATAGGCATTTAGAGATGGGATCTTAATATATGTACCTCTTATGCTTAATCCCATAACCCAAGAAGTAATATAGACATGCACAAGGTTCTAGTTTTGTGCATTCATGTGGCTATAAGAAGACAAAACAAGCACACGTAAAAACACATAGAAACTATAATTAAGGGGGATACCATACAATCTTTCATAAGGAGTTTGATTACCAATAACTGTGGAATGAATACGCTTAATAGTGTAAATAGCTGTAAGAGCAACTTCGCCCTAAAAATGTTCTGGACATAAAGTAGAGAATAAAAGTGTACAAATAGTATCCAAAACATATCTATGTTTTTGTTCAAAACACCCATTTTATTAAGAGGTACTAGGATAAGATTGATGGATGATAAGTCCATGTTAAGAAAGAAGATGAAGAAGCTTTGAATTTTTGTACTTCATAGCATTATCTGTGCAAAGATTTTTAATAATACAAGAAAATTGGATCTTAATAAGAGTAGCAAAATTAGCATATATTTGAGGTAATTGAGAATAGTGTTTAAGAAAATATATTTAAGTAAATTGGGAATAATCATCTACAAAGATCATAAAATAAATGGCACCTCCCATAGTGGCTACAGGAGATGGTCCCTAAATGTCAGTATGCATAAGATCAAAAATAGCAAAAAAAATGGAAGTACTATTATTAAAAGGTAAAGCATGATGTCTTCTAAGTTCATAAGAAGCACAATCAAAATTTTCATGTGTAATATTCCCTAAAACACTATTAGAACATAAGGACTTCAATCTAGAGATAGAAACATGACTAAGACGAGAGTGTTAAGTAGATAAAGAGATAGTGGTAGCACATCTAGACATAAAGGTAGCTTAGGAAGGAAGTTTAAGGGATGTTAGTTCAAACAATGATCAACTCTACCGCTGGTCCTAAAGATCTATCCAGTTTTCGGACCCTATACATAACAACCATTTTGAGAAAATTGTAAGTCAAGTCTAAGATCATAAAGTTCATCAACAGAGATAAGATTTAGAGAAAGCTTAGGAACAAGAAAAGTGTCAAGTAAAAATAAATCAGATGTAGAAATTTAACCAATATAATTGATAGATAAGTGTGAATTATCAGTAGTATGTATAATAAGAGCATAGGGAACAACATTGTTAGTTTTGAATAAATGAGAATTTACAGTCATATGATTACAACAACTAGAGTCAAAGAACCATGAGGAAGATGTACCTTTGGTGATAGGTAAAATAGAGGAAGTAGAGGTACCATTAAAGGATTAGGCTAGTGCTTATTTTAAAGTATCAATTTCTATTTAGGTTAGTAGCTCATTGAGAGTAGAGGAATCACCAGAAGACATAACCTTAGTGGTAGTAGTAGTTGTAGTATGAGTAGAGGCTTTGTTGAACTTAAACTTTGATTTATTATTCTTTCCAACTCCTTGTTTGGCCTGCAACTTATAACATTTAGAAATAAGATGTCTCGGTTTATAATAGTACCTATAAGTCACTTTACTTTGTGATGGAAAAGATGTAGAGGTAGCGAAGACATTATTAGTAGAAAGAGCAAGTCTATTAAAACTTATATTAGCTAGATGAGCCTCTTCATTTAATAAATTTGTAACTAAAGTATCAAGGTTAGGAAATGGGTCCCTATGCAATAAAGAAGATGTAATAGACTCAAAATCATCATGTAAAGCCAAGGTAAATTGATAAACCTGGAATTCATCTTTTTTTATAGCATAGAGTTTAGCATCTCAATGACCATGCCAAACTGGTTCAGATAGAGATAATTGGTCCTATGCAGCAGTTATCTCATATGAAAATTCTTTAATATACTAACATGATTTTTATGCATACTACTAAGGGTACTATACATATGAAATCGATTAATAGAATTGGTAGTTGAATAGCATTTGGACAGTAATTCATATACCTCTTTTGCAGTGCAATAATTTTGAAATTAAAGCTTGATGGATGAAATGCATGTGTTTTAAAACCAAGTAAGAATTTGATGATTCTTACTATCCCATTCCTCAAACCGTTTAGCATATTTTGATCTCTCTTTATCTTTATTTTTTGTTGGTTTTGTCTCATCACCATTAACACACCGCCATAATTTTCTGCCTTGAAGGAAACTTGACATTTTTTAGACCAAACAACATAGTTTTTACCATCAAGAATCGTACTAATAGGATGTGAAACTTTGGATCTCTCCATGGTTGAATTTTATTGAATTAAATGGCAAAAGAAAATAGAGTGCCTAAGTAAGACACGTGAAAACCAAGCCAAAGAATAATAACTTTTCTTAAAAAGAAAAAGGAAAAAAAGGCTAAACAATGGCTTTTACGACTTTGAAAATTAAACAATGACTAAATAATGAAGAGCTTTTGAAAGTTAAAAAAATATGTAGGCAAGTTGATAAAGCCCAAACACTGAATAGTTTAGTAAAGCAAGAGAAGAAAAGTCATGACTGGGTAAGTGGAATTATATGCCTAACCACTGGTTAAAAGGAAAAAGAAAAATGAAAAGTCAATTATAGGCTCTGATACCATATTAAAGAAGAAAAGGAAGAAAGAATGCTCTTGTATTCTGTGATATATATATTTAAGTAAAAATACATGCCTATAATACATAATGCCAAAAATAGCAAAAAGGTTGATGATAATTTACAGTCCATTGTTAAGCCCTTTAATTAAGGGATAATGACAACTATGTAATTTGATTCTAATTGCTAATATCAAGGCTCAATATATTCTAACAATGAATATCATAAAAAAGTTGTCTACTCCCTAATATTTTTTTTAAAAAATAGAAGCATTCCTATATACATTTCCTACAAAAATTTTGAATGCTTCCATTTGTTGTTCTCCACTCTAAAACTTTGAGCTTTATCTATTCATCGCAATTGGTCTACATAATGTGTGGCCAGAATTAACCATATATTTTAGCGGCTAACCAAGTTTTGCAATAGGGATGCTGAACATCAATTGTCCTTCTTAAAGCTCTATAATTCCTTGTTACTTGCAAGGGATACGTTTCCAGGTTCAGGTATGCAACTATAAAATTGCAACGACCAATAGTATACAAAAAAAAAAAAAAACATTTTGGTTCATTATAAAATAAACCATTAGGTTCTAAATTCTATGTCCTCCTTTAATTCTCATGGGTTTAGGATACTACTGAGGATTATGGTAGCATTTTATGCCATAAAGGTCCATGTGAAGTTGATCATATTGAAGCAAGAGGAATTCCTAACAACCAAAGGAAATCATGCAGATATAAAAGAAGTATATAATAAATAAAAGTACAATTTAGATTATGAACACCTTATTTGAAGTAAAAGTACAATAAATATGCATACAAAAATAATAATGCCATTAGTCCAAGATAAACAAAAGATGCCGCACATAATATCTCTGTAGAAACAGGAAGATTGCAGTGCACACAATAATAAAATCCTATTTTTCCATCTTTATTAACAAAATTATGAATTGCAACATCTAAATGGTTGACTAGAAGAATCTTCATCTTCTAAAAGATACGCACCAATCCAAGGAATCAAAATTAAAATGAGCGAATGCATATATTATAAATATTTCTCTCCATTTATATCTTTTCCTTCAATTTAATAGCAACCCTAAATATATTTAAATAGAAAAAAAGGCATTGGTCCAAAGTTGAAAAAGCACGAGTGGCATCTTTATTAATTATGCATCTCAATCACGTTGTGATTCTCATTTTAGCCAAAGTTTTTTCCTCGAACAACTCCTCTTTGTAATGTTTCTTTGACATAGAGCATCAGAATACGAGTATTCACGATGTGAAGCATAGTGACATGAGTAAAACTTCACCTTCTTGCATGTGTGAAATGTGTTTTTGATACCAGACACAAGTAGTATCTTCCAATTTTAGCTTCCTCATCAAGAAGGGATACATTTCATTCAACTCCATTTTGAGATAAAAATTAAAGAGGTTTGAGTATTTATATTAGGTAACCACTTGAACATCAAGAAAATTATGCCTAATCGCTTCTTTTCTTTTAGTGAATTTTGATATCTAATTGATTTTTGAAAGTTTTGCATATGATTTTTTTATTTTTTATTTTTAATGTTATTGCTTCTACTTGTGAGGTTTCAAAATGATGCAGGTTCATGAATTGTCATATAGCTAAAGAAACAAATTAGATTTCACATAAAGTCATATGATAATTAAACTCCACAGAAAATAAACAAGTCTAAAATAAGATTAATTAGAGAATAGATAAAGTACTAAAGAGCAAAGCAAATTCCATACGCATTAGCGAAATTCACAATATGGTTACTAACAACTTGAAACTGAACAGGTAGAGCATTGAGATAATGGCAATAAAGAGTCTTAATGGCGTTAACTAAAGTTGACCTTAAGGGCTTGTTATGTGTTGCGCACCCTGCATCATCTCTATATACATTTCTTATAGCATATTGCTCCACAACTATGCATGCACATTTATTTTTCCTTCTAATCTAAGATTTTGTAATCTTACCTCACGGTATGTGCACAGAATGCATAATATTCCTGGATAGAACTCCCATTCTTTGTTAGCCAATCCACCTCTGACGTTGGTTGCTTTGCCTATGCCGCTGCAACCTCGACCATTGCACTCTCTACCCTTTTATCCTATCTATGCCTCCTCTGCTTCCTCCAATTACTACTATGCATCTTGATCTCATTGTGATTCTCATTTTAGTTAGAGTTTCTTCCTCAAATAACTCCTTTCTATTATGTTTCTTCGACATGCAACATCAGAATACAAGTATTCACAATGTGAAGCATAATCGTAAAAGTAAAACTTCACCTTCTCACATGTGTGAAATGTGTTTTCATACCAGACACAAGTCACATCTTTCAATTTTAGGTTTCTCATTAAGAAGGGACACATTCCATTTAAGTCCTGATAATTGGTTTTCGGAACTCTTAGGCTTAGTATCTTATAATCCACGAACAGAAGGCAAGGTGAGGGGTGGGGAGAGTCCCCACGAATACTCTGATGCCTAAGTTAGAGAACAGAAGTAGGAAGAATATAAGATAGGTAGAATATGTGAAAATAAAATGTCTTTTTGTGAAGGATATAAGGTTCTATATATAGCAATGCTCAAACTTGGGAGGAGTCAGATTCCGTATAGGATAGTGACTCATAATCTTGGTAGGAGAGTGTTCCTTCTGTGCTTAAGACTCCACTTTGGGGTAGTTCCTGTTCCGAACAGATCTGCCTTCTTGCTAATCCAAGTGTCCCTATTTAGGGGATAATGAGACTCTAACTAGGCGGGAACATACTAGATGGTATCAAGGGTCCCCCCCGGGTGTATTCAGATATTTATGTTCATCGTGTCCGGGTAGGATGTTGATGCTTTCTCATAAGGGGTATTATATGGTAATAAAGATGAGTGAGCTGAGGTGGCCAACCTTAATCACAGTGAGAGTAGAGCTCGATGCCGAGTCTCAGGATAGTCGTTGCTGAAATGCAATCTGTAAAGCTTGGATATCCACCAGGCACATAGGAGCACAATAAATTAACCCGTCCATTCAGAAATGACATGACGGAACTAGTCGTCATTGGATTTTTTATGCTTGGTGCATGGATGCGAGGATTTATGAGCTCGGAACCTCAGTACTACAGAAGCGACTTGAGGGTGCTAGCTTCAGTCACTAGACTTAAATGCGCAAGGCTTAGATGCTCGGTACATGGATGTGAGGTTTACATGCTCGTAACCTCAGTACTATGGAAGCGACCTGAGGGTGCCAGCTTCAATCACTGGACTTAAATGCGTGAGGATTAAATGCTCGCTACATGGACTCGAGGCTTACATACTCGGAACCTCAGTACTACGGAAGCGACCTGAGGGTACTAGCTTCAGTCACTGGACTTAGATGAGCGAGGATTAGATGCTCGGATACCCGGAATGGGCTGAAAGCATCGGTTGAATGATTTCCAAGTAGCTTGATGAAGTGACCCAGTCAAAATGTGGGCGGGCCGACACATGGTGGAGTTGCTTTAACTCCTAGGGATTGAAAGTTTAAATCGTGTGAGTTATGCATCATTTCGTATGTCAGTAAATAAAACGTTTCTGCCGCCATTGTCGTGACTCCTCGTTCAATGGGCTTTTTTATCCCTAAAAGGCCCTTGATGGCCTAGGGAGGAACGCAGCAATAATGAGGGCAGTTAATGGCGTGCTTCCAAATCCTTTCGTGTCTTTATAAGTATTGTTGCACTTGTCGACTGGCGTATTTTGCTTCTTTGCTTTTTCGTCGTTCTTGCTTTCGCTACATTGGTATTGCCTCTGCTATTTTCATTTCTGCCCACCGTGATTCTTGCTTGTGGCAACCAGGTGATTTTTTTTCTTCTTATTCATTGTTTTTGTTGTTGTGTATTTCCCTTCTTCACTATGGCTCCAAGGAAAGAAGTTAGTTCCGATCTTTTTGTCTCAAATGTAGATAGTGAGTGTAATATCCCGTGTTTTTAAAATATTTTTACACTGTACCGGGATATACAGTGTTAATAATTTTTGAATATATATATTACGATATTTTCACGAGTTGTTATGTATTTAAAACTTATTTTAATTATTGTGTATTATTTACAGTACTTTACGTAAAAATTTTCCGGGACTTACATTTTCGGGGAAATTTTCACGTAAATATTTTATTATTAATTATTTTAAATATATTTTCGGACTTGCATGAACTCATACGTATTTTTAAAATACTAAATAAAGCCTATGTGTGCAATATTTATTTAATTAGGGTTTAATTAATATTACCCTAATATTTTATTATTTGTTTATTAATTTATTGTTATTTAATTATTTTATTTATTATTAAATTATTAAAATATTAAGTGTGTGGATGTAAATTTTTCTAAATATTTTATTAAAATTATTATTTTTTATTTATTTTTCTTTTTTTTTTCTTTTTTTTTTCTTTCTTTTTTCTTTTTCTTCTTCTTCTTCTTCTTCTCCCGTGCGCCCGACCACCTATCCCTCACCGCTGTAACTCCCGATTCCCGACCGTCGGTGTGCCGCCAGGAGCTCCGCCTTCCCCAGCCAACCACTCCGCCGCCCCCAGCTCCTTCCCCGGCGCCGGTTAGCCCCCGTTTTCCCTTTTGGCCGAAACTTCTTCCCCTTGCCGTCGACGACGATTTCAGCCACCGTTTTTTACACCGCCAGTCTCTTTCTTCTCCTTAAGCTCCGGTGAGTGTGATTCTAGCTTTGGTTTGAGCTGAAATGGTCTAGAATTGCTTAGGTTTTGATTTTTCAATTTCGGTCACATTAGGGTTTTTGATTTTTTTGAGTTTCGAATTGATTGATTCATGAAAACTCCCTTCACAAATGTTGTTCCTTTTTTGGATTTTTGGGTATTTTTGAATATTTTAATATTATTTTTTAATTTTTGGAAATTAATTATTTAAATTATGAAATTGTGTTTTATGGTTAAATTAGGTGTTGAAATGAATTATAGGAATTTATTTGGAATTTTTATGAATTTCTAAGTATTTATTTTGAATTATTGAAGTTTATGTAATTTTGGGAAAATTAGGTTAAATGTGTTTTTAATTGAATTTAATTGGTTAAATGAGTTTAATTATTAATATTATTGATAAATATGTTGAGAAAATTAATTTTTGATAATTGTATAATTTTTGGTGAATTTTTGAAGTAATTTTGGTATATTTATATATATATGGGTATTTTGGTAATTTTACCCTAAATTGTCTAAAAATGTAATTTAATTGGTTTTAATAGTTATTTAAGGTATAAAAATGATTTCTACAAATTATTTGGTATTTTTAACTAATTAAAACTATTTTTCGTGAATTATTTTCAATTATATATATAATATACGATTTTTCTAATAAAATGAGTTTTTATTGGTTTTTAATATGTTTAAAGGTTAATTATGTAATTTCTACCTATAAAATCTATTTTTAGGTTTTAAGGGTATTTTTGGTATTATCAGAATTATTTTGTGTTTGTGGACCCCGGTCGATGGACTGTAGTTTGGAGTCCGACCGAGGGATTGTGAATGAGATGTGGTGTTTGTTTTTCGAAGTGTATTTCCTTGCAGGGTCGGCTCTACTCTTTTGAGTAGAGAGATGTCCGTTTTACAGGGGAGGCTCTGTCGAATTTTTGGTAGAATTCTCATAAAACATGATGTCCAGTCGAACCCTAATTCTGTTTCTGTATTTAATACTCTAGATCGAATTCTAGGATTTTTGTTAGGTTTATTCTGATGTCTATTATTTATTGCTTGTTTAGTTGCGCCGAGACTGAGGGCTAGTGGACCAGGCCCGTCGGACCCGTCTCGTGGAGCGCACTAGGGTGAGTTGTTATTTTATATATATATGCTTATGATGCATGATTTAGAAATGCATGTTTTATTTCGATTAAATATACATAAATAATTTGATTATTTCTTAAGTTTATATTTAGTTTATTTTTGGTATATTTTTGGTATATAATAAATTATATACATGTTTTGTTAATAAATTATATTTAAAAATATTTTTAAATATATTTCTAGTTTAATTTATGATTTGATTGGATTTATTTGACGTATATATACTCGAAATATACCTGGTTTCTTTTTGGTATATTTCTAGTATATATATGGTTTATGTTGATATTTTATTGAACTTCATGCATCATTTATTTTTGTGAATGAATGTTTTACATTGTTAATGATGAAGGATATCGATAGAACGTGCTACCTAGTGGGCAGCACTAGGACCGAGTACGTACCGGTACGCCTATAGTATTTAGGCTATATTACTAACCATTTGTGGATATTGATTGAATATGATTATTGATATGTGTGAGATATAGTTTGGGTGTGATTGCTGGAGCTCGGTTGACCAAGTGTCTCGGGGCCAATCACACTGGCAGTCAGACTGCTGGAGCTCGGTTGACTTAGTGTCTCGGGGCCAGTTTACTGTCTAAATGGATTAAGTGGATATATTTGGATTAAGTGAGCCTGTGTGGCTAGAGTGTTGTCTAACACTATTTCTGAGGTTGCGATATTCTAGGGTTCTATTTGATCCTTCATAAAAGATGATTTTTAATAAAATATATATAAAAAATGATTTTATTGCATCTGTGTGTATTTGCATGTATATATACATATTATATATATACTGTTGACTGTATGCATTGTCATTTAGTGTGTATGTTTATATATTATAGTAATTCACTCAGTGAGGTCTGACTCCCCTCTATTGACAATTTTTCAGGAGAGTCAACATCTTCAGACCTCAGTAGCAGGCCTGTACGCCGGATTTCTTCCGCCCCGACTTCTTTATGTAAACTGCTTACTTGAGTTTTATTTTTATAATCTAGACACTGCAATAGTTGTAAATTAATTATGAGACATTATGTATTTTATTTATGTGAGATGCATTTTAAGAATTTGAACTGGATTGTATTAAAAAGATTTTATATATGAGATGAGATTTGATTTAAATCTAGTTGGTGAAATTAATATTATGATATTTATGATTTTCATTTCCGCTGCATTATATATTGCTACTATTATTGCATGTTTTATTTTATTTTTAGGCTTGCTACGGGTTCCAGATTCGAAAGAATTCCCGTTCCCTAGCGCCGGTCATGGCCCCTGTTTTGGGTCGTGACAGTGAGTTACTGGGGTGGTACCAAAGGCAGTTCTATATCCCCGCTGATTACACCCTTCACACCGTAGATAGGAGGTTTAAGGCCCATACCCCCCTGTTAGGGCTAAGTAAATTAGTAGTGTATTTTGACCAGCTAGAGGGGGGTTTGAAATTTCCTCTAGATCCCTTTGTGAAGGATTTTTTGAATAGGAATAACATAGTGCCTAGTCAGCTTCATTCGAATAGCTATAGGATACTGACCGGGTTCATCCAACTAATGTACGAAGAGGGGAAAGAACCTGATTTAGATGTTTTTCGATACCTATATTGGATGACTAGAAAGAAGGGAGAGATGATGTTTTCCCTGTCAACCGTGCCAAACCATACCCTCTTCATAAAGCTTCTAGATCTCCATAAGAAGTGGAGGCACCATTTTTTTATTGTGGAGCATCAGTCGAACTTCTTGGATGTTCGACGAATGTGGTCCAACGAGTGTCATAGGGTGAGTCAACTTGTGAGACTTTCCGACCATGATACGGAGATGGTTTTGTGGCTATATCTCAATGGGCTTGCCGAAGCTCGATCGGCGGAGGATGTGTCCAGGAGATATCTATAGAGAGTCTGTCTGAGTCGCGTTCACTCCCCTATTATGTTTGATTTAATTTGAGCTATATTTCTGACTTGATCTATTTTTGTGACTGTAGATGGCTGACTTTTTTGATTTTACAGGCGGGATTTCATTAGTTAATGAGTCAGTTGCTTCGGAGGAAGTACGAGTATCTCCTTCCCCAGAACTTGAAGTTCCTGCAACACCTGAAGCTATTCCTACTGACCCTAAGGGTAAGACAGTAGTGGAAATAGAACAACCAAAATGGGTGGGCCGAAGAAAGAGGCGATTGATTAATCCGGAGTCAAACATGGAGGGGCTTGATGAGGACATTTTCGTTCAGTGCCTATGGTTATCTGGGTGTCCAAATATGAGGGGCTAGATACTGAAGCGGATGAAGTCTCTGAGTATCTCAAATAGCCAAGTGCGGGATCAATACGCTGAATCGCTGAGGCTGCCCGATGATATGCAACGTTGGTCCGATGAGGGCCCGGAGGAGTTGCTCGACTCCATGATTGGCCAGTCATTAAAAGTAAGCTAGCTTCTGCCACTAATGTTATTATCGTATATATTTCTTGTTGACGCTAAATTTTTGCTATTGACAGATGACTCAGGCCTTGCTACTGGTAAAGGATCAGTACTTCTACCTGAAGAGCTAGTACAACCTAAAGGAAACTTAGGTAGGAACCATAGCCTTCGATTTTAAGAAGAAGCTAGATGGCGTGAAGGCAGCCCGGAGCACTGCCAGACAAAATATGCTAGGGTGAAGTCCGATGCTGAGGCGAATTAGAAGAAAGTTTTTGAGTTAGAATATAGCCAAGCCCAATTGACGAGGAGGATCGAAGAGCAGGACCTTTAAATTACTGAGCTGCAGAGAAAACTAGCTGAGCTTGAGAAATCCCGGGCGAGTGATAAAAAGTCATACCAAGGCATGGTAGGAGGGTTTCTCAAACCTTATTGAGCTGAGTGTAAGAGGATCTTGCTCGTTCAGGACTCGGGACTGGATCTGGGGGCGTTAGATCAAATAATACTAGCAAACCTTGCCAAACTTGCTACAGCGGAGGATGCCCATCGAAAGGCCAATTCTGCTTCTGTGGAGGCTGCTATTACTATTGGGTATGTAGTGCATCCAGAGATTGTTGATGTGGTTTCCCCCTCTATTTTTGGGCCTAGGGGTCTGGATGTACATATAGCAGAGTAGATATGAATATGTATTTTTTTTTATAACCGATCTCTTGTAAAGGTATTTTTATTAATGAAGAGAGACTTTATTGAATCATGTGTTGAATATAATCTTATTGATAGTATTTTCTGAGAGAGCCTGAGTTCTAAAATTGTGGTAGTTCTTTGCCTCCTCTTTCTCTTAGTTTGTATGATGCTTTGGCTGTGTTTACCGAGATTTGGTACGGACCTTCCCAGTTTGGACCTAACTTGCTTGTTCCTGAGTTGCCTTTACCAATATATGCTCTTCTGAATACCCAGTCTCCCAATTTAAATTATTTTGGGTGATGCCGTTGGTGATGGTACAATGTCACTTTTTATCGATGTGCTTTAGCAATGGCTACTGCTTGTTCTCTCTGTTCCTCTAGTAGGTCTAGACATATCCGGGCATTAAGGTTATTGATGGTGTGATTAAGATTTTGGCTTACCCGGTAACTTGGTGAACCTATTTCCACTGGTATTACCATGTCTATGCCATAGGTCAGCCTGAATGGTGTCTCTTTGGTGTATGATCGAGGCGTGGTTCTGTAGGCCCAGATTACGTTGTTGAGTTCTTCAACCCAATTTCCCTTTTTCTCATCGAGTCTCTTCTTTAACCCTTGCATGAGGATTCTGTTGGTGACTTCCATTTGTCCGTTTATTTGCGGGTGGGCTACCGAGGTGAAGCGAAGCTTTATCCTGAGGTCTGAGCAGAAGCCTTTGAACTTATTGTTATTGAATTGTTTGTTGTTGTCCATAATTAAAGTGTGGGGGATACCGAACCTGCAAATGATCTCCTTCCAGAAGAAGTGTTGTATTCGGGCTTCTGTAATGATTGGGACTACCTCTACTTATACCCACTTAGTGAAATGGTCAATAGCCATAATTAATAACCTTTTCTATGAGTTAGAGGGAGGGAAAGGACCAAGGATGTCCATCCCCCACATAGCAAATGGCTAAGGGCTGCTGATAGGATGCAGGGGGCGGGAAGGCTTATGATCGAGTCAAGCATAGTGCTGGCACTGGGGAGATGCTTGCATTAGTTGCTGGGCAATATTAGACATTGGTGGACCCTTGGAGTAGTGCCTTTTGAGTGAGCGAATAATGAGATTCATGCGCTCCATAAATTCCTTAGTGGATTTCTCGGAGTATATAATTCCCTTCCTCTGGTGAAACACACTTGGACCATGGGTGTGAAAGGGATTTTCGGTAGAGCTCCCCTTGATGGATGGAATAGTGGGCTGCCTTGGTTTTGAACTTTCGAGCCTGGAGTTTATCTTCTGGGAGTATTCCATGCTCCAGGTATTGGATTATCGATCGCATCCATTCTGAGACTACCTGTGTCTCTAAAACTTCAGGGTCTTCTGTGCTGGGATTGGTTAGCGACTCAGTGAAATTCATATCCTAAAATGCTTAACTATTTTTAGCTGTAGATTTGGCTAGGAAGTCGGCCTCACTATTTTCTTCCCTAGGAATTTGGATGATCTCCCATCCGCCTCCGTCTCATTCGATGTATTGCAAGAGCTGCCTGGCTTTGTCTACGTACTTGGCAATGCTGGTGTCTTTGACTTGGAACATTCCACTGACATGGTTGACTACCAGTTGGGAGTCTCAGTATATGATGAGGTGTTCAGCCCTAACTTTGATGGCTAACTTCAATCATGTAATGAGTGATTCATACTCGGTTGCATTGTTGGTGGCGTTGTACTCAATACGGACTGCGTATTGGATGTGAACCTTGTACGATCCTCTGAGGATTATTCTGGCACCGGAACCTTGAGCTGAGGATGCTCCGTTAACATAGAGCTTCCATTCTGGTGCTTTGGTCAAGGCTATGTCTTCTGGAGCCATTTTTTGTACGAAATCTGCTAATGTCTGGGCTTTCATCTACTGTCGGGGCTCATAGTCAATATCGAATTCACCGAGTAATATCGATCACTGTACTAGCCTACTTAAAGTCTCTGGTCTTTATAACATTTTTCATAGCAGGAAACGGGATCAGACGATGATATAATGAGCCTGGAAGTAATGTCGAAGCTTTTGAGAGGCGTGGACTATAACCATGGCTAGCTTGTCCAACATGGGATATCGAATTTTAGGTCCTTAGAGCATTTTACTAACATAATAGACAGGGCTTTACTGGCTTCCTTCTTCTTTTACCAGTACTGAGGTGATGCATTCTCGACTAATAGAAAGGTACAAATACAAGGTCTCATCTAGGACAAGCTAGCTGAGTAGGGGTGGTGAGGATAAGAATCTTTTAATGTCTTCGAATGCTGCCTGGCAGTCAGCGGACCACTGAAACTTCTCAAAAATTTTAAGAGCTCGGAACAATGGTAGACACCGCCTAGCTGAGCAAGAAATGAAATGCCCTAACACGGTGATTCTGCCATTTAACTTTTGTACCTCATGGATGTTCTTCGGTGCTTCCATGTTAAGTATGGCTTTCATATTTTTTGGGTTGGCTTCAATGCCCCAGTGAGATATCATGAATCCCAAGAATTTGCCTACTTGGACTCCGAAGATGCATTTTTCAGGATTCAACTTGATCCTGAATTTGCCTAGTAGCTGAAGAACCTAATCTACCTCTGCTGGTGCTATTCCAGATGTTTGCTTTTGATGATAATGTTGTCCATGTATATGTCTACACTTGTTCTAATCTGGTCTTAGAGGACTTGGTTCATCATTCTTTGATACATGGCTTTGGAATTTTTTAATCTGAAGGGCATCACCTTGTAACAGTACAATCCTTCATGGGTGATGAATGACGTTTTCTCTTGATCCTCTTCCTTTATCAAGATCTGGTGATAACTTTGTGCTGCATCGATGAAGCTATATAATCCGTGACCAGCGATGGAGTCGACGAGCTGGTCAATCGTGGGCAACGGGTAGCTGTCCTTAGGGCATGCTCGGTTGAGTTCAGTGTAGTCTACACACATTATGTATTTCCCATTTGCTTTTCTGACAAGTACCATGTTGGCTACCCATTCCGGGTGAGTAACTTCTTTAATAAACCCAACTGCCAATAGCTTCATTGTTTCTTCAGCAATTATCTTTGCCTTTCGTAGGCAAAGGTTCTTTTTTGTCTATGCTACTGGCTTGGCTCTTGGTTTGATGTTTAGGTAGTGATAGGCAACTTGCGGGTCTACGTCGATGATTTTGGATGCTTGTGATGCAAAATCCTCCGAGTGTCTCGTAAGGACTTCCCTTATTTCTTCTCTGATATTCCGATTGAGTGCATTACTAATTTTCACGGTCTTTCATTCTATAATTTATAAGGTCTCCATGTCGTCTACTGGTTGTGGATCGGTACCTTGCTTCTCAACTTCCCATGCCTCTAAAGGAAAAGCCTCCACATGAGGCTTCATGGCCATCCAGTAACACTGTCTGGCTATATGTTGATCTCCCTGAATGGTAAAGGTTCCATTCTTGACTGGAACTTTCATAGTTAAGTGTCGGATGTTGGTGACTGCATCTACCTCATAGAGTGTCAACTGTCCTATAATCCTATTATAGGCTAGTGGTATATCCACCATGTTGAATACAGCTCGGATGACTTTTATCTCCTCATCATCTTGGTTTCCAAATTCTAGGTTCAGTTTGACAATCCCCATTGGTTGCACGGTTCCACCACAAAAACTCGTGATGGGGTTTTGGATGACTTTCAGGTTGGTGACGGAGTCGAACATTGCTTTGTACGCATTCCAGGATAATACGTTGATAGCACTTCCATTATCCACCAGTAGCTTTTTTACCCGATACTTATTTATGCACGTAGTTATTACTAGACCATCATAATGGGGGTGGTGTACATGCGAATCATCTTCCGAATTGAACACAATATCGCTTCTCCTGGGTACTAATTTTTCTCCTTTACTATGCTTTAATCTATTCTCAGTGTTTTCTCCTCCTATGATCATATTGATCGTTCCAATTGACTCCCTTCGGGTTTTTTTTGCTTCTAGCCTATCCTGCTCCTGGTTTTCAGAGATTTCGCTTCTCCTCGGTGCATCTGTGAAATTATTGAGCTTTCCCCTCTGCACTAGTGTTTCTATGGCATTCTTTAGCTCTTTGCAGCCCTCCGTGTCATGCCCGTATTCCCGATGGTACTGGCAGTACTGTCCTCTGTCTTAGGTAAATCTCTGGCTTGGGCTGATTCTCTTGGCTGGGGTGATCCTAACTCCATTTTGCTTGACGCACATGAGGATTTTGGATTGAGAGGTGTTCAAGGGTGTATATTTGTTTGCTTCCCTGTCAAATCTTTCTGTTGGATTTTTGAAATTCATTTTTGGGAAGATTGCTCATCTATGTTTCGGTTGTTCATCCTTGATTGATGGCCTATCTTCCTCCCATCGCATCCTTCTGTCTTCGTCCATTTTTATCATTCGGACTGCCATTGCCATTACTTTTTATAAAGGTACTTGGTTCTTTAGTCATTATTTTATCTTTAAGCTTGTCGAGTCTATTGCCATTTTTCAAAGCTTTTATGGCAACTTCATCAACAAGATGCTCAATTTGCATGATTGTTTTATTGAAACGGTCAAGTTAACTTCGTAAAGATTCATCAACTTCTTGCCGGCACATCCGAAGATCATTGATGTTTTTGGATGGGGGAATATTGGTGATGAATTGATACGAAACTGTTATGCCAGATCCTAAAAAAAAGTGATAAAATTCTCCGGGAGTCGATGAAACCACTTTTGAGCATTCTTTATGAGTGTGCTTGAAAAAACTCTGCACATGATTCCGTCATTTATATTCTGGAGCAGCATTTTTATTTGGAATGCTGATATATGACTGATAGGGTCTCCCATCTCATCATACTGATTAAGCGGCAGGATTCTGAACTTAGTAGGGATCTCCGTCTAAATTATTCTGCTAACAAACAGAGTTCTACTATTCATAACACATTCTTCTTCCTTTCTTGGTTTGGTTCGGGCTTTGTATATTGCTTCTTCAATTTTCTGAGCTATTTTTGAATCATCAAAAGCCGGAATGGTTGAACTGCACTCCCCTTCTGGCGCTTTACCCTTCCCTATGCTTGTCCCCAGGGCCTGCCGAGGTATTGTGTTATCATCGTTTTAAGTAGGCTCAGAGCACCCACTCTGTATTATAACATTTAGCTGTTGTTGCATCAAAGCTATTTGTGCTTGAATATTTTTTATCATGGCTTCCCTGCTAGTTTAATCGAGACTGAGTGTTTAAATTTAGAGTGGTTATTATTGGTGTTTCTGGTAGGCTCAGAAAGGGTATAGAAGGTATTGATCAATGGTGTTGTAGCAGAGCATAATACGGGAGGTCTGTGCCCACGGACGGGTATGTTGGAGTGTTGTCAAGGAGTGAAGGTATATGTCTGGATGAGGCTCCAGCATGCTATAAGGTGGGGTGCCACTTGATAATTGGTTTTCGAAACTCTTAGGCTTGGTATCCTATAATCCATGAATATAAGGTAAGGTGAGAGGTGGGGAGAGTCCCCACGAACACTCTGATGCCTAAGTTAGAGAACAGAAGTAAGAAGAATACAAGATAGCAAGAATATGTGAGAATGAGATGCCCTTTTATGAGGGATATAGGGTTTTATATATAGCAATGCTCAAACCTAGGAGGAGTCAGATTCTATATGGGATAGTGACTCATAATCTTGGTAGGAGAGTGTTCCTTCTGTGCTTAGGACTCCACTTTAGGGTAGTCCCCGTTTTGGATGGATCTACCTTCTTGGTAATCCAAGTGTCCCTGTTTAGAGGATAAGGAGCCTTTAACTAGGCGGGAACATACTAAACGGTATCAAGTCCATTTTGAGAGAAAAATTAGAAATGTTTTAAGAGAAAAATTAGAGAGGTTTTAAGAGAAAAATTAGAAAGGTTTTGGTAGTTATATTGGTTAACCACTTTAACATCAAGAAAAAAAGGACTAATGTCGTGTGGATAGACCCACGAGTTTGTTATATGCTAATTCATGCCTAATTGCTTCTTTTCCTTTAATGAATTTTAATATCTACTAGATTTTTGAATGTTTTGCATATGAATTTGTTATTTGTTATTTTTTATGTTGTTGCTTTTAGTAGAAGTAAGGACATTTCATAACAATGCTCATAATAAGGTTCATGAATCATCACTTAACTAATGAAATAAATCAGATTTCATATTAAGTCATATGATCATTAAACTCCATAGATGATAAAGGAGCCTAAAATATGATTAATTGGAGAATAGATAATGTACTAAAAAGAAAAGTAAATTTCATATACATTAGCAAAATTCAATAATCAGGTCACCAATAACTTAAAGTGGATCAGATAATGGTGGAGATGGAGCAGCCAGTAGAGAATGAGAGTTCTATCTAGGAATATTATGCATTTTATGCATATATAATGAGGAGAAGATTACAAAAGCTCTAATTAGAGGGGAAAGATAAATGTTCATGCATAGTTGTGTAGCAGTATGTCATTAGAAATGTACATAGAGAGGATGTTAGGTGCATAACACATGTCCAAAATGTAGAAACGAAATGAGTGCTTGCAATTTTTATCTTTCAAAGACAAAGTGAGAAAATAAGTCGAGAGAAAATAATAGTTCCAATAAAGAAAATATAAGTTCCAATATTAGTTCCATAGACAGTCAGCTAGGAAAGGAGGATGAAGGAGATAGATGGATAATTTTAGAAACTATTTTGGGGATTTCTTGATGAGATTAAAAGTGTAAGGTGTTGACCTTAGCAATGATCAATCTTAATTTTGATCTTAATAAACTTAATTTTGAGCATTTAACCTGTTTGTTTCAAGTGTGTATAAGTTATGACTCATTTGGAATTCACAATTATGAAGAAATATAAAAGAAAATCAACTCTAGGTAATGATTATAAGCATAGTTTCAACCGAGATTAAGATTGGATGAATTTGCTCAAATTCAGCTAATTTCCAAAACTAATCCTGGGTTCATTCCCAATTAGGATGTAGACCGGGACATGTTAGTCTCATTTAGGATTAATTTAATATGATTGGGACTAAAATGCATGTAACTCTTCAAAGTAGACATAACCAATTTTGGTTCACGTCTCGACTGGGACCCTACCCGGGATAAGGTAGTCCCGACTGGGACATGGGAATTCAGATTGGGACCAATTTAACATAACACATCCTGATCTAAGTCTCGACAGGGACAATGCCCAAGAGCAGTATATAATTCAAATTAAACAGCTACAAATGGCTATCTTTTGAGCGTCCTGACCAAAACTGATGAAATCTCAATCAGGACTAGAGTAATTATAGCTCAAAAGTCTAAATAACATTCAAATGGACTTTTAATTTGTTAGAAACAAAATTATTATTTCCAATAGCTATAATTGAATTGCTCAAGTATAAATATAACATTTATAATTCATTTTGAGGTTAAGAAAAATTATTTATTCATTATATACTCTTAAGCATTCAATTAAGCTCTCTAAACTCTTTTCAAATTCATTTTATATTTGTATAACTCTTGTGAGAGTTGGTAAGCGTTAGAATAGAAATTCTAGTTCTTCTATTTTTTAGAATTAAGAAAACGAGAAGTGAGGTTCTATTCTAAAGGAATTGGTTTAAATGTTTAGCCATTAAAATACTTAGGAAATCAGTTTTAGTATGAGCCTTGAAAAAAACTCGTGAATTGGTTTTTGGGTGAGTCTTGAAAACTGAAGTTATAAGGTTTGAGTTAAGCCTAAAACTCAAGTTGTAAGAATCAATCTAGGGGAATAGATTATGATGATTCAAAATCCTAATGTAGGGATAAGTTAGATGGAGATGTAGAATTGTTGAAAATTCAAACTCCTTAAATTCTTGTGTTAATTGTTCTTCCTTCTTAATTATTTTTAATTCTTGCTAGAATCATTTTATTTTTCTTTTAATTGTTCATTAGCCTTATTGACCTCCCCCCTTTAGGGCACTTTCATAAGGTTTTTCAGAGAATCATTTATTAATATTGCATTAGTAGTATTATAGTAATTTGGAACTTCTTATAAAAAAAAGTAGTAATTTGGAACTTACTATATAACTTGATATTTTGTTTTAAACAACAGTTTTAGGTACAGTTAGTTAGAGAAAAAAGGTAGGAATTCACACAACACTTTATTTTATTTATTGTCTATTCTAGTGCTCTCGTGCACCCTTGAGATTAAAAAACAAATCCATAGTTTTTAAGCACAGTGATGAAAATTATGCTATTGTTAATGTAAATGGAATTTATTCTATTTTGAGTTCATCTTTTAAAGAAAGAAAGCAAGCTATGAAAATTATTTAGATTCCTGTTCCTGTGTCTCGCACATTGTACTAAGATCACAAAGGAAATATTATTAATCATGTATTGCATTAATGCATTCACCTTCAACCATGTTGTAACTTGCTCACAAGCCTATCCAACTTTCCATCTTAGAATTTATCATGAACTGTGCTAATTACATCTAATCACATAAATATGTAAATTCAGCAAGTCAATGTAGCAGAAAATTTCAATACAATGAATTCCTAGAAATGTAGTAAAAATAAAATTATTAGATACATATTGTAGATAAAATTTGCAATAAATTTGCTAAATGGGAGGGTAATTATTTGTCCATGGCTGGTAGGCTTACTCTTATTCAATATATTATTATTAGTTCCTTATTGCATTCTTTTACAATTTACAACAAATGGCCTCAATCTTTAATTTGTTCGATAGAACATTGTATGCGTAATTTTCCATGGTCAGGTTCTATTAATGATAGAAAATTAGTGACTGTCCCTTGGAAAATTGGTTGTCTTCCAATGAAGGGAGGTGGCCATGGAATCAACAGTAGCAAATTCTAAATGAGGCTATGCTTATTAAATTTGCTTGGAAGTTGATTATTTCTAATGACTATCCCATTGACATTTTTCGCAATTAGTTTTTAAACCCTTCAGGCACTCCTAAAGATTCATATTTCCAATTTAAATTTGGTCCTCTATCAAATGCATTTATTATTCTCTTAGATCAGAAATAAAATGGTTTATTGGCTCTCATAGTAATCTCAATTTTTGGACTGATGAGTGGATCTCACCCACTATGGCTAATCAATTTGGTCTTTCTACTAGGGAATAATGAAGCTTAATTGATTTAGTCTCTTCTTTTTTACATCATGATATTTGGCATTTATCTCATATTTCTAATGTTGTGGTTAAAGCTAACATTACTGCTATCTCCTCTATCAAAGAGCATTCTTGTGTTTAGATTAAGGTTTTGGATGGTGTGCATTCTATTAAGAAATGTATAATCAGTTGAGTTCTTTTCACTTTCATATCCCTTGGTGTTCTTTTATTTGGAAAGAGTTTTTTCATTCATCAAAATCTCTTAATTGTTGGAAGACAATTCTAAGGTATCTTCCAATAGATGACAATCTTAGGAAGAAAGGTCTTTATTTCCCTTCTCAATGTGTATTATGTGAAGCTCATAGTGAAGAAGGTGATCACTTATTTACTAGCTACAGCTTTGCTTTAACTATTTGGCAATCAGTTTCAAGCCTTTTTAGTAAGCACATTATTGTCTCAAGTTCATTAATGGATCTTCTCTTAGATGCTATAAATCATTCATTCAACTCGCAACTATCAACATTATGGAGCTTAACTATTATTAATGGAATTTAGGTAATCTGGAGGCTTCAGAATGCTATGATTTTTTATCAGGAGGTGCCTAACATTCATATGACATTGCGTTCTCTTTGGAAAATGATTAAAGAAACTGATTTCTTTCGAGTAGGGAGAATGTTCAACTCAATTAATGAACTTCGAACCCTTTAATACTTTGTGGATTTGCAGAATTTTAGGAAAGGCTCTAGATATAATTGATGTCACTGGGCATCCTCCTCCTTCTGACTAGATTAAAGTCAATACATATGGCCCAGCCTTGGGTTTGCCGGAGCAGCTAGTTCGGGTGGCATCTTTAGAACAACAAGAGGTTTGCCAAAAGGTGCTTTTGCTTTTGGAAATGGCTACAGTTTTGCCTTCGTTGCTGAGCTTCTAACGGCTATAAAAGCTATTGAAATTGCATAGATTCGAGGATGACATTTCCTTTGGCTAAAGTATGATTCTATGTATGTGGTTCATTTATTTCTAACCAAATCAAAGCAAGTCCCTTAGAAGGTTAGACAACAGTGGTTCTAATGTCTCTATTATGCTTCACAAATGAATTTTTATGTTTCTCATATTTTTAGATAAGGAAATTCTACGACAAATTTACTTGCCAAACATGGCATATCGGATTCAATTTTTCTTTGGTGGGATTCAACACTAACATTTTGTAACTCTGCTATTTGTGATGATTATAGCAGGAAAGTTAATTATCATTTTTTATTGTTTTTTGGAGGCTGTTGTTTGTAGCACAAGAGTTAGCTTTCATTTTTGTTAGTCTTTTGGAGGCTTATGCCTTTCATTTTTTGTTGTTAAACATTTATCTTTTTTATTTCAATATTATTTTATTGGATAACAGAAAGGTGATGCCAACGCTAAGAGTGTGTTAACCTAATTAAGATGTTTGGGTGTGTTATTTGATTTTTGGACTCCAAATTTTTACTTAAAAAAATTATAAATTGTTTATTTTTAAATTTAATCAACATGTATCTACCATATATTTTCTTTTAATTTTAATATGAATAGAAAAATTATAGAAGAAATTTCAAATCATATCACCAAAATCAATGTGGAAAATATAGCATTTGATCATATTTCCAAATGAGTGACTGAAGTAGATAGCATGGAGTAGTAGGAAGACTTTGAAAATAATGCAAAGCAATTATGAGAGAGTAGAAAGACTTGTATTTTGTTAGAAAGAGCCTTGAAACATACTCTTAATATTTAAGCAGTTATAGAGTAGATTTAAAACTCAATCCAACTTAATACAATATTTAATATTTTATTTTGAATATTAAAAAAATGAGTTAAAGTTTTTATGGGTAGACATACTCTTGCTATAGTACTCCCACGAATAGTTCAAATGATAAAAAGTGTAGATATTCAGTTTGAGGAGAGTAGTATTCGAACTCTCTACCCCCTCTCTCCATCTTATGGTGTTGTGAATTAACCATTTGTATTAGTTCCGAAAAAAAAAAACATACTCTTGCTATGCGACATATAATGTGAATATGACAGTTTATGGAAAAAAAAAAAAGTTAAAAATTTAATTACTTAAGAAAAATATGGATCAAAAGTAGAAGAATATTATTTAAAATTTAAAAATAAATATAATGAATTAATGTATTAATTGTCATATGAAACAATGATATAAGAAATTTAAAATATTATGATCAAAATCAAAGTCTGCTTATAAGACACTTTATGAGGAAAATTATTTAAAGTCCAATTATTTGTGGAAAATATGACGTTTGATCATTTTCTCAATTAACAATTGACGCAAACAACAATAATTAGCTGTTGGTGAAGATGAATAACTTATGAATTGAATTGAATCCATGAGTTTTTCTCGAATTTTTGCCACTTGATTGTTCATCTTTTGATAATTAAGTTAAAATTAATTAATATTATATGTGAGATCTAATAAATTGCAAATTTGATTGGATTTAATAAAATATTAACAAATTATTATTTATTTTAAATATAAAACAATGGACTAATGATAAAAAAAAATTCAATATATATATATATGGTTTTGTAATTTTAATTAAATTTAAATATTTTTATAGGTTTAGTATAATTTTATTCTTTGGCTGCAACTTGAACCAAGACGATTTCGTTAGTTTTAATTGCTTGTGCATTAGTTAATGTGACAGCCGCATTAACAAAGTTAGGATTATATTATTTTTGTAGTATTATTAGTAGAAGCAATTTGTATTTGAATTATTAAGAAATTTCAATTAAAAACAATTAAAACTAAAATATCTACAATGTGGGCGGCATCGAAGTTAAGCAACCATAAAAGCCAAAAAAAGAAAAAAATAAAAAAAAAACAGAGGGAAACACAAACCATAAAAACCACAATAACAGTATAATAATAATAATCTTTTAGATTCAATTATTAATCTTTGTTCATACGTTGGATTAACTTTGACAGTGAAGGCTGGGCTCTGGTTAGCAATGCAAGAGTATCTGTTTGCAATATTATTAAGAGCCGAAGAAAAATGAGGGTGAAAAAGGAATTGAGTTGGGTAGCGTTAGGATTGATGATTATTATATGGCTGAATGCTCATTTTTCACCCATGAACTTTATTTTTTTGATTTATTATATCTTTTAACTTTTAAATTTATTTATTGTATATCTCAATTTTTATTTTGTATCTATATCACTCATGATTTAATATTTTAATTTTCTATTAAATACATGCATTGTCAACATAAATAAGTGATTGAAATCAAACAAATTTAAGTGAGTCTATTACTGTAATACCATGGGTGATATAAACACAAAATAGAAATTGAAATGCGCAATAGATAATTTTTTAAAAGTTTAATAGTGCAATAGAACAAAATGGTAAAATTTATGGGCGAAAAGGAACTTTCAACCTACTGAAATATGTTAATATTAACATGATATTTGACACGTCAATACATATTTTATATACGCGCTCTAACGCCGTAAATAATGGGTGATATAAGTATAAAATAGAAATTAAGATGTGTAATAGATAAATTTAAAAATTGAGATGTGTAATAAATCAAAAGGATAAAGTTTATGAGTGAAAATGATTATTTTACCATTATTATATTAAGACAAGTGTGATGGGTTATTTGGATATTGAGAGAATTGCTCAAATCCGCCATCAACTATCCTAATGTCACTTCTCTATCTTCTTGGGGATTAAATGCTAAGTGTTGTAGTTGGGATCGGATTGAGCTATTACATAGATTTTGTATATAATTCATGTGATCAAATTAAATATCGAACTTGAAGTCATGTCAAAAATCATTATTTTTTTCCTTCCAAATTGATCCATCTACAGTTAAAGGGAAGTTCATTTGTCTAATTTGGTTTGGTTTGGTGAAACTAAAATTATTTGTTTCAAAACTTTTGGACTGGTTCAGTATTTTCTTTGTTTCATATTCAAATCTAAAAATTATCAACAAATTTTGAAAGAAAATTAATATCTTAAATTAATTAAATTAATATCTTACCTTTAATAATAAATATAAAAGATTTTACAAAATTAAATTTGAAGAGAGTAATTTTTTTTATTATTTTTAAATGCACATTTTTTTTTTGTCTAAAATTTTATCTAAACAGAAAGTTAATAATTTAAAATTGAAAAATAATTTTACGTTTTTTTTTTTAATCATTGGTTCTATGGTGGCAACTATTTTATCTTAATTTGAAGTGTCTTGACCTATAGGCAAGATTGGGGAAAAAAATTCTATTGTATATCTTTAATTTATTTTCTTCCATAATTAAGCCTTGCTAATATATTTCATTTGAAATGTATAAGAAAGAGAAAAAGAATTAATGAGAGAGTATTCTAGCAACAATTTCATTTTCAAGGAATTCTGAAACATACGATTTAAAAGTCTTATAAATAGAAAAAAAAAATTATAACCTGTTTATTTTTAAAATTAATTAAAATGTATCATATATTTTCTTTTAATTTTAATATGAATAGAAAAATTATAAAAAAAGTTTCAAATTATATCATCAAAATCAATGATTCACCATAAAAGACGTATGGTATGGCTTAGATTTTGGGTTTTGATAAATGACACTTCCTCGTAAAGAAGGGATAATGTGGCAAATATAATATTTGATTATATTTTCAAATTAATGATTGATGTAGAGAGCAAGAACTAATTCGAAGACTTGGAAAATAATGCAATTTCTCTTAATTGCATTGCATTATTTTCTTTTAATTTTAATATGAATACAAAAATTATAAAGAAATTTCAAATTATATCATCAAAATCAATGACTCACCATAAAAGACGTATGGTATGGGTTAGACTTTGGGTTTTGATATATGACACTTCCTTGTAAAGAAAGGATAATGTGGAAAATATAACATTTGATTATATTTTCAAATTAATGATTGACGTAGATAGCATGGACTAATTCGAAGACTTGGGAAAATAATGCAATGCAATTAAGAGAAACTAGGAAGATCCCGTCCTAGTTTTTCTTAATTGCATTGCATTATTTTCTTTTAATTTTAATATGAATACAAAAATTATAAAGAAATTTCAAATTATATCATCAAAATCAATGACTCACCATAAAAGACGTATGGTATGGGTTAGACTTTGGGTTTTGATATATGATACTCGTGAAGAAAAGATAATGTGGAAAATATAACATTTGATCATATTCTCAAATTAATGATTGATGTAGATAGCATGGACTAGTTCTAAGACTTGGAAAATAATGTAATGCAATTAAGAGAAACTAGGAAGGGAGACTTGTATTTTTTATTTGAAGAGATCTTGAAAAATACTCTCATATTTTATAAGTTTCATGCACTTAACAATTAGAATTCAAATTCTACAGAATTCCTTTAAATTTATTTATTAGAATTTTAGATTGAAAAAACAAAAAATTATATCAGAGGAATAAAGTTACAAGAGTATATTATTAATTTGAGGAGTGTAAATTTTTTCTAAAAAAATTGATTTTTTAGTAATTTTGCACATCAAATATTAAGAGTAAATACCAAATTAAGACAATTGTAAAAACTTTGGTTAAATACTTTTAGAGCTATTCTCACCATAAAGATGCATAATATGCATGGGCTAAACTTTGGATTATTGGGCAAATTGATAAATGACCCTTCCTCATGAACAAGGGATAACATAGTGTTAGCATTTGGTCATATTCTCAAATTAACGATTGATATAGATATATATAGCACGGACTAGTCGGAAGACTTAAAAAATAAAATGATGCAACGGGATCCTATCAATTTGTGAGCTTGGTCTTACTTCACTGTTGAGAAAGAAGACTTCCATCAACAAAACCCTTTCATTATTAAGAAAGTTCTGAAATTTTTGTATAGAAATTTCAGTTCTGAATTCTATTTTTTAATTCACTTAAAATTTCAAATTTAGTGAAAAAAATCCCAATGAATCTAGATAAATAAGATCATAAAAATATATTCACACTGGAACTGAGACATGGCCCAAACTCTTATGGGAAGTAGCAATGGGGCATTTTTCACAATGAACGAAAACCTGATGGAGCAATGCCACGTGGAGGTAGAAGGCCTATGGGTTGTGAACTTAAGAGAGACTATATTTTTATTAGAATGGAATTTTCATATCATGAATTAATGTGTTAATTTTCATATGAAGAAATGACATTAAAAAAGTTGAGGTTTTAACATCAAAATTAAAGTTTCCCTATAAGACGTGTGGTATGGTTATGACACTTTATGGGTGAAAATTTGAAGTCAAATTATTTGTGGAAAATATGGCACCGGATCATTTTCCCAATTAATGATTGATGCAAACAACAAGGATTAATTAAGGAGTGTACTATACGCCATCATCTCCATATAAAAAGGGAAATTAAGAGTAAGAGTGTGTGTATTTGCAATATTATCGAGAGAGAAAAAGAAGAATGAGGATGAATAATAATAAGGAGTTGAGTGGGGTGGTGCTAGGATTCATGATTGTTATATTTATACAAATGTGGAGCTCATGTGATGGTTTTTTGGATACTGAGAGAATTGCTCTCCTATAACTCAACTCTGCCTTCAACTATCCTAATGGGATTTCTTCTCCATATCTATATTCTTCTTGGGGGTTAGATGCTAAATGTTGTAGTTGGGATCAAATTGAGTGCAATCGCAGTACAGGACGAGTTAACGGACTCTATCTTAACTATGCAAGGGATTGGGATTTAGGAGATTGGTACCTAAATGTCTCTTTGTTTCTTCCCTTTCAACAACTAAAAACACTTTATCTTTATGGAAATCAAATTGTTGGTTGCATTAAAAATGAAGGTGTCACGACCCGCACCCAAGGGCACGTGACTGGCACTAGAGAATGGGTAGGCATAAGGCCTCCGAAACCCGTAGTAAGCCTAAAGGAAAAGAAAATAAAACCATTTATATTTTAAACTTTAATTAATAATAGAAGATATTATCAAACTGATTTTTCTCAAAATACACAAATTCAACTGCTTAATAAAAATGTGTTTCAACATCTCATATTATAAATTGAATTTAAATCTTATATATAAGCGTAGTTTATACAAATAAATTACACAATTATGTTGAAACCATACAAATCCTTAGTACATATACTACTGCAGCAGCCTAGATTAACACACAGTACAACTTACAATGACCTACATAAAATAGTCGGTGAAGAAGAAACCTGAAGTGGAGGTAGTCTGAGGTTGAACTCCCAAGCTCCTGAAAAAAAAAATTGAGGGGAATCAGATCTCACTGAGTAAGTCAATAAAAAGAGCTGTACGGTTTGAAAACCTTTTTGAAAACTATATATATATATTTTTATAGTGAAAATAATTTATAATATATAAGTATAGCTTTTGAAAAATCTCAGTAGAACCTTAAACCCAAAAATCTAAATGGCTAACCGGGCCCACTTATTCCAACTAGACTATCGGTTCCCTAGAGCAAAGGCATCAACCGAGACACTAAGTCGTAGTTATTCACTTAATCCAAATATATGACACTGGCGGTCCCCGAGAGCAAAGGCTTCCACCGAGGCACCCGTCCCAATTTAACATTCACCAATCATATATACATCGAATCCATCTCTCAATCTCTACCATGTGCACATAGTCCTGGTGAAGCCCACCAGGTAGCCCGTTCTACCAAAATTTTCTCAAATCGATTTTAAATAAATAAAATGCATTTAAATCTTAAATAATAGCATTTAATCAAATAAATCATATAATCAATATAATAAAAATACGAGTGCACGCATTATTTAAATAAACACACGCACAGGTCATTCTATTGACTTACAGGATGAATGCGAAGGCTGACGACCACGCGTCTACCTCGGCCTCACAGCTTCTGCTCCGAAATGCTCTAAAAGAAAATAATAATCGACTTTTAAAACATGACTAAGGAATCGAAATCAGCAATCAACAAAATAATGAAATTCCAGACTGACTCGAGGAAAATCGTACAAGACTCGATAGACAGGATTTAACCTAACTAACAGTAGAAATTTTACGAGTATCACGTTTTACGAGAAAATCTATCGAAATTTCGATAGAGTCTCCTCTTTAAAACGGACATCTCTCTACCAAAGGTAGAGCTAGACCTGCATAGAAAATGCACTTCTAATAACCACAAACACCCACACTCGAGTCGAGCTCCCAAAACTACAATTTGCCCTGACTAAGATTGCAACTCAATAAAATACCGAAAATTAAAAAAATATTTATTTCTCAAACACATATTTCACATACACATATACTAAAAATAAATAGAATTATATAAAATCTCAATTATTCAAAATTAAACAACTAAATTTGTATTCCTTCATCAAAATACAAAACCATTATAATATATATATATATATATAAAATATTTGGAACTTAATATTTAAAATTTACACTACTTGGGTAAAATACCAATTAATTTATAAAAATTGTATAAACCCTTTAAATGTTAATAAATCCAATTGAAATATATATATATATATATTTAACTATATTTAGCATAAAATTACATTTTTACCCCCCTAATATACATAATTTTACATAATGTGTTTTTAATACTAGAATAATTCCTTAAAATTATTTAATCATGCCAAAAATTTATTTTCTCAAAATAAACCTCCCTAATATAATTAAAATATTTAATCAACCAACAATTTTCTCCCAAAAATATTATTTAACCTAAAAATCAAATTTGGCATAAACTCAAAAATATTTATAAAAATAGTATAAAAATCTCAAAAATTATAATTTGAGTTCTAAAATTAATAACATTTATTAATAACCTCAATTATTAAAATTTTTATAATTTTTAATCATAATTTTTGAAATTAGCATAATTACCCATTAGATACCTAAAATTTACATAACCCTCTAATTAACACCAAAACTCTAAAATCTTACATAAAATTAATATACTAAAAAAATTAATTATAATCTCTTTAATTTTACTAACTAAACCAAATAAAACCCAATAAATCAACTAAAAAAAATTAAAATAAATAAATAAAAATTATGAAATATTCTGTAAATTAGGAAAAATTAGGAAAAATATTTAAAAAATCTAAATTGAAGCAATTTATTGGCATAATCCAACATATACTCAAAAACAACCTAAAATCAACATTCAAAATCGAGCAGTAACCAGAAAACAACCTGTCAACAACCTAAGAACAACTCTGTGCAACTCACCTTCAACCTTCAATTCCGGCGCCAGAGGTGAGTTGCAGTGGTGGCTCTTGGCTTGGACGGACACCTAAGACGACGAGGGAAATTGGGGAAGCTTGAGTGGTGCTGGATCAGCTTGGATCGAAGCTGACAAAGGAAGGAAATGAGGAACGGCAGCAGCAGCTCTTCCCCTGGCAGCTTGGTGCGACGGCAATGGTGTCACCGGTGATGGCATGATGAATAGCACAGTGAAGAAGAAGAGAAGGAGGGTGAGGGACGATGAGAGAGAGGGTGGCTTGCAAGGCTCGAGAAGCTTCTGTGTGTTTTTCTTCTTCTTCTTTTTTTCTTCGCTGTTTTCTTCCTTGCTTTCTTTCTGTTTCTGTTGTTTTGATTTTTTGTCTTCTTTTGTCTATTTAATCCCGTTTGGTCCACTTCCTATATATATTAGTGTATTTTTATGTGTATATAGGTAATTTTGGTATCTGTATATATGTATATATATATATAAATACATAAACTACATGCACACATATATAGTTATGCATGTATGCGTATAGGTGAGTATTAGTACATATATATATATCTAGGTATACCTATACTACATATACACATCTAAATAATATTTAACCCTAAATATATATATATATATACCTCCATTAGATAGAAAAAATAATAATCTTTTATATAATATAACCTAAAAGTATTTATTAAAGATTTAAATATAAAGTTACTTTATTTAGTTAAAACATAGGGTATTATAGAAGGTTTGTCTGTTTTGTTATTATAGAAATTTAATTAGAAATTTGAATGTTCAAATATAATTTACAAGCTTTTTCTTTTCATTGATTTATAAAAAATATAATTTTTTTAATATTAAAATACAATTTTATTCTTGCAGATTTTGAAAAGCTATCAAAACTAGAGAATCTGGAGGTTTTTGATTTAAGTTTCAATAATTTTAGCAACAACATAATATCATCTCTAAGTGTTATTTCATCTCTCAAATCTTTAGATTTAGCTGACAATAAATTGAATGGAAGACTTAATATTGAAGGTGATTTTCAATTTGCTCTCTCAATTGTTTTTTTTTTCTTTTTATCTCAAAACAAAATAACAACTCATATTATTATATTGTGTATTATTACCCATTTGATGCAGATTTGGATAATTTGACAAGTCTTGAGGAGTTATCCATAGGAGGCAATGAAATTGAAGGATTCAAATCTTTGCACGGTATACGATATATATGAACTGAGTAAATCAATTCTTTTAAAATCCATTTATTTGTTGGCATTTCATTATTCCTAATTAATTAGTTGAAATAATTTATTTAAGCTAGATAAAGAGTTATGTAATTTTTGTTGGAGCAATAATTAGATAATGAATAATTTGTGAAAGAACATCATATTATAGTGAAAAAAAAAATCCAAAGTCATGAATTATTTATTTTTCATAAACTAGGAAAATGATAGTAATAATTAAAATTTTTATCATCAGTTAGTGTTGCTATCAGTTATATGACACTTTATTGGAAAAAATTTAAAGTCTGATGATTTGTGAAAAATATGGCATCATAATAAGATGAGTATTAGTTTTCATAAAGAGAAAAGAAAAATGATATTTAAAAATTTTATCATCAAAATAAATATGATTGATCGTGGAAAATTTAAAAATAAATATCATCAAAATGCAAAGTCAAATTAAATGTGGAAAATAAGGCATTTGATCATTTTCTCAATTACTGATTGATGAAAACAACAAGAATTAATATTAAAAATAAGACTCTAAAACTATATCAGCAGCAGCAAAAGCGAAGTATTTGTTGTTGAAAATGAATACTGTAATTGTTAGGCAAAACTAAGTGTGCAAGTCCCATCTTACCTCTACTCTCAAGAGTTTTCCGTAGCAAAATGCTCTCAAATTCACGTATTATGATTCACGATTTAGGCTGAATTAGCTGTGAATTTGCGCAACGCTCGCAGACTAAAAAATAAAATAATTAAATTAATAATTGAAATAAAATAAATTAAAAATAAAATATATCACATTAATTTTAATTTTTTAAATTTGTATTACTATGCTTTTTTAGTTGTAATATAATTAATTTTTAGAATTACTAGTTTACACCATCTGCTACACACATAATTTTTTATTATTATTGAACCCATTTTTAAAAATAAACTTTAATTTTGAATTAAATATTTTTATATAATTATTTGAAAATACAATTTTTAAAATTTAAAAATGAAAAATGAAAAACATCAAAGTCTATATTTTATCATATTCGTATATAAGATATTATTTTTAATTCAATAGCATAATCATTGTAAATTTCTATTAAAAACTGTATTTCATTTTTCATCTATAAATATAATTAATTGCTATACAAATTAAAAAAATTTAATAAATTAAATTTTGATTTTTCTCATAAAATTTTAATAAATTTTTTAAGATAATAAAAGTACTATTTATCAAAGAAAAATGCAATATTACAATATGAATATAGTCATAATTTATTATAATGTTAATAAATGTTTAATTTTAACAATTATACATTCACTTTTCTATAATATATTTAACATTACTATTCTTTCAAAACAATTATCAATCCTTTTGTTTAAAATTTTATTTGTAATAATAAAATTTAATATTTTTAAAAATTACGTATCAAAAACATTAAAATCATTCTCTTAAAAAATTAATCTATCAAGTGTTTAATGTTTACTTATATTAATTTATCTCTATTAAAAAATATCACTTTTATTTGGGCTATAACGTATCATATTTTTTGTCACGACCTGAATCCGAGGGCGCGTGACCGGCACTAGAGAATGGGTAGGTATAAGGCCCCCGAAACCCGTAGTAAGACTAAAGGAAAAGGAAATAAAACCATTCATATTTTAAACTTTAATTAATAATAAAATATATTATCAAACTGATTTTTCTCAAAATTCGCAAATTCAACTGCTTAATAAAAATATGTTTCAACATCTCATATTATAAATTGAATTTAAATCTTATACATAAGCGTGGTTTACACAAATAAATTACACAATTATGTTTAAACCATACAAATCTTTAGTACATATACTACTGCAGCAACCTAGATTAACACACAGTACAACTTACAATGACCTACATAAAATAGCCGATGAAGAAGAAACCCAGCGTGGAGGTAGTCAGAGGTCAAACTCCCAAGCTCCTGAAAAAAAATAAATTGAGGGGAATCAGACCTCACTGAGTAAGTCAATAAAAAGAGTTGTACGATTTGAAAACCTTTTTTGAAAACTATATATATTTGTAGTGAAAATAATTTATAATGTATAAATATAGCTTTTTGAAAAAGTCTCGGTAGAACCCTAAACCCAAAATCTACATGGTCAACTGGGCCCACTTATTCCAACTAGACTACCGGTCCTCAAGAGCAAATGCATTAACCGAGGCACCAAACCATAGTCATTCACTTAATCCAAGTATATGGCACTGGCGGTCCCCGAGAGCAAAGGCATCGACCGAGACACCCATCCCAGTCCATTATCAACCTTACAATCACTGGCGATCCCCGAGAGTAAAGGCTTCAATCGAGGCACCCATCCCAGTTTAACATTTACTAATCATATATATTTCGGATCCATCTCTCAATCTATACCATGTGCACATAGTCCTGGTGAAGCCCACCAGGTAGCCCGTTCTACCAAAATTTCTCAAAATCGATTTTAAATAAGTAAAATGCGTTTAAATATTAAATAACAGCATTAAATTAAATAAACCATATAATCAATATTAAAATAGGAGCGCACACATTTATTAATTTAAAACACACACACAGATCATTCTATCGACTTACAAAATGAGTGTGAAGGCTGACGACCACGCGTCTGCCTCGGTCTCACGGCTTATGCTCCGATATGCTCTAAAAGAAAAAAAAATAATAAATCGACTTTTAAAACATGGTTATGGAATCGAAATCAACAATCAACAAAACAGTGAAATTCCAGGCTGACTCGAGGAAAACCGGACAAGACTTGATAAACAGGACATAACCTAACTAACGGTAGAAATTTTACGAATATCACGTTTTACGAGAAAATCTATCGAAATTTCTGCAGGTCTCCTCTGTAAAACGGACATCTCTCTACCAAAGGTAGAGCCAGACCTGCATAAAATGCACTTCTAATATCCACACTCGAGTCGGGCTCTCAAATCTACATTTTGCCCCGATCGAGATCACAACTCAATAGAATATCAAGAATTAATAATATTTATTTCTCAAACACGTATTTCACATACACATATACTAAAAATAGAAAAAAATATATAAAATCTCAATTATTTAAAATTAACAACTAATTTGTATTCCTTCGTCAAAATATAATTATACCCTAATTTAAAATCCATTAAAATGTATTATATATATATACAATATTTGGGATTTAATATTCAAAATTTACACTACTTAAGTAAAAATACCAATTAATTTATAAAAATTTTCTAAACCCCTTAAATATTAATAAAACTAATTAAAATATATATTTAACTATATTTAGCGTAAAATTACATTTTTTTTACCCCTAAAATACATAAATTACATAATGTGCTATTAATACTAAAAATAATTCCTTAAAATTATTTAATCACGCCAAAAATTCATTTTCTGAAAATAAACCTTCCTAATATAATTAAAACATTTAATCAATCAACAATTTTCTCCCAAAAATATTATTTAACCTAAAAATCAAATTTGGCATAAACTCAAAAATATTTATAAAAATAGTATAAAAATCACAAAATTATAATTTGAGTTCTAAAATTAATAACATTTAATAATAACCTCAATTATTAAAATTTTATAATTTTTTTTAACCATAATTTTCAAAATTAGCATAATTACCCATTAAATACCTAAAATTTACATAAACCTCTAATTAACACCAAAATTCTAAAACCTTACAAAAAAAATTAATATACTAAGATCAATTAACTATAAGTACTTTAATTATATTAACTAAACCAAATAAAACCCAATAAATCAACTAAAAAAATTAAATAAAAATTATGAAAATTCTGTAAATTAAGGAAAATTAGGAAAAATACTTAAAAATTCAAATTGAAGCAATTTATTGGCATAATCCAACATATACTCAAAAAAAACCTAAAATCAACATTCAAAATCGACCAACAACCTGACAACAACCTAAAAACAACACTGAGCAACTCACCTTCAACCTTCAATTCCGGCATCGGAGGTGAGTTGCAGCGGTGGCCCTTAGTTTGGACGGACACCTAAGAGGATGAGGGAAGTTGGGGAAGCTTGGGTGGCACCGGATCAGCTTGGGTTTGAGCTGACAGCGTGGCACCGGTACATACACTACATGCACTTATATATACACAAGTCATTTTAATATACACACATCTAAAATAATATTTAACCCTAAATATATATATATATATATATATATATATATATATATATATATATATATATAATATAATGCATAAGTAATTATTAATAATACTATAAAAAAATCCCTTTATTTAAATAAATATATAGGATATTACATTTTTTAACATTTTTAATACTAATATTATTTTTTATTCCAAAAACATTCTATCCAACATTTCTTTAAAAAAGCATATTTTAGTACATAACTAGATAATGAATATTAGTTAATTTAATTTTTATTTTTATTAAAATTTAATTGAATATTTGAGAATCATATTTCGATTTTGTTTATATGAAAAAATTCTATGAATGAACTAACTTTTAGAAAAATTTATGACTATAATTATTTATTAAATAAAGAAAATTTAGTTAATTTAAAGTTAGTCATTTTCTTATTAAATTTTAGTAAAATTTCTAAAAATATTTTGATCACTATTTTATTTACGTAGGTCTTCAACATTATAAATTTAATAGACTTGTAATTCATTATAATTTCAATAAATTATCTATTTAAACTACTTATAATTTTTTTTCTATATTTCTTAAAATTAATATTTTTTTCTTTAAAAATAATTCTATACAATTATACAACACTCTTTTAATATTTTTATTTATATAATAATCTAATTTTACAAACTTTATAAGGTTATAATATAATAATTTATTGAATTCTTAATAAATTTTCTATTTAATCAATTACACAAATTTCTTTCAACATTTTTATGTTAATATTTATCAAAATTAATTTTATAAACATTGTAATTAATTATTTTATTTGAAATTTTTGAAGCAATATATCATGAAATTTTAATGAAAAATGAAAGTTGAAAACTAAGTAGAACTAAAATATCTAAACTATGGGCACTATTACTAAGCCTGTAAGATAAAACAAACCAAATAGAGGTTACTGAAATAAAAAAAATATAAAAGCCAAAAAATAGAGAAGGTAAAATATAAAAAATTCAATCTTTGCACATATTCTTTAGAAATAATAAATATTTATTATTATTTTTAACAACATAATATTGAGATATCATTACTTCAACATTTAAAGCATAAGTGAGTGCACCACGGTTACAGGCTTTAAGAGATCTCATTCAAGTTCATCTTGTGAGGCTTTGCCAAGGGCACAGGGATGGATCTTTGATTGGTTTGAAAACAAGGCATGAGAAAGAGCCCGGTTCAAAGATTGGCCTCGGAGTTCAGCTGGGCTGAGCAGTGATTGGCCTTCTTCATCACAAGTCTTACTTTTGCTTTTCCGGTGCCGGACGATAAAGGGAAATAGCTTTCTTCAGCAGGGCAGTAATGATCCACTGACCAAACAATAAAGGCTTTGTATTCCTTCTATTTTTGAAGGCTCTTTGAAATAATACTTCCTCTAACTTGAAAATTCTGCAGAGTTTGTAGTTGTAGAATTTTGACATTTTGGAACCGTCGGCAGTAGATGTACGCACCTCTCTGAGATGGGTTAGCGATTGGTCTGATAAAGATAAACTTGTTATGAAATGGACAAGAGCACCAACCTGTGGATTAGGGCTGTGTTGATGGATAGACAGTGGTAAGGTGGCTTGACAATGGTGAGATGGAACAAAAGAGAAGAGTCGGACCAAGCAGCGTGAAAAAGTACAAATATGGCAGCTATAGCCATAGCAAAACACACAGGGAAAATGACTCTCATATTGCTATCAACAGACTTGAAACTTGCAGAGCACAAAAGAGAGAGAACTCATGTTCCTCTCACCCATAATATAACTTTTCTGATGAGCTACATTTGCTCTCTTTTTTTTTTTAATATTTATTATTTCTTTGTTGTTAGAAATTACAATTGCTCAAGTCTAAAAACCCTTTGCAGATTTGGTGAATAAAAATTCTTGTCAGATCTTTTCCTGCTATATCAAGTCTATGGATAACCTTCTCTGGAATCCGTAACAACACCTGCAAATAAATAAGTGCATATTTAAAGAAATTTCTTACACATTATTGTCATCATATACTACTGATTAAGACCTTGTACAGGTAACGAAGAAGTATTGAAGTTGAGCAATTTGAAATACCGTGCTTGAGTTATAACAAGTTTAATAATAGTATTCTATCATCTCTCAGTATACTTTCATCCCTGAAACGTTTGTATATAAATGACAACTAATTAAAAGGAGTAATTAATTTAAAAGGTTATATATGTTTTCCTATTGTTTTTCTTTACAATGTTATTATTATTTATTGAGGAAGACATTATTTAATTTCAAGTAGTAAATATTAAAAAATTCATTATGAGCTACTTACAATTACTATCTGCAATGCTCAGAGTTGGATCATGCTTCGAGTAAACTAGAGTACCTGAGTTTGGGTGGAAATCAAATTGAAAAAATTGAAGACTCGAGAGGTAGCCATTATATATTAATGGGTTAATTTAGATCATGTTTGTATGCTTTTTTAATATTCATAAGTATTTAACTTTACAGAAATGAAAGTTCCGTATCAATTTAATGCTATATCATATGGTAATAGAGAAAAAAAGTTCTCTTTTAGAATTTTTGGGAGTATTGCCCAACCTAAAGACCCTTTATATATCTGGAAGTAAGTTAAGAGGAACAGTAATTGGTGAAGGTAATTCATTACTTTTCCAACTAATTAAAATGGTTAATCAAAATTAGTTGCAATGAAAATTTTGTTATTCCTTTATTTATTTAAATAGGATCATATAATTTGAGCAATATGGAAGAGCTGTACTTGGACGAGTCTTCTCTTGATGAAAAGTCACTTCAAAGCCTTGGAAAAATATCTTCTCTCAAGCTTTTGTCATTGACTTCCAGCAACTGTTCCCTACTTTCTGGAGGTGACTATATATTAAATGACAACTTCCATATATTAAGCTTTTGTTTTTAAATATGTTTGCTAAAACATTTTCAAAAGCTTTATTTGAGATACAATGATTTTAGTGGAAGCTTGTTGAAAGTTTTTCTATAGTAGGATGTTTTTTTTAATAAATAAGGAAAAGACCAAAAGATTGAAAAATGATTATTTAAAAAAGTTGGAGGATTAAAGTTATAAAGCTTGGTAGCAAGAAAATCGTTAATGTCAAATTGTATACTTGAATCCTGATTTTAGTTTTCCATTTTAATTAGAAGAAAATCATATCTATGATTATAAGAAATTGTAATTTTTGAGATTGGTTTTAACTAGTTCTTTTATTGGACAAATTAATAATCGAGAATCATGCACTCCTATTGAATAAATCATGAACTTTTCAAAATTTTAATATTAGTGAATTCTTCTTCAATTATGCATCTTTTTTGTTCTTTAACAAATTTTCTCAATTTTATATATTTACATAATTTGTCTATTTCTATTTTTTAATAGGTTGGTCCAATTTCAAGAATTTGGAACACTTGTATTTGAATGATTCCATAATTGAGAGTGAATATCTTCAAATAGTGGGAATGATAACCTCTTTAAAGACCTTTATCATTGTCTGGTTGCCAACTTAATGGGGCAATGGTCCCTACCTTTTACAGGTAACAATACATTAAATGACAACTTCCGTACATTATATTAAGCTTTTTATTTTAAATTTGTTTGAATTTGAATGCATCACCAACTTTCATATTTATTAATGCAACACAAAGCTTTTTGCATTATTTTAATTTCGGATATTAGTAAATTTCTCAATTAAAATGCATAAAACACAATTAAAGAAGTCTATAGTTCTATTAGTAACAATGTTTCAAGGCTTTAAAAGTTACACATTTGGTAACAATTTTTTTTTATTCCATATGCCTCCATTTTTTTCTATTATTTTATTACAAATATAAGGTAAATTGAATAGCTCCTCTATTTTTTCATATCTCAAAAACTTTAGAAATGTTTACCTACATTTTAGAGTTTTTAACTGTATAAATAAATAATTCTCAAATTTGTGTTTGCTAAAACATTTTCAAGAACTTGATTTGAGATACAATGATCTTAGTGGAGCTTGCCATTGAAATTTTTTATAATAGGATATGATTTTTTTTTTTTTTTAAATAAACAAAAGACCAAACGATTGAAAAATGGCTTTTTAAAAGTTGGAGGATTAGAGTTATAATACTTGGCAGCAAAAATACCCTTATTGTCAAGCTGTATACTTGACTTTGGTTTTCCATTTTAATTAGAAGAAAATCATATTTATGATTGTAAGAAATTATAATTCTTGAAATTGGTTTTAACCAATTCTTTTACTGGATAAAATAGTAACTGAGATGGACTCCTATTAAATAAATAAATCATAAACTTTTCAAAATTTTAATATTAATAAATTTCTCAATTATGCATTTTTTTGGTGCAATTTTTTTTCAATTTTTGTATATTTAGGTAATTTGTCCATTTCCATTGTTTAATAGGTTGGCTAGATTTTTAATTTTTAAATAATTTTTAACTTATAAATAAATAATTTTTAGGTTTGTACCAGCTAAAACATCTTCAAGAGCTTGATATGAGCTTCAATAATTTTAGTGGAAGCTTACCATCGTGTTTAGCTAATTTGACATCCCTTCAAAGATTGGACCTCTCCACTAATCATCTTATTGGAGACATCTCTTTATCTCCTCTTACAAGCTTAACATCTCTTCAACTCTTAGACCTTTCCTATAATCTTTTACACATTCCAATCTCACTCTCAACATTTTTCAATCATTCAAAGCTCACTTTTCTTAATGGTGAAGGTAACAAAGTATATGCAGATACAGAGGAATATCATATTTTAATCCCAAAATTTCAATTGGACTCTCTTTTGTTGTATGGTGATGGAAATGTTGGAGGAATTCCAAAGTTTCTTTATTATCAACAGAACTTGAAATTCATTGATCTCTCGAACCTTAAAATGGAAGGCCAATTTTCATACTGGTTGTTAGAGAACAACACAAAACTAGAGAGCCTTTACTTAGCCAACAATTCTCTTTCAGGTTTTCTACAATTACCAATTCATCCTCACATGAATTTGACATATTTGGATATCTCTGAAAATTGCTTTTATAGTTATATTCCAATGGAGATTGGAACACATTTTCCTAGCGTGAAGTATATAAGCATATCCAAAAATAGTTTCAGTGGCAACATTCCCTCTTCATTTGGCAATATGAGCTTATTGTCAAGTTTGGATGTTAGTGATAACCATCTCTCTAGTAATATCCCATTAGGGATAAGGGACATGCCCTTTCTTGAATTTTTAGACCTTTCAAAAAATAAAATTTTTGGAAGCTTACCGTCTAAAATTTTCCATCCATGGTTAAGAGAAGTTCATTTATCTGAGAACAATTTGCAAAGATCATTGGAGAATGCATTTTATGATAGCTCAATGCTTATTATGCTGGATCTTAGCCATAATAATTTTAGCGGGAGTATACCAATATGGATTAGCACACTTTCTTATTTAAGCTATCTTTCGTTGGGTCATAATAATTTATCTGGTCAAATTCCCTTTGAGCTTTGCAAATTGAAGAAATTAAGTATGATTGATCTTTCTAATAATAATCTATCTGGCCATATTATCCCTTGCCTAAGAGTGAGTTGGAAACATGTGTTAGAATTAATCGACCTTAGAGGATCTTTAGAGTTTACAATGAAGTATTCATCCTACAATTACAAACCAAGGGACCTCGTCTTTTTGACTAGAATTGATCTCTCTAGTAATAACTTTTTGGGCAAGATTCCTCTTCAATTTGGAAGTCTTTTTACTCTCACAGTGCTGAATCTATCTCACAATTGTTTGACTGGTTGGATCCCTTCAACATTTTCAAATCTTAGTGCAATAGAATCCTTGGATCTTTCATACAATAATTTGGATGAAGAAATCCCTCCTCAGCTAACTCAGCTAAAATATCTTGTTGTATTTAGTGTAGCATATAACAATTTATCAGGCAAGACGCCAGAGAGAGTTGCACAATTCGCTACATTCGAACAAAATAGCTACGAGGGAAATCTTTTGCTTTGTGGACTACCGCTACCAAAAAGTTGCAATACAATGACTCCATCAATGGTGGGAACAGCTTCAATGGATGAAAATGAGGATAATGGTTTCATCGACATGGATGTTTTCTATGTAAGCTTTGTGGTGACTTACATCATAATGTTCACTACTACATGTTATACATATAGCTACAAAACTTTGCCACAAATATAAAAATTGAGGCTAAATATAATTTGTAGTCATAGAGGCTACAATTCAATAGTTAATTATACTTGTTAGCCACATGCATTCAAAGTTATGTAGCTAAAATATCTGCTTTATATTTAGCCACATGATGTTAGCTATAAAAGTTAAAGTCGTAGCTAATAATATCAATTAGCCATAAATATTACTCATTTTATAGATAAAATTAAAATTTTAGCTACAATATTTGACATTGTGGCTAATAGACAATATTTGCTACAAGCCAAATAGATTGATAGCTAATATACATTATTAGCTACAACAATAAATAAATTTGTAGCTTGTTTAAAAAAAAAGAAAGAAAATTAGCTATAAAAATTGAACCATGGCTAATTAAAAATATAAATATGAACTAAAAACTTCAAATCCCACATTGAAAAAAAAAACAATGAAAAGATTTTTCTTTCTATTTCATTAGTGTTCTTTCTATAAAAAAAAATTCATTAATTTTATTTTATATTTAAAGCTGTTTTTTTTTTTAAAATAATGCTACAATTATTTAGCATTTAAGATAAAACTAAAATTTAAATTTTAAAATAATAAAGAATATTATATTGTTTTATTATGTCCATATATCTATTCTCACATATATATTTTATTTGCTATAAAATATACTTTTATGGCTAATGATTAAAACTTTTTGCTACACAATTTATATTTTTGTAGCAACTAAATATAATATTTTTTCACAAATTAGCTTTTTTATCATAAATTATGTAGTTAAAACTATGAAAAATAGCTATAGAACACTTAAATTTGATAGTGAACTTTTAGCCATGCCATTTCTTACTATGCCAAGATACGGAACTTACTTTTGTGGTTAAAACATTTAGCTGTAAAATTTTATAGATTTAACCCGAAATCATTTTGAAGATGTAGGTGACAATTGTTGTAGCAGTTTTTGGGAGTAGTTGTAGTTTTATACATAAACCCATACTAGCGATGAGTATGGTTTTATTTTGTAGAGGTGAATATGATAAGAAGCTACTACTTTCTTGTGGACAATGTTCCTTTCTTGTCCAAGCTTAGGTTTTCATAGTAGTATGCTCTTTTCTAAGCTGTGTTAGTTTAGTGCTTAATTATTTTCTTTAGTACACTGTTTGTGAAATATGCATGTCTACAAAACTTATTGTGCAAATAATTTGTCTAACACTTATCTTAGAGCTTGAAATTGTAAATTCACTCTCTAATTTCTCCATATGCATCATCCCATATGCCTCCCAAAAATGTTTTGTCCTACATATATATGCTTTTGCAATCTAGTGGACTATTGCATTTTCTGTTCCATTTACAATATGAAACAAGGAAAAAAAAATCATATTTAAAGCCTGAATGCCATTAAGGATAGCATTAACATCCCAAAGGAGAAAAATTTTTCTAGCTGGCACATAACTTCAAATAAATGATTAAAATAATGCTACAACTGGCCTCCAAGGCTTTAGTTGAAATACAAGCTTCTCTCCCTTTGCTATAGTTTTAGCTCCTAATAAACGCAGACAATGAATCTATGATTCTACCATCTTGAACCACTTTTTCTCTAAGGGACAACCAATTAGCTGAAAATCCCTTCAATTTTTAGGCCTTTTCTACAATCTTTTTCAGATCCCCACCTCACTTATGAACTTATTTAATAACTTAAAAGAAGAGTAGAGCATGGCTATGTTGGTGACTTAATGGAAGAGTGGAGTAGCGGTCACCAATAAATCAAATCATGAAGTTCCTGTTTGTTTTTGTTTAACTCTAATAGAAAGGGAAAAAAAAGGAAAGGACAAAGGAACTGAAAGTACTTTTTGTTTATTTTTTAATAATTAATAAATAAGTATGCTGGAATCAGTTAGTAAAGATTATTATCGTTTAAAATAATATTTTAAATTGGAGTTGTATTATATGTAATCATGTTAAATAGTTATTGAAAGATTTCTGTCACCCTTATAGCCTTGTTCAAATTTAATTGGATAAGTTAAAGTTTAATAAACTCTAAATACTAGTGATTTAAATAAAATAAATAAATAAACAAATGACATTATTGTAATTGTTTGTAAATTTAATGATAAGAAAGGCGCTGATATAAACTTTTTTTTTTTTTTTAACTAAAGCTCTTCAAGTTTCTACATCAGTGTAAGTAAATTTTAAATGCTAGTCTTTTTATGTTTTGAAGATACAAAAGATTGAATAGATTAAAATAAAAGTCTTGCAATAGTAGAGACCAACACAGTAAAGTTTATGTACATTTCGTCATTTAAATTTTGTTTTGAATTCTGATTTATATGCATAATAGTGTAAAAAAGCACAAAGGACATCTGCATATTGACAAATAAATTTACATACAAATTAGTTCAAAAAGAAGACTGCATATAAAATGGAGGCCAAGTTAAATTCTTTTTCTCCAATAATACTAGTTGCTAAGTAAAATTGCTGTAATTGAATTTTTTCAAAAGATTTTCAAAATAAATTTAATAATATAATTGAATTATAAAAAAATACCTGCATGATTTCAGATAAACCAAAAATTTATTTTACTCATGATTTTAATTGAATTTTTTTTTTTGAATTTAAGATCCTTTTAGTTTTGGTCCATTTCGAGTTTTTAGGTTAATAGAAGATTTATCGTCTTTTAAAAAATAAAACCTCTTCATTTAATTTACCTAATTTTTAATAAAATTAACAAGGAATGTGGTTTAAAAGTTTTTTCATCTGTTTTAATATACATTATAATAATTGGGTCATGTTATATGTAGTTTTTATTAAGTTTGAAAGTATTATATTATATGACAAAATAATAAAAAATATAAATAATACGAAAATTTTAAAATTCACTTTGATCACTAACTAAAAAACATTAATGAGTTAAATGTTAAAGGTTCAACCGAAATTGAAATTATATATTATTAACTTTATTTTTTTCTAAATATGGGTGTAAATCATAATACTAAAAGGTTCTATGATATTATTAAACACAATTTCTAAGACTATAAAATTGTCATGCTTTCATATAATAATAAGACTATCTAAAAATTTTTAATATCCTCAAATTATGTTTAAAAATTCAAAAATCCAATAAAATTTTGATTAAAAAAATTCACCTAAAAGAATAATATGTAAAATTTTTGAAACAAAAATTGGGTTTTTAAAATGTCAAATACCGTAATAATATCCTGAAAATATTGATAAAAAATTATATTTGTGAAACCTATTAAATGTATAACCAAGTTGATTTGGTGAGGGTTGAACCGGTTGGATTTATGATTTTTAACGGATTGAATAAAATTTTCAAATATATATTATTATTTAAATAAAATTTTAAAAATAAGACTTTAAATTTAATACATGTATTGATATTTTTCAACTTCATATAAATATTAATTTAGACCTAATGGTCAAAATTTTTTATGAATAATATATGGACATATATTTAATTTTAATAATATCCATAATTATTAATCATGTGAAATAATTTATTAATTAGATAGAAATATTTTATTAGAAAATCTCACATCAACATGCATTTCACAATATCCTATATTATTATTATTTATATAATTTTATACTTTAAAACATGGGGTAAATATTGAAGAATAAAATTCAAAGAAAAAGAGAGAAAGATTCAAGGGAAATATTTTTCCATGATATTTAAAGAAGGGTTATACCCCTTATATATACATATAGGAACCCTAATTACAACCTAATTAGAAATAGAATAACATCCTAAATAGAATAAAACTTTATTTTTAATTGTATACAAATATTTACTTTCTAATATATACAATAAAAATATTTACTTCCTCAACACTCCCCCTCAAGTTGGTAAATGTATGTCAATCATTTCCAACTTACCAAGTGAGTTGTAAAATATTTTTTTAGATATAGTCTTTATGAGGATGTCAGCTAGTTGAGTCTGAGAAGAAACATATGGAAAATCAATTGTTTCTTAGTTCATATGATCTTTTATGAAATGTCTGTTAATCTCTACATGCTTCGTTCTATAATGTTGAATTGAATTATTTGCAATTGCTATGACTACCTTGTTATCACAATGTAACAACATAGACTTCAGATGTTTTAATCCCAGATCCTAAACAATTTGCCTTACCTAGAGCAACTCACATACTCCATGAGTCATTCCTCTAAACTCAGTTTCAGTACTTGATCTTACTATAACTTTTGTTTCTTACTTCTCCAAGTGATTAAATTATTTTCAACAAATGTAAAGTACCCAGATGTTGATTTTCGATCAATCCAATCTCCAGCCCAATCAGCATTAGTATAGCCAGTAATTTCATAATCCTTATTCCTCCCAAAGAATCCGGAGAAGGCTTCAGATATCTTAATACTTGGTATACTGCATCCATATGTTCTTTACTCGGAGAATGCATAAACTGACTTACAACACTTACTGCATAAGTAATGTCTGGCTGAGTATAAGATAGATAAATTAACCTTCCCACCAACCTTTGATACCGATCTTTATCAGTTGGAACTTGATCTCTTAGGGCTGAAAGTCCATGGTTGACTTCAATTGGAGTCTCGGCTGGCTTACAATTAAGCATGTCCGTCTCTGTCAATAGGTCCATTACGTACTTTCGTTGGCAGAGGGAAATTCCTTGAGCTGACCTTGCAACTTCAATGCCTAAAAAAATACTTCAAGCTACCCAAATCCTTAAGTTCAAACTCGGATGTTAACTGTCTTTGCAAGATTATTGTCTCACTCGGATCATTTCCAGTGACACCATATAATCAACATATACAATCAGCGCAGTGACTTTACCTAACTTCTGTTTGATGAATAATGTGTGATCAGCATCACTTTGCTTATATCCGAGCTTCCTCATAAAGGTTGAGAGTCGTCCAAACCATGCTCGAGGCGATTGCTTGAGTCCATACGATGCCCTTTTTAGTTTGCATACTCGGTTAGTACATTTAGTTCCGGGTGGTGGATCCATATATACTTCTTCATTTATGGTTCCATTCAAAATTGCATTCTTCACATCAAATTATCACAGCGGCCAGTCCAGGTTGGTAGCTAAGGAAATAAGGACTCAGATGGTGTTCATTTTTGCTATTGGGGCAAATGTATCTTTATAGTCAATTCTATACTTTTGAGTATACCCCTATGCTACCAATCAAGCTTTATACCAATTTATGCTTCCATCTGAATTGAGTTTGACAGTGAATATCCACTTGCATCCCATCATTTTCTTTCCTTCCAAAAGAGGAATAAGATCCCATGTCTGGTTCTTCTACAATGCCTCCATTTCATCATTCATAGCTTTCTTTCAATCTGGATCATCTAAGACTTCCTGCACATTACTCAAAATAGATACAGTAGATAATTGATTTACAGTAAGTGCATGTGAGTTAGATAAATGGTTGGTTGATATGAAGTTGTTGATAGGGTATTTAGCTTTGGTATGAAGGTTCGGATCATATTATTTTTTTGAAACCCATTTATTCATTCTAGAAGGATAACGCGGCTCAGTATTTAGAGTTATTAAAGGAGATAAGTTTACCTTATTATGCACATCCGCATTCAGAGTTTCTTCTGCTTTTGGTGTGGATTGGGAAGATGTACTATCTTGATTGCTCAAATTATCTTTTATGACTTTTCTGGGTGAGATGCTCGGACTTGGAACATCAGATGTCTGTCCGAGTAAGATGCTCAGACTCAAAATATTAGATTTTTGTGAAATGCTAGGAACATTTGGGAGACTCGGACTCAGAACACTCATAGTGCTATCTTTAACATTCGAACCACTCAAAATTCTATCTTTAAATTCAAAGAGGTTCGAATTTTTCTCCCCTTGAAAAGAGCACTCGGAGTGGGAGAAGAAAGGAAAATTTTCATGAAACTAAACATCCCGAGTGACATACATTTTCTTTACATTTGGATCATAACACCGATATCCTTTTTGTAGATCCGCATAGCCAAAAAAAATACATCGGATAGCTCAATGGTCTAATTTTTTGAGTGTCTGATGAACATATGTTGAGCATCCAAAAACTTAGGGCTTGAGATTATTGAGGGGTGGAGATAAGAAAAAATCCTAAAGTTTCTAAAGAGGGGTTTTAAAATTAAGTACTTTTGATGGTGTCCGGTTTATGAGATATGTAGCGGATCGAACAACCTCTCCTCAGTATTCTCGAGGAACATTCATATCAGATAATAATGCTCAGACAACTTCCAATAACTATCAGTTCTTCCGTTCGGCTATACCATTCTGTTGAGGGGTGCCAACACAGGATGTTTGGTGGCGAATACGCTTCTTGTGGCAAAAATAATTTAGAATGGAGTTAACATACTCCCTACCATTGTCATATTGTAGGACTTGAATTTTACTCTAGTATTGTGTAGCTACCATTTTGTATATGTCTTGGAACTTGGAGCACACATCTTCTTTATTTGAAAGTAGTGATACCCAGGTCATCCGGGTACATTCATCGATAAACGTTACAAAATATCAAGTACCAGATAGAGTAAGAATTCGAGCAGGTCCCCATACATCAGAATGAATGGTCATAAATGGAATTGAATTTTTATTATAACTCAGTACATAAGAAATTCGGTGGCCTTTTGCCAATTCACAAGTATCACACTTGAAATTCGAGTCTGTGGTATACAAAAATAAATTCGATTTTATTTGTCTAAGATAATGAAAAGAAAGATGACCAAGACGACGATGCCACAAGATTACTTGGTCTTTACAACTTCTACCAACCCTATTAACTTGACTTCTGTCTGGAATCATTATGTAACTCAAGATAGTATAACTTTCCACATTTAACACTAGAGCTAAGAATCTGGTGCATTGCAATGTCTTGAAATACATAATAATTAGGCCAAAATTTGACAATGTAATTCAAGGTTTCAATGATTTGGCCAACAGATGGTAGATTAAAAGAAATAAATAGAACAATAAGAATAATATCTAGATTAAGAAAGTTAGAGTTAGATACTGATCCTTCATGAGTGACTACTGCTATGCCTCCATTAGTGGTCAAAATATTTTATTGGGTTGATGGGTGGATGGATGTAAGATAGTGAGTGGAGTTTGTCATATGATCACTAGTACCTATATTAATAATCCATGTATTATTTCAAGTAAGATTTGTCATACCTGATGTTGCATCAAGATCACCACCTGATTTAGTACCACTAGAGGTCGTAATTGCAGCCTTTCCGAGCTTCTTACGATTCTTTCTATTAAAATCCTACCATTTTGGATGTCCTACAATTTCATAGCACCATTCCTTAGAGTGCCTAACTTCACCACAATGAGTACAGGTGTATGTGATGGACTTACACGGTATTTTCACTTTGAACTGGGGATGAGTTTGAGCTGCTACAAGTACAGAATGGTCCAACAGTATCTTCAGCTCTTCCATCATATGACGTTGGTTGTGATCCCTCCGTACATATGCATAACTAGACTCGAGATTAAGAGATGGATCCTTCCAGAGTATTTCATTTCGAGCATTATTAAATTCCGAATTAAGCCCGGCTAGGAAAATATGTGTTCGAAGTCGGGTAATATGTTTATGGAGTGATACTACTCCATTAACATCCTCCCCTTGTGCACACGTCCAGGCATCGATTTCTTGAAATATTCCAATCAGTTCATTATAGTATGCAGGTAATGGCTTACCATTCTGACGTGTTGTGAATGATTTCTTATTCAATTCAAATAACTAAGTTTCATCAAATCCATCATAAAAGGTTTTTGAGATAACATCCCATATCTCCTTTGCTATTAGAAGGCGGATGAATCTCTGCATCAATATCGGGCTCATGAAGTCAATCAGCCAACTTTTTACTCGATTATTATCAAGGAGCCAAGTTTCTAACGCTTTATCTCATGCTGGTGGCTTTAGCGTAGTGCCATTAAGAAAGCCAGATTTATTTCTAGCTCCAATTCGCATCTCCATGATCTGTGACCATAGAGTATAGTTCGTATCATCAAGAATAATTCCTGTGGAAAGGGAGAATTATCTTAAAGGGTTTGAATCAAATTGGGTATTCCATGGGATACGATGGATGTGTTTTCGATGGTCATGATTTTGAAAATTCAAAAAATTTAAAGAAAAGAAAAAAAATGATTTCAAGATTTCAATAAAAAAAATTGATTTTAATGGGTATACTCTGATATCATGAAGAATAAAATTCAAATAAAAAGAGAGCAAAATTCAAGGGAAATATTTTTCCATGATATTTTAAAAAGGGTTATACCCCTTATATATATACATAGGAACCCTAATCACAACCTAATTATGAATAGAATAACATTCTAAATAGAATAAAACTTTATTTCTAATTGTATACAAATATTTCTTTCCTAAAATATACAATAAAAATATTTACTTCCTTAACAAATATGTCTAAAATTTTAATTATAAGATAAATTTTACAATTTATATTTATTTTATAATATGAATTTGCATTCTTAATTACTTTTGAGAATAAATTCATTCTCTACATGTAACAATCATATGCTTAATGCATATCATTTCCTTGATGAGATAAATAATTTATCTATAATATATCACAAAATATATTATGTGTCTTTAGTTTTATATTTAGAGTGAAAATAAAATGGGTATATAAGGTTATGGGTATGGTTTTCACCAAAAAAAAAAAAAAAAAAAAAAAATCTTTCAAAAAAATAGTTGACCTTAAAAAACTATTTTTTTCTTTTAAATATAGCTCGTTTCCCTTACTACCCTTATTTTTAGGGTTATCTTTTTTTTTTCCAACATTTTTTTTTCCTTTTTATTGATTTTTTAACTCTTTTTTTTACCTTATAATTTTTTTCAACATTTTTCTATTGTCTTTATTTTTTTTCAACATTTTTTGCTATTTTTATAGTACTATATTTATTTTTTTCCCAACATTTTTTTTCCTAATGTCTTCATTTTTTTTCAACTTTTTTTTTCTCAATGTTTTTTAAGGTACTGCCTTCATTTTATTCTCAACTTTTTTTTTTTTTGCTATATATGTTTTTCTCTTAAGATCTATTTTTTCAAATGAATAATTATGAACTAAACATTTGCAATTATTGTTAAACCAAATAATAAATATCTTTAAATATTGTAATAATAATAAATAAACAAAATTTTATACTTTTATATTTCTAAAGAATAAGGATTTTATTTTTTCTTTAATTTGTTTATTAAAATGTCTAACTTCTTTTTTTAAAAAAATTATTTGATACTTATTGATCATAAATATATAACAAGTTTAAAAACCTTATAATGTATTTATAACATTAAAAAAAATAAAAAAAAATCGAAAAAAAAACAACTGAAATAACAAAACAACAAAAATTAACAAAATTTTATGTTGTTGATTGTTGTTTATTTTTGTTGATTTTTTTTTTATTTTTTACTATATTTAAATTATTTTTTCATTATTAATAATAAAATTAAGGTTATAAATAATTTTTTTACTTTTATTAGTATTAATAATAAAAATAGTAATTTTTTTATATATCTCATAATTTTTATTGTTTTTTTAATTTCTAACAAAAATCAACAAATATAAATAAAGACAAACAACAAAAATAATTGAAATATACAACTAAAACAACAAAAATCAACTAAAACCAACAAAAATAACAAAATATTACAGTTGTTGATTTTTGTTGTTGTTTGTTGTTTTTTAGTTTTTTTATCATTAATAAGAAAATTAAGACTATAAATATAATTTTTACTTCTATTAGTATCAATAATAAAAATAATAATTTATTTGATATATTTCATAATTTTTTGCTATTTTTACTAAAAAATAATTATTGAATACTATAAATAATTTTTACTTTAATTAGTTTAATTTATAAATTCTAAATAATTAAAACAATAATTTTCAACATTAAAAATTATTAGTTTAATTTTTTATTTATTGAATAAAAAATAATTAAGGCCATTATCCCTTCTCGGAATCTACCATTTTTTTTTTCAATATAAGCATTACTTTCCTTTTACATCTATTAATTGCTCTTAACTTTTCTTTCTTTGCTTTACAGGCTCTCACATTGATGCTCTGCTCTTTTGTTCTTTGCCTGTGTCTCCCTTTTCTCTGCCCAATCACGACTCTTTCTTTTCAATTTGTCTTTGACTTTCGTTGTTAGCTTCTTATTTGGAGTTATCTATTGCTGGATCTTGTAGAATCCGTCTCTGCATGACACTATAGTAGATTTTTCTTGATTCTTATCTACTATTGCCAGAAACTACTAGTTCTCATCTAAGTTGCCACAACTTGTATGATTGGAGATGTTGTCAATGCTTCTACTATTTTAGTTCACTATGGCTCTACAAGAAGGATTCAACGTCTCCATCTTAGTTTTGTCTCTGTGAATTGGCATTTCTATTTGTGTTTAGATACGGATCTTATAACCATGTGTGAGCCTCACTTGTTGTTTGTGATATGACTATATGAGGGAGATTTTATTAGATTTTTTTGGGTATCCTAGATGTGGTAATGTAGTTATTGATTGAGGTGTGAGCCTCCCTTATAGCTGGTTCTAGGATTCTGTACAGCAATTGTTTCAGTTTTGTGTGATGAAGTTTTGCTTGGTTTCTTTCATAATAATAGGTTGTGTGCTTAAGATTGGTGACTGGTTGTAAGTGGTTTACTTGGTTTATTGATTCTTTTAGTTCTTATTGTCGTTGTTTTATTCAATTTTATGGTGTTTTCCTTTTCTGTTAGATTTTGAAGGAGGTATTATTGTGACTGTTATGAGCTATGATTATTAAGTTGTAGATCTTCCCAGTTTCACTATGATTATTAAAGATATCTATTAGGAAGGCTATAACATGCGAAACGTTGATAATATGCCCAATGTTTCAAAAATAGACCAAAATCAAGAAAGAATAAAGAAGAATAGTGAAAAGAAAAAATTGGTCCATGATGCGAACACAATAAGCACCATTGACTATGACATGGGATCAAATTTCCCCTATTAAAAACTAGATTCAGCCTGATTCATATAAATATAAACTATTTAATGAAAAACTCTAACTCTAAGTAGGCCCAACTCATCTAAAAATAAAACATTGATGGGTCCAAGAGAAACACATACAAGATAGGCCTAAAAGCAAACATTCAGGGCCCAAAAATTATTCAATAGCTCAAGGCTGCTACTGTAGTGTGGAACTCTATCGAAAAAGATAATCTTCACCAGAAAAGATGCAAACTTCATCGGAATTGATGCATTTTTCACCCAAAAAATGAAATCTTTAAGAGCTCTTTTTCAAGTATCAATCCTAAACATGATTTTTAACTCCAAAACTCATAAACCCATTAACCAAACTAATTTAAATCACAACTTTGAATCATCAAAGAAAAAATTCTCAACCCAATGTAAATATAATTCACAATTTTTAGCTAAACAAGCTAAATATGATTCTAAACACATGAATTCGGCTTTGATACCATATGTTAAACCTCTTTGTTGCAAGCATCAAGGTTTCCAAATTGAATTTCGTAAAGGAATTCAAATTCAAATATATGCAACTAAGAAAACAATTCATGAATAAAGAACACATATTTTTAATTGAGCATAAGAATTTGTTTTGGGATCCATGATGAACTTCCACAAAAGGAGAAAGTGCAACAATGTGATTTGCAATTTTAGCCAAGTACTTCTTTTACCTTCTTCCTTTGCTTTCTAGATGTTGTAAGCACATCGTATCTTCTTCTCAAATTAAGAAGAAAAAACGGTGTCTGTAAAAATCAAAAGGAAAGGAAGAAGAGACCTAACCATTTGGTGAGTCTATGGGTCATTACCATCATAAGCCCATAAGCTTCAACAACCCACACTATTGAGAGTAATCCCACCTTATTATTGATTAGAGTCCAACCCAATTTCACATAAACCAAAGTATCTTGTTATATAGCCTACAATTAATAGAACCCATTATTAAATTTTTCAACAAAATAAACACCCAAACTAAATGTGGGAAACGTCTGCTCAGCTCCAAAAGGATACACATAATTCTATTCCTATCTCCTTTTCTTTCTTTTTCTCAGAAGGGAAAGAAATTTGAACCTGAAAGAAGAATAACGCATCAAGTTTGAAAAATCAAGTATAGATCTGGATCTTTGATTTCTTCTTATATTGAAATTAAAACCTCAACACCTAAAATAACACCATAGATGGGATTAAACCCAAACAAAATACACTAAAAAAACCATGGAAACTAAAAAAACATTATCCATAAAATGAATTAAAACTCAAATTGATTTGAGATCTGAGCTCAAATCATGGAGATTTACTATTCATATTTTAGAATATTAAGTTTTTAGGTGATTTTTGACTAAAAATGATCAAAAACCACCCAGTGAAGATAAAGAATGCCCAAAAGAGGAAGAAAGGAATGAAGGTAGAAGAAAAAAGAAAGAGAAAAAAAAATTGTAATATTAATACAAAAATAGGAGAATTGTTATTTGCCCCCTGTGTTGTGGCCTATTACACAACTTCATCCCTTACATTTGAAAAAATATTTGTTCATTCATAACATTTTCAAATTCATGTACTATTAGTGAATTTGCTATTTCATCCATACAGAAGGATTACTGAGCATTAATTGTTGTAAATATTAGATATGCATAAATATTTTTTTAAATGTCAGTGATAAAATAGTATAATAAATTAAAATATTGGGAAAAAAATAACAATTATTCATACAAAAATTTGTGGAAATCTGAGCGTAGATTTAAAATTCCCCGAGAGGATTTAACTTTCCACTTATAAGAAATTTCTGAAAAGAAACCGCAAAGTCATATATTTTACTATGTAACTTGATAGTGCTGATAAATTTGGAACTTAATATTTCTTGTTTTGTGAACACCCAAAAAAATATTTACTTCATAAACAACAAACAAAGGTTTAGATTATTCAAAAAAAAAAAAACAAATGTTAAGATAAAAGGGTGGAACATTAAAAAAAATTAAAAGAAATAATGTTGCACCTGCATTATTTCACACGATGTGTTACCTTTTTTTTAGCATATAGAATGTGTTACGTTGCCCAAATTGACACATATTCATAAGTATATGCATTAAGTACAAATTATTGCCCATATCATAAAAATAAATATAAAATAAAAACACAAGACAGGCAAGTCAATCATGCAAATGCCCCAATTGAATATTGTTTGTTCTGTTTTTTTTTTTTCCATAAATTTAAATTTATAATAATTAAAAATTTTATTAAAATTATAATAAATGACTATGTTATAATGTAATTCTATCAAAATTGAAAAATTAAATTGATATAAAAATAAAATAATATTCTTATTATTTTTAAGAACTTATTAAATTAAAGTTTACTAAGTAAATAATTAAAATTAAATTTTTGTATTTGTCTTGTATCTGTAATTATATTTTAAAAATAGAGCATATAATTTATTTAAAAGTAGTATTTTTATAAAAAAAAAGTATGAGTTAAAATTAGATTAATTAATCTCTATCATTTATTTATTAATTGAAATTAAAAAATTACAATAAATTACTTTTTAAGTGAATAAAAATATAAGTATTAAAAATATTGAAGAAATAAAGTGTCACTATTTAAATAAAAAATTTACTAAAATTATAATAATTTAGAAGTTTAATGAAGTTGTAATATTTAAAATTGTTATATAAAGAAATTGAAATTTTGTATTATATTTTTAAAATTTTATTAAAAAATAACTAATAATTTTGTATTGTCTTATGATTAATTACAGTCATAATATCTTTCATATAAAATTAGTTATAGAGTTGAAAGAAATACTAAAATTTTTATTAATTATCTGATAAATTAATATTAAAAATATACTAATATAGATAAATTTAGCATAAACGTCATCCTTATACAACAAAAAGAGCAAGCAGAATATGTTTTGGATGTTTGATTTAGTTCAACTGAATATGCCCCTGGCTTTCATGATAGAGTTGAAGTAATGGTTACCCCATTGTTATATATCTTCATGATTCACAATCCATTTTACTTCGCCTGACTATTTTTATTTATTGTTGCTCTTTCTTTTGCATTGATGATCTACGAATTCTCAGAAACCCCTTATTTAAACTTCTGCTTTAATAGGTTACGATCTTTTCTTTCTTTCTTTCTTTCTTTTCAAGTTGCTCCCGCCATACCCATTTCCCACGCCAAGTTTGCTCTAAACTAGGAGTAGCAAATCATGAGAATGGTCGTGGATTTTGCTTAACAATCCAATTGCAAAAAAGTGGAAGAGCTTATTGATACCCTATATACATATTTCTATTTAACTAAAGTCTTTACTTTCTTATATAGAGGTTGCTTGCAGAAGGAGGACATCCAAAATAAATAGAAAAAGATTCTCATACAAGAAGACTCTCGAATAGAAAGAAACATTCTCCTAATAGGCAAAAGACTTTCATTAAAGAGAAATCCTATTCCTCTCATATTTGAGCATCACTATCCCTATAAATAGGATCCCATATTCTTCATTCTCATTCATTCTATTCTCTTATACTTATTGCTGTCTTTATCTCTCTAAAACTCTCTCTCTACATTCTCTGACTTAGGCATCAAAGTGTTTATAGGGATCCTCACCATCTCTTATCTTGCCCTTCTTTGATCCCTCGTAGGGTTCTAGCTTAAGAGTTTTGGAAATAAATTATAAAATGGTGCCGTCTGTGGGAAACCTTTGAGCTAAAATCCATTAAGCATCTACCAACCGAAATATTGGCATCATGACTTTCAATTCACTATCAATTTTAACTCCAGACACACACATCCATCCATCTACCCCCATTCATCCAATCAATCCATCTGCTCCCATTCCTTCAGTCAATCCATATGCCCCCCTTCCTTCAATTAACTTGTCAACAGCTTTTTAAACAATAATTTTATCAGCTCCTTTTCAACATTTTGGACTGCTGTCTCAGGCCTTAACTGGCATATACACTCCACCAGGTAATACTCAGGGGTAGCCAACTCTTGGCACCGATTTTCCTTATTATGCTCTTTTTCAGCATAACAACAGACCCATACCTTCTGCACCTTTTCCAAGCCTACTAGAAACTCTTACTATAAACACACCAAACCTAAACATACTAACCTAAACACTCAACTTATCCTTAATGAGCAAAGAAGTGATGATTCAAAATATTCAAACCTATATGACCCTGATGCAACAATAATTGAACACCTTGATTCAAAGCGGTAATCCTAAAGAAACTTACCTAGAAAATAATATAGCACCACTAGCACTACCTTCGAATGTATCTAGTGGAAATAGAGAAAAACATAAAGCTCTGGAAGGAGAATCCAAGTCGACAATCCTGACCCTAGATGATTCAACAATAGCTCAAAAAATTAAAAAAGTCATATGTAAAGCTCGTACCAAGCCAAGGAAAGAAGATAAATGTGTTATGGAAGGAAAGACACCCTTTGTAAGCAGAATAATTCGGACGAAGATTCCAACCAAATTCAGAATGCCTAAGTTAAATTAGTTTGATGGAACTAGAGATCCAATCAATCATATATCCTCATTCAGGACCAGGATGTTACTTTAAAATGTGAATGATAGAATCGTGTGTAGAGTCTTTCCTAGTACATTTATTAAGAATTCTTAGAAGTGGTTCCACTAGCTTCTTAAGAATTCTATCTCCTCTTTTGAAGAGTTAACCGAGAAATCACCAATGTCTCTCCGACCAAAAACATCAATGATCTTCAGATGTGCAAATAGGAGATCGTTGAGAAGCTATTTAGATTGATTCAATAAAGTATCCATGCATATCAAAAATTTGGTTGAAAAGGTAGCCATAAAGGCTTTGAAGAATGGGACCCGACTAGGGAAGTTCAAAGACAAGATAATGACAAAAGAACCTAGCACTTTCACTGAGGTAATTGCTATGGCAATAAAGATAATAAAAATGGATGAAGATAGAAGGATGTACCAGAACGACGAGAAAACACCTATCAGGAAAGATGAAAGGTTAGGACCCAAAAGGTCGAGCTTTTAAAGATTAAACTTCAGAAACCCAGTAGAAGGATTTGAAAAGGAAGTTGAGACATATACGCTACTAAACACCTCCAAATCCAAAATCCTCATGTGGGTCAGAAAAAATGGTTTGGGCATAACCCCAGCCAAAAGACAGAGCCTAACTATCATACCTCAAATTTGACTGTCCCCAAAAAAGGTCCAATGATGAAATAAATCCCCGAGATGACTAAAGTTTGCTTGTTCGTAACAACTGTAAAGTGTGCAACCTTGAAAAAACCTAACTAACCCCACCAGTGTATAAAATTAATCACCAAGTCATTAAGTTGTGCTCTGACCTAGTAAAATAAAAATTATTATAACAATGAGAGGTTTATTTCAAGAAAACTCCTCTCAAAATACTTAGCTCGTTAGGTCGGTGCACATTTTATTAGACCGGGACCCGGCTTCGTGAAAAAATAGAAATCGATTTTGATAAAATGGACTTTGGAAACATGTCCGGAAGGCTCTAAAACCTTCAGAAGTGATCTTAAAATAGTCCAACATAACCCGAGGATCAGCGCGTATTGCTCAGAAGTGTGCATAAACTCCCTTAGGTGTTATGTGCTAAAATCAAGGCTGAATTCAATAAAAAGGACACTAAAAATGTGTTCAAAAGGCCTAAAAACCCTAAAAATCAACCTCAGAACAATGTGTGTAAAACTTGAGAAGTGTGCATAAAGCGTCAAAGTGTGCATGGAAGCACACACCTGAGCGCGTGGCCATGCGCCAAGCTCGTGACCACATGCACAATGTGCATGACCACATGTACTTGGCATGGCCATGTGTAAAATCCTTAATATACGCACATGACCATGCCATTACCACCCCATTCTACCCAATTTTCCTTATAAATAGACCCCTTCACACCCCATTTTGGAGAAAGGAGCAAGTAGAAACACACACACACTCAAAAATTGGTTCAAAGGCATTGAAAAACCCTTTCCAGATAGTTTTTGCTCTCTTACAACCTTTCTCTTAGGTTGTTAGATCCCTTTTCCACCAAACCAATCCTCATCATTGTTAAAGCATGCTTCAAAGGTATACAATCTAACATCATTCTATTGTCATTTTAAACCTCTCGACGAGGAAAGCTTGATAATCTCTTGAAGCTAAAGCTTCAAAACTCATGCAAGCTTAGTTAAGTTTGAGGACCATGCAATTATTTTAGCATGTTTATTTTATTTTATTACATTTTATTTTACTGTTTATAGCATTTGAGAATACTTTTGTGCTTATGTAATAAGACTGGAAAACTTGCATGCTATATGAATAGTATATGTTTTATTATGCTTATTTCATATCATGATTCTACATCCTCTATTTTTAAAATCATGAAATCACATTGTAAATACCAAATAATATGAAAAGTTCATATCCCAAAATAGAGTCATCATGCTCTCGGTCTAGTGATGACCTCATGCATCCTTTATATTATCGTCATTATAGCATAAATAATCATTGCAATCATACATGATCATCTTATTATTTATGAAATCAAGCAAGTTGTGTGAATGATCACGTTAATCTTGCAGATCAATCATATCCAAATTAGATTTACTTTTCCACAATCTTTCCCTATTCGTATGTATTTTATCAGGAAAGTGATGTAATAAATAAATTTTTAGCTTTATTATCTTCAATTATCTGATGTACTATGTGAATGCTATACAAACTATCATTGCTGAAACAAGGGTGTTGTAGTAGCTATACAATGAATATTGTATAATAAGAAATAGTCAAAAAGTAGATGTGATCCCTCGAACTCGAAAATCTTTGCTGGGGACAATACTCATTGAGTGACCCGATGTTGTCCCTTTCTTTTCCTGATTTTCTAAAAATCAGGTGGCAACTCCATAAAATCAAAAGTGTCTCCTCCCTTCAAGGCCAATCATTTGTCCTTATTTGATAAAGTTTCCATGTCCCTTGGAAATGGAAAAACTCGCACAATGTCTTATGAAAACATATCATTATCCAAAAAGCCTTAAAAGGGAGATGGTCACTTACACTAACCAAGAGAGCCATGTAGGATAGGAGGTACTATTGCTAATACCACCGAGATTATGGGCATAAAATCGAGGCATACTGAGAATTAAAGAATGTCATAGAAAGATTAATATAAAATAGTAAACTTGGCAACTCCACTAACACTACTAGAAGAAATAGAGATCCATATGGTTAAGATAGTGATAAGCTGGAACTAAAGAAAGCTTGGAATGAACTAGCCAGAGTTATCAACATGATTCTCAAAGGAGAGGTAATTGAGAAGAGTCCTAAGAGATCCCGTAGAGAAGAAAGGTCCATCCATGAAAATAAGCAGACTATCATGTTCGGTCCAAAATACGGAAAACATGTTCAATACCCTCACAATGATGCACTCATGGTAAGTGCTTTCATCAATAATTACTTGGTAAAAATATTTTTGATCGATGATGGAAGCGCTATCAATGCACTCTCTTAGAATGCCTATAAAGTAATGGGAGGTTCTACCACTGATTTGAAAACTATTTAGAATCTCATTATAAGCTTTTGCAAGGAACCACCTAACTAATAGGATTAATAGAGATGAGTTTAGAATTCAGTGATCGAGATACTAGAGAAGTGAAAGATGTTAAAGCTTAATTCAATGTGGTAGGTCTTCCTCTTGAGTACAATGACAATATAAGCCGACCAATACTTTATGAGATCAATGCAGTCACAAGTATTCAATGTCTGACCATGAAGATTCCTATTAAAGGCTGGGTCCTTATAATTCACGGAGATCAACACATGGTCAGACAATGCTACTAGATGACAGTCAAACCTTAGATGGAGGCATTCCCTCTGGAATCTTAGGAAATGGAGAAACAAGGAGCCAACCTTGAGCTAGTTTACTAGGTTTAGACCTTAAGATCACTGAAGGAAAGATAATAAGGATTGGCAATGAGCTCGATAATGAAGTCAAACAATGAATAAGTAAGGTCCTCATTAAACACTTTAGCAGCTTTGCTTCTCAAGCATCTGAGATCATTGGAGTAGACCCTCAGATTATCGTGTATAATCTAAACATCAAACCAGGAGTAAAGCTAATTGTTTAGAAAAAAGGACCTTCACATATGAAAGATAAAAGGTGATTGTCGAGGAAATAAAGAAACTATTGGAGGCTAAATTCATTAAAGAGGTAACACACCCAGAATTGGTAACCAACATCGTGCTAGTAAAAAAGTCTAATGGCAAGTACATGATGTGTGTGGACTATATTGATCTCAATATGGCATGCTGAAAGACAGTTATCCATTACCAATGATAGATCAACTTGTAGACTCAACAGCCAATCACTGTTTGTATAGCTTTATGGATGCTACTTAAGGGTACCATTAAATACCAATGAAGAAAAAAGATTAGGAAAAGACATCATTTATTACTTATGAAGGCCTTTATTGCTATAAAGTTATGCCTTTTGGGCTGAAGAGTGATGACACAATATATCAAAGGCTAATGAATCATGTGTTCTAAGATTAAATTGGAAAGAATGTCGAGGTGTATATAGATGACATCATTATCAAGAGCGAACATATAGAGCAACATTCTGATGACCTTGATCAAATCCTTTAAATATTGAACCAATACCAAATCAAACTAAATCCAAAGAAGTGTGTTTTTAAAGTAAAAGTAGATAAATACCTGGGATTCATAATATCCCATAAAGTAATTGAAGCTAATCCAGAGAAGTTAAATGCCATTTTTAAGATGAAAGCTCAGACATCAATCAATGAGCTGCGAAAGCTAAATGTTAGAATAACAACCTTAAGGTGTTTCATCTCTTGTTCAACCAAATGGTGTCTATCACTATTCTGAGCCTTAAAAAATTCTAAGAAATTTGTATAGAATGAAGAATGCCAACAGCTTTTAAAAACTTCAAAAAGTTCCTATCCTTACCACCTTTACTTAGTAGGCCAATCCCTAGAGAAACACTGTACTTGTATTTCTTTATTGGTCATGAGTTAATTGCATCGATATTGGTGAAGGAAGAAGAAAGTCAGCAAAATCCAATATACTACATTAGTAAGATACTCAGAGGTTTGGAAATCTGGTGTCCCAAACTGGGTAAGTTAGTTATGGCCATTGTACATACGTCCCAAAAATTCAAGCACTATTTTTAAGCCCATTCAATCATTGTAAGATCCAGCTTCCCTCTAAGGAAAATCTTATAAAGACTTTAAACAATAGGTAAACTAGTTCAATAGTCAATATTGCTCGATGAATTTAACATCAGCTATAAACCTCGACAATAGATAAAAGCTTAGATCCTGGAAAATTTTGTATAGAAGATGACAACGAAAGATTTTGCTCCTTCTAAGTATCTATAATAGAAGTTATACAATGATGGAGCCTCATCCATCCAAGGAGCCGGTGCCAAAATCATTCTCAAAGGGCTATACAAAGTCACTATCAGATATATAGTTTAAATAAAGTACAACGCCACTAATAATGTAGCCAAGTATAAAGCACTCATTAAAGGATTGAAGTTAGCCATTAAGGTCAAAATTGAGCATCTCAAGATATACTCTGATTCATAACTAGCGATAAACTAAGTTAAACGAACATACTAGATCAAAGACCTAAGCATTGCCAAATATGTCAAGAAAGTCAGAAAACTCCTAAAGAAGCTCGAGTAGGATAGGGGGGTAACAAAAAATCATCTAAATCCCCATAAGCAAAAACTTAGAAGCAAATTTGGTAGCAAAGCAGAAGACAATCAAATATTAAAAGAACTTAAGCTCACTAAGGCATTGATAAAACCAAACACTAAGGAAGCAAAGATCATGGACATACAAGAAGTAAAACTGATCATTCGGTATCTTGAACGTGGGATACTTTCACAAGATAAGTTAAAAGCTCAAAAATTGAAGATAAAACCTGCGTACTACTCCATTCGCCACAAAGAACTCTAAAGAAGGTCTCTCTCGCATTCATGGTTTAAATGTATATCACAAGAAGAAGGAAATTACGTACTTAGGAAAATTCATGAAGGAATTTATGGAGCACATGAAATCTCATTATTCATCAATTAGAAAGGCATTGCTCTAAAGATACTATTGGCCTACCATGTCCTGAGATGCTCAAAACTGGCTCAAGAATACCATAAATGTTAATAGTTTGCTCACCTCTGCCACAAGCCTTATAATCCTTAGTATCCAATTTAGAGTTCTTAGCTTTTACAGTATGAAGGATGGACATCATGGGCCTATTTCCTACCTCAACCTCATAGAAGAAGTTCTTGATTGTGGCCATAAATCACTTCACCAAGTGGATAGAAGTCAAAGTTGTACCAATCATCATTAAGGCACAGATCTAACACTTTTTCTAGAAAGAAATCATTTATAGATTTAGAATATCACACACCCTAATAATAGACAATGGGAAGCAGTTCAACAATGAGAAATTAAAAAAGTTATGCTTGGATCTTAGAATAAAGCTCCAATTTATCTTAGTAGCTCATCCACAAACAAATGACAAGATGAAAGTCACCAATAAGATCATTATCAAGCGCTAAAGAAAAGGTTAGATGAAAATAAGGTGAACTAGGTTGATGAACTCAACAATGCTGTCTGGGCTTATAGAAATACACCCAGAACTTCTATAGGAGAAACACATTTCAAACTAACTTATGGGATGGATGCAGTAATCCTAGTGGAGATTGGATCACCGAGAATCAAGATCAGGAAATCAATAGCATCAATGTTGGGATATGCCTAGACCTGCTTGAAGAAAGGAAAGAACGGGCATCCATTATAGCAAAAGTCGGGAAGCAGAGGGTCATGGAATATCATAATCGACACATCTGACTAAGATAATTTAAAGTTGGGGGCTGGGTACTTAGAAGGGCTGACATTGGCAAAGGTAACTTTGACACATGCAAACTAGGACCTAATCGAAAAGATGACCAAAGGGGTGTACAAGATTAAGGATAAACAGGGGAAATAATTACCCTAATATTAGAACTCAAACAGTCTCTAAAAATATTATCAATAAATGTACTCTCAATTTTGGAGAATAAATTGCCTTATTTATCTTTTATAATAATATGTTACATAGAATTATAAAAATAGAGAGAAAATTATTGACTAAGTAATTTACAATTAAGTATTAGGAAGCTTAGTAGAAGGAAGATTCATATCTTGAGACTTAGACGCAAAGGCCAGATTGGATCCAATAAAGACAGCACCAGTAGACATCTCTCCATTAAGCCTTGAGTCCTTTAGTTGCTCAAAAGATGATTTATTGATAGTAGACTTGGTTGGTTTCTTAGGATTCTTCTACCGCTTAAAAGAAACCTTGCTCTGAGCATTTTCTTCGGTAGTAACCCTGGCCAGATCGGTGGGTGTTATTTTATCCAAGTCTGAAAAGTCCAGATTCAGGTGTTGGGTGAGCAAGACTCTTCGACATTTGGACTTGTAAGCTTTAAGAAACCCCACAACCATATTCTAGTAGCTTCTCTTATCATCCTCATAAGATTTCTATGCCTTAACAAGTTTTTTCTCTAATGCCACAATTTGGGAGTCCTGCCTCTTAATTTTTTTATGTAAGCTTGATTATGCTCCAACTTTTCCACCCTCTTCTAGCTTGCCTTAGCCTTAGATCTCACCTCAGCATGCTGGTTTAACAAAGTTCCAGTGCCGCTTTTGCCTTTTCCATCAATAACTATGGTGCCAACCTTTGTCTGTTTCAGGTTGTACTAGCTTTTGAGGTAATAGTAATCATCCTTAGCTAGTAATAGAGCTTAAGTCATTTAAAAGAAAAGACAAACATCATTAACTTGGGTACACATGAATACAAATTAAATAAAGTGGAAGATAATTACCTTTAACGAGTGTCTGATCATGGAGTTGTATAGCTCTTCCTCATTTACATCCGTCTAGTGTTGGATGTCTTTAGGAAGTTATAGAGACTTAGCATATTGATCCCTCACTTGAGCATTCAGGATACTCAAAGGCTTTATCTTTTTTAAGACCTAGGACCTCATGTCCAGACACTCGAATAGCTTTGGGCACTTGACGAAGACTTCCTCACATAACTCTTCAGTATTCGAGTACTTATTCAGGGCCCATTTCCTTTGAACCTCAGACTTCTCCACCTGAGAATATTTAGCCATGGCTTTTCCTTTCTGGCTAGGCATGGCTTCAATTGAGACCTCTAGGGCAAATAACTCAAAAGTAAGAGAAGAAATCTACATGTCCTCCTAAGTCTTTAGTTCATCATCTACAAGTTGAATCCTATCCAAAAATGTAAAAAAGTCAGCCATCTACAAAAAAAATAAAATAAAATAAGTCAGAGTAATACCTTCTTAATCTTAGAACTTACCACTGAGATGTATGCGATTAGGGCAGACTCTTTGGAGATATCTCTAAGATAAATTTTTGGCAAATGTTGTGTCAACTATGCCATGGAGATGAAGCCTCATAACTGTATCCTTATCAGATAACCTTGAAGGATGCTTCACCTTGTGGCAATCATTGGACCACATCCGTTGGATGTGGATGAAGTCTGAAGGATTTCAACAATAACAAACCTATACCTCCACTTCTTATGGAGGTCCAAAAGTTTTACGAAGAGGCTAGGTTTGGAATAGCCGATAAGGAGAACATCAGTTCTCCCTTTTTCTTATTCAAGCTATAAAGATATCGGAGAACATCTAGGTCCAGCTCTCTTACCTCTTTATGCATTAACTCTATAAAACCGGTCAAGATTCGATAACTCTTAGGATGAAGTTGCCCAAGAGCTATGTTATACCTATTTAGAAAACTCCTAATGAAAGGATCTAAAAGAAACTTCAATCCCCCTTCTAACTGATTGAAGTATACCATTAATCTATCAAAATCCAATATAGAAATATAGGCTTTGAATTTTTTATCTATAGTGTGCAGAGTGAAGTTTGCTGGAATTCTAAAACATCTCTGATACCATTTTAGCATATCCTTATCTACCCTAAAGACAAAGAAATCATAACTAACTTGCTCTCGTTGAGCCATGGATCCTATTACATAAATATAAAAAAGAAGAATATGGGGAAGAAAAGGAACTTCACTTAGGAAGAAGAATACAAGCTCACGAAAAAGTCTTTGGAGTCATAAAGAACACATGAGAGAAAAGTTTAGAAAGGGAAAAAGAAAGCAGAAAAGTGAAAATGCAGCAAATAAATGGGTTTAATCTATTTAAAGAGCAGTGAAAGGTTCTGGAATGACCATGGCTACCCTCATGAACAGTTTCGTCTCTTTCACAGGATCAATGGTAATTCCGGGCAACAGAAAAACCCACTAATCAATTAGTTATTATTATGGCAATTGAAACATCTCATCTTCTGACACACAAACAAATGTGACGGTTACACAATTCAAAATTCAAAGGAAAGTTAAAAGATGTGGCAGTTGATGATCCTGCTCTTCTCACTGCCAACTGTTTTCTTCATTGGCACTCGAGCCGCACTTCTAATGCACCGAGATTCTAAGTCCAGTGACTAAAGCTAGCACTCTCAGGTCGCTTTAATAGTACAAAGGTTTAACACTCAGCCTGTATTTCTAATTCATCAAAATTTTAAGCGTAGTGACTGAAGCTGATACGCTTATGTCGCTTTGATAGTATTGAGGTTTGGCATTTGGGCCGTGCTTCTAATGCACTGAGATTCTAAGTTCAGTAACTAAAGCTGACACCCTCATGTGGCTTTTATAGTACTGAGGTTTAGCACTCGAGCTATACTTTTAATGCAACGAGATTATATGGCACTTGTCTCATGCTTTTAATGCACCGAGCATCTAAACTCTAGCGACGGCTAGTTTCGTCACGTTGTTTTTATACTAGTGGCTTAATCCCTCGGGTCATTTCTAATTAAATCAAGTGAAAATTGATTTCACAAATCAATTAAGGGGTGAAATTAGAATTCTGCATCTCAATATTATTGTAGAGAAATGATTATTGGATCACTATTTTCTGTATAATTTTTATGAAATTTCTATATAGTTTAAGTGTTATTGTTGTTAGTTTGGTTAATAGGTTAAGATCATAATGATTAACATCGAATGAAAATTGATTTCATAAATTAATGATGTGCATAATTTGAATTCTATATTTTAAAATATATTTAGAGAGAAGTGATTATTAGACTTTAAGAGCTATTCTTGTTATTTCTGTTCGTAGATTAAGACCATAATAATTAAGAATTTATGTTTTTGATATGTTAGACCAGATACCTTTCAAATATAATAATAATAATAATAATCCCATTTTCAAATTGTTAATTGTTGTTTGATATGAATCAGTCCTGTATTATGTGTCATGACTTGAGGACTTCATTGTAGGCAGGATTCGGATATTATTATGGTGTCATTACCATGGGCTTTGAAACCTTGCTTTTCTTCCTGATATAGGTCTTCCGGACAGTATCCTATGGCATCCTCATAAAGCAAGGAGAAGAGCATAAAGAAAGGATAGCTTCAGCAAGGAGAACTTGAAGTACCTAGAAGAAGAACCAAAAAGAATTTGGAGGAGAGAATTGGATTTGTGGATATTGCATTGGGTTGGCTTGCTCATTACATTAGTGCAATTGAAGTGATTGGTTTAAAATTCATAGATCTAGAAAATTTTCCATTGTTGCTAGAATGGATGCAAGAATATGCAAATGTCCCAATCATATTAAAAAAAGCTGGCCTCCTAGAGATAAACTTGTAGCCAAATATGCTGCTTATAGAGAGTCTAGACTTGCTAAAGAAACACCAAATTGAACCATTTCATGAAAGATATTTTACATATATGAATTAATATTAATGAAAAGAATATTCGAAGGCTGAAATGCATTTTTCATAGTTGATTAATAATCCAAATTCTTTTTTTTTTTTTAAATAAACAAGTAGTATATAAATATAATATGTGCATTTGATTATATATGTTTATTAGTTGCATTTTAGTTCTAATTTAGTACTTTTCTTATTTTTGTTATGTGACATTTCAATTAATAATAATTTCAGAGAATTAAATAATTGTTATATATTTTTATGGTGAAATTCTTGGATAACTTTATATTTTTAGCTACTTCAGTTTTACTTTATTTTTATGATATAGTATATTTTATTATTTAATGGTGGTTTTTTAAAAAAAAAAAAGTAATCACAACTTTTATTCCAGACTCAGCAAGTAAAATGGAGGATAAGATACTAGGAGGGCTAGAGAACCACTCCATAAAGTAATTGTATTTTCCTTTGTCAAAAAAAAAAAAAAAAACTATAGAAAACACCATTTTTATAAGAATAAAACTTCAATAGTTAAACTGAAATTTATTTAATTTTTTCATCTTTATGATGAATAACATGGAGAAAAAAGAAATGGATTTTTTTTTTTTTTACCATTACAAGTAGGGATTTAAATCCAGGTCTTCGGGTGGGTGATGTCAAAGGACCAAACATTACTGGCGAAATGAAAAGGTTCACGGAATGGAATATTGCACATGCAACTGCATTAAAAATATATTCTTGAATTAAAAAATTATAGCAAGATGGAAACGAGAAACATGATCCAATAATTTTATTCTATATATATTTAGTTTTATAATCTGCTATGTTAAGATAAAATATGGTTTAAGAATAAAATATCATAGGGTAAAAGAATCAAATTTTTTGTTAAATCTTTCTTGTAATACTTTTTTTTTTTTTTGGGTATTAAATTATGTGTTCTGTAAAGCATGAAATGCAGAGCACTTAAAAATTGCACATAAAGGGGCAATTGACTGACTAGGTAAGGAGCTAAGAAATAGTTGGTGATCAAGTCCTCTAGCCATGGCAGAAGAAGTGAAGCTTTTTAGGACATGGTCAAGTCTATATGCTTTAAGGGTTGTTTGGGCACTGAAGTTGAAGGGTATAGAGTATGGAGAAATATATGAAGATCTCTGCAGCAAGAGCCCTTCACTTGTGCAACATAACCCTGTCTACAAGAATATTCCTGTGCTTGTGCACAATGGAAAACCCATTTGTGAATCACTTGTTATCCTTGAATATGTGGAGGAGACTTGGAAACGACAACCCATTGTTGCATGAAGATCCTCATGTGCGAGCCAGGGCTCGCTCTTGGCTCAAATTTGATGAACACAAGGTATTGTAACCTATCTCTTTTTTTTTTTTTTTTATAGATATATCATTTAATATTAAAATGAATTAGACACTGAGATTTTATCATGAAACATATATATATATATAGTCTTTTCTAAAATAAACCCTGTCTCGTAACTTAAATTTAGAATTCTTCTAAAAATTTCTTATGTGATGATGTTTTCATTGTAGAAGGTTTAAACATATATCTGTCCATTGTCTAATTTTTTATCTCTTCTAAAATAAACTTACATGCTCATTCAGTACCTAATTATTCTGAAAATTCTGTATGATGACGTTTTTTAGAAAAAAGTTTTTGATATTAAATCCTCACCAAATAAAATTCTCTTGGGTTAGAACCAACCATGAAACACAAGCAAAATGTTAGCTCCGTATATGATGTGGAGTGAGAATACCCCATATTTAAATAATAATAATAATAATAATTAAACATAAAAACCTTTGGGTGCATAGCTTAAATCCAGAAACATACATTGTACTTTTATTCACCTAATTTTCTTGATGCACGTCATGGAATCCATAAGATCTTGTCTTCTTTTAGCGCAATGCAAAGGAAAAGAAGAAGAAGGAAAACTTGCAACCTTAGAGAGCTTGAAACATTTAAGAGGAAAGAAATTCTTTAGAGGGGAGAGAATTGGATTAGTAGTGATAACTCCAAATCGTATTTTTATTTGTGAAACCTATATCGATGAGTAGAACGGGTAAAGGGGCGGGATTTTCTCCATAAACGCTCAAAATTTTAAGTTAGTATTCGTATAGAGAAAATATAATAAGACAAATAAGCATAACAAAATAGAGATAAAGAATGATTACTTGTATGATGAGGTTGTGGAATGGTGGAATGATATCTTGATGTTGAATGATGAGAATGAAGAGATAAGTGAATATGAGAATGAATGACATGAGATGTATTTATAGGAAAAATGTATTGTTCAAACCTCTTAGGAATATGATTCATTAATCTTGTAGGATTGCCTTGTTTAGGAGAAAAGTAGATTTCCTTTGCAAAATATTTTCCTAATTGAAATAGACTTTCTTATTATGCTTTATTCTTATTCAATTAATCCTCCTCTTTGGGGGAATATAACCCTTATTAGAATAGGATACTGATACGAGGTATCAAGAGTCCCCCCTTGAAAGTCTATTTGAATATTTATGTCGGAGTTTTCTAGATCTCCAAGAATCATATGAAGATGACTGATGCACTGAGATAAGAACCTTTGCTTGAAATCTCATGTGTTGTTGAAAGATGACCTAAGGTGGCTAGCTTCAATCATTGAACACTGAGATGCTTGGTATACCAAGTCTTAGAATCAATGTATCAGAATATCATACTTATGAGTTGCCAACTGAACTTAGATGTGTAGAACTTGCAATAAAAGATGCTCGGTGTTATGGAAATGACTTGAGCGATTAACCCATTAGTGTCATAGAAATGACCTAATGGAATCAGCAATCATTAGAGTTTTGGTGCTCAGTGCATTAAAAGTGTTGCCCGAGTACTGTGTATTCATGGTGCATTAGAAGCGCAGCCCGAGTGCTGAACCTCAGAACTATTGAAATGACCTGAGGGTTCTAGCTTCAGTCATTGGACTTAGATTCTTGGTGCATTAGAAGTGTGGCCCAAGTGTCGTAGATTCTCAATGCATTAAAAGCACGACCCGAGTGCCAAACCTCAATACTATCAAAATGACTTGAGGGTGCCAGCTTCAATCACTGGATTTAGATTCTTAGTGCATTAGAAACGCGACCTAAGTGTTGTATAATGTTGCTCGGTTTATAAACTTTAATAACTCTATTAATGACATTTGCCTAGTCAGAATAATGATTAATGTTAAGTCCAGACATTTTTGCTATTGATGTTTGATCTTTCTGAGCATTTGTTATTGGTAGTATTTTTGCAAAAGAAGGGATGTTGTGATCCTGGTAGTGAGTCAGAACCCTTTCAATCTAAGCTCTATAATATGGGATAGTAATTTAGTGAGGTTTTTTTTAAATGATAGAATGTGGATTTTAAAGGACTAAATTTAGTGTTTGCCCAATATGAATTGTGAGATAAGTATTTGTAGTTTAGGTAAAAGGACAAGATTGCCCCTTTTCTTAAATAGAGGATATTGTGTTATGCTAGATAGGATGCCTTGGATTTGTGCTTTGATATATTTGGTTGTATAATGACTATGCTTGACTCCATTCTTGAATTTTCCTTGTTAATTATTCTTTAAAATTTCTATGAGTAAAGATCTGATCTCACTTTTGGACGTCTTTGAATTCTCTTGGGATATCTTGTAATTTCAACAATGTGTAGCAAGTTCTTTACCAAATGTGGATCCCATGAATTTGTAAAATTTTCAAGGCTCTTGTCTATATTGGGCTTTGTCAAAGTGTGTTCTTTATTTATTATCATAGATAAAAGAGAAAAATCTTCAGGATTGTTTTGATCCATCTTAATTGATTATCAATATATGATGTAAAAAATATATCCAATGTTTTGCATGAATAATAATCATATATTTATGGACAAGCATCTATGTGTAGATGTGTAAGTGTGCTTATGTGACAAGCTATAAATATTTATATAAGAATAAGATGAAAATAAATAATTTAAATAGTTAAGAGAGAAACTTATCTCTTAATGTACGCTTGTCCCGCTCATCAATCAATGAATATTTATGTTCATTTTGTGCTTTGCCTGAACGACTTTAAAAATGCTACCATGAATTTTGCTTATGTAAAATTGAATATCTGAGCTTTAATTTAGTGCCATATACTGCCCAAGTTTGAGTGTATCCAATTCATTGGCATTTTATGTATATCTAGCTTCATGAAAATATATTGTCTAAATATACTACTTCGAGATTAACAACTGGGTTAAGTTCCCAAAGGCCATGAATTTTTTTATTATTGATAGTTCTGAGTATCGTAGTTGAGGTGCTCAAAGTAGCATCTATACTTGTATTGTATAATTGTAACAACAAATAATAAAAGAACGAGAATCTCAAGATCACTTGATTCATTTTAATTAATGATCAGTCCTTGCATAATAAGTGATAATAAATTGTAAAAATAGATATAAAAATAAATAATTAGGAAAGAAACTTATCTTGGTTGTACTGCTCTTGTCCAGCCTTTTGAGTCAATAAAACTTTTGTGCAATTATCACCGAGTTAAGGAGCCAAAGATTATGACTTAAAGTATGTAGTTTGGTCTTTTCTTTGTGGTATTGAGTAATATAAAGACTCAATGTTAAAGCTCATAATTTGGTAATTGGGTTATTAGTTAATGATGGGGCGGCTTGGATATCCATGGCTACGATAACTGAGACTTGGATACTCAAATGTTTTGGGAGCTTGATAGGCTTCTTGATGCTTGGACTCTTTGATGTTCAAATTTTTTAATACTCAGATTTGGATGCTCAATTTTCTCTAAACTTTGATATTTAGAGCTCGTCGCTTAGAACTTGATGGATGTTCAGAAGAGCAGATGTTCAACATTCAATGCTTGAAGCTCCGTCTATCGTTTAAGATTTGCCTTCTTTTATATACCTTCATTGACTCTTTTTCTTTTATGGATTCTTTATCGATCTTGTTGATGTTAGGGACTATGGCTCTATGCATGCAAGAATCCTTCCCGAATTAAAGTATCTAGTGGTTAGTTGACTCTATCTTCCTTTTATGTAGCCTAGTTTTAGCTTATAAACATAGAAAAGAATCAAAACGAAATGCTTCATTAAATCTCGACCCCTAAGCTAAGCGCTCAAAGCTTAACTAAATGATTTGGATGCTTAATAGATGCTCAGCGTTCAAAGCTTGTTTAGAATTTGAGAATCATTCTCACCTTTTTTCTTCTATCTTTATCAACTTTCTTTTTTTTTGTTCATATTTACTGGATTGTTATGAATGTAGGCCACGGACTAGTCGCACTAACTTTTATCAAATCTGAGCAAAAGCTTACCGTCCAGTTATAATCAAAATTGGACAGCAAATTGTAATATGAATGCCTTGCTCTGAATGTTAATAAGCTCGAAGTAAGAAGAGATGTAGCTCATGGAACATATTCTTTATAGATATTCGTAAATATGAGAAAATTGAATACATAGCTTATTTATTAAACTTTGTCCAGAGTTAAACATTGGATGAGCAAACATCAAATTTGAGGTATAAGCTTTCAGAGATCAACTGTGTGTCCTACTTTAATTTTAGTCTTATTGTGTTGCAGGTTGATTATTTATCTTTATTTGCCTTAAAAGCTCCTTATGTCAGACTTGGCACTAAAAATAAAATTTCTATAGGCCAGCTTGGATATGGCTTGCTTCTAAACCATATGCCCTGAGAATCCTACCTGCTTCTAAACTCGATACTGGTTTCAAATAAAAATGAAGCATGTTTAAGAATCAAGATCAAGTTGTCTAACAATCTACAGGCCTCAATACCTTAAAGCTTGATGTTTAGAGTTTGACGTTCAAAAGTTAAGCTTAGATGCTCAAGAATTCAATATTTGGAGCTTGGTGAATGCCTATGGAGTGAATGGTCAACTCAAATTAATTGCTTGTTACTAGGAGTCTGAGTGCCCATGAAGATGGTGTTCAGTGGTGGATGCTCAGTGTTCGAGCTTGGTGGGCGCTTTATGGAGTTAATGCCCTAGATGTCTGAATATTTTTAGGACTTTGGTGTTTGATGCTTGGTGAAGCTCATCGTTGTCTCTTTTGTGTGCTTTCATGTTCCTTTGTTTTTTAACTAGAGCTTTATAGAAGATCAAAATCTGCAGGCTTAGATGTCCTATGCTCCAATGCTTCTTGTATCTTAAATGTTGCAAGGAAATTCGGACTGTAGATCACAAGCTCGGTGTTTGCTTTAAATAAGATCAAAACTGAGTACTTGAGTAACTTACTCAGAAGTCTGAATGTAACTAGGCTTTGGTGCTTTGATGCCCAGACATCTGTTTTAGCGATCTTTAATTTTTTTGGCTTTGACATCTGTCTTCCATACAAGGACTATGCACATCGAGAGATTATTCAATTTAATGCTATAGTTCTTGCTTGATTGTTTCACTATTGGTCATTGTTGCATTAGTATTGGCCATTTCCTTGTGTCAGCATTTTAAACTTTATAAAGAAAATAAATAAAGATGGAATTTCCTTGCTTTTATAATGGTTAAGCCTCGAAGTCGCTCATTTAGGTGGATTTTCCTGACCTTTTCAATGCTCATTCTTGCTAATTTATGTCGATTGATTCTTCAGGTTACATTTTTACATCTAGTGAGTTGATGGCTCTATTCTTTTTCTTTTATTAATTCAGAGGTGAATTTTTGGGTTAATGATGCATGGTTTGAATCCTTGTCAACTGAATATCATAGGTTGTCATTTAAAAATAGGAAGACTTGCATTATGGGGAAGCATTTTGGTAGTGCTTTTTATTTAAATCTCGAACGGACTGCCTGGTGCCAATAGATTTCCTCATCTTTATTATAGTGGTGTTGTGTACAGTTCATCTGAGGTCCTTTAAAGACTGTATCACCACATCAAATAGCATAGCTCGATAACGTTGAAGTTATGGCAATATCCTCATGTACGTACAGAAGCTTCAACTTAAGCAGTGACTCATCTGACTTTGGCTTTAAATTTAAATTGGAACATGGTATATATATATATATATATATATATATATATATATATATATATATATATATATATATATATATATATATATATATATATGTTTTGACTTGTCCAAAGAGGAATTCTTTGTCTTCTTTAAGAGTAAAATCAATTTTGATTGCTAAGAATATGAATCTAGAGTTAATGTGGGGTGCCTTCACTTCGACTCTCGAGGTGGGTGTCAAGAATCTGAGACCATAGTATGGGGGTAGTGGGAAACTCATCTGCAATTGTCGCTTTAACAATCTTTGCAATATTAATTTGAATTTGTCATTAATGGCTAGATTGGAATTCTTTATGATCATGCTTAGAGAAAGTGTGATTTGGTTGCATCTTTGAGTGGTCGAGCTAGATTCCAGTAAATAATAATAATTTGGAATTTGATTCAGTTATGCCTAGCTCTTAATTATCTTAAATAAAAAAGACAAGCTAGGTTTTCCTTTAGACGACACCACTTGATAACTCTAAATCATATCTTCACTTGAGGAACCTGCATTGACGAGTAAAACGAGTAAAGGGGCAGGGTATCCCCTATAAAAATTCCAAAGCTTAGGTTAATATTTGTATAGAGAAAATATAATAAGGCAAATAAGCATAATAGAATAAAGATAAAGGATGATTGTTTGTATGATGAGGTGATGGAATGGTGAAATGATGTCTTGATAATGTTGAATAATGAGAATGAGGAGATGAGTGAATATGAGAATGAATGACATGAGATCTATTTATAGGAAAAAGGTATTGCTCAAACCTCTTAGAAATATGATTCTTTAGTCTTGTAGGATTGCCTTGTTTATGAGAGAAGTAGACCTCCTTTGCAAAATAATCTTTCTAACTGAAATAGACTTCCTTATTAAGTTTTTTTCTTATTCAAGTAATTCTCCTCTTTGGGGGAATATAACCCTTATTAGAATAAGATACTGATATGGCTTGATACCCCATATTAGTATCTTATTCTAATAAGGGTTATATTCCCCCAAAGAGGAGAATTACTTAAACAAAAAGAAAGCTTAATAAAGAACTCTATTTCAATTAGGAAGATTATTTTGCAAAGAAAGTCCACTTCTCTCTTAAACAATGCAATCCTACAAGATTAAGGAATCATATTCCTAATAAGTTTGAGCAATACCTTTTCCCTATAAATACATCTCATGTCATTCATTCTTATATTCACTCATCTCCTTATTCTCATCATTCAACATTATCAAGACATCATTCCATTATTCCATCACCTCATCATACAAGCAATCATCCTTTATCTCTATTCTGTTATATTTATTCGCCTTATTATATTTTCTCTATATGAATATTGACTTAAGCTTTAGGGTATTTATAGGGAAAACCACGCCCCTTTACCCGTTCTACTCATCAATATAGGTTCCACAAGTAAAGATATGATTCAGAGTTATCAAGTAGATATTGCATTAGGATGGCTTGCTTTTTATCTTAACATTTATGAAGAAGTGAGTGGCGTAAAACTAGTAGACAAGCAAAAGTTCCTTTTGTTAATGTCCTGGATGCAAGAATTCTCAAGCACCCCTGAAATTGAAGAAAGTTAGCCACAAAGAGCCAAACTTGTAACCAAGTTTACTGCTATTTGTGAGGCTAGATTTGCATAAAGAGAATCACTTCAAATGATGATCTAAAAGTCTAAATATTTTTCAATTTTTATGATAAAAATAAGAAATAATGCACCAAAACAAAAGCAACACCTTCTCTAGTGATGCCTATTCATAATTGTTGTTGCTAGTATTTGGCTTCTTGTATCTTGGATTAGATCAGTAGGGTGATCTTACATTCAATTTGTTGAAATTCTGTTAAATTTGAGTTGGCCTCAACTCAAGGTGCATTTAGGTGGGGATTAAAAAAAGGTAAATATTACTTATGTAATTCATTAATTCTCTTTAACCCTATTTGGCAAACTTTAGACAATTAAAATTAACTATTAACTTCCTTAACAATCAATTTTTCCATGTCAATTCTTATGAGAATGTTACTAATTAATCGTATTAATACCGATTAAATGTTATTTTCATCATTTTAATTTCAATATCTGAAAAATATTGTCAAATATTTAGTATATGTGTTTTCATGACGAACTATAAAAAATAAACTAATTGTTATAGGTAATTTTTTTATTAATTATATTGTATAAAATTTGTAATATTTTATGTGTAAAATTGTAGAAAACATATTATGTAACTTAATCTTCATGGAATTTTTTCTAATAATTTTTTTATATATTTAATATTTAAAAAATTAATTTATTTATTATGAAAAATTTAATAATTTTTTTATTTTAATTATTTCATATATATATTAATAATTTTTTAAAATAAATCAATTACACAGCTTTCCTTACCAAATAAGATTAACAATAAAATTATTACACATATAATGGTTACTCCTTTAATAGTTACACCTAGAACTGTTACACTCAATTTTTTTAACCTTAATCCAAACGCACCCTCAATATCAAAATTCAAAATTGATCGAACTTCAAAAATTAAATTCAACTTTGACTTGAATTGACTTAATTTTTATATAAAAATTAATTAAATTTGAACTTTTTTTAATGAGCAACCATTATTAAAAGAAATCAATAAAATAGTGACAAAGAATAGCAAAGAAAAATTCTATAGCAAAAACTATAACAGAATTGTAACCAAGGTGTAAGTGGCTTAGAGTGGGGGTGAATAGGGCTTTTTAAAATTTAAAGAAAAATTAAAACAATTAAGTAAGGATTAAGAAAATATTAAAAGAGTAGAGAATCAAACACAAGTGTTTAAAGAGTTCGGTTTATCAACAAACCTACGTCTCCACCTAACTCTCCTAAGTTAGGATTTTTGAATCACCACAATCTATTCACTTAGATTGATTTTTACAAGCTTGAGTTTTAGACTCAACTCTAACCTTACAAACAAGAGTTTTTCGACTAACTCTAAACCACAACCCAAGTGTTTTAATAGACAAACACTTAAACCAATTCCTTTAGAAATAAACATCAATTCCCTTCCAATCTATCCCAAGAATTAGATCCTATTTCTAACACACAACCAATTCTCAAAAGAGTTAATGAGAAATGAATAGGTAGAAAAAAATTTGAGAGCTTAATGAATGCTAAGCAAGAAGAGTTAACAACCAACTTTCTAACTCTTCAATGAAGCTCCAAGAGTTGTTTATATAAATGAACAACTCAAATATGGTTGTTGGGGGCATTAACTTTGTCCCTAACCATCTCCTAGTTTTATTTAATGCAAATCAACTTTTTTGCAAAGAAATAACTCCTCACGGTCATGGGGGCATGTTCCCAATCTTGACAGTTGAAAAATATAGTCGTTGGGGGGGGGGGGCAGGTGATTATTGTACCTTACAAGGACCCTGTGTCACAACTTGCTCACAATCATAAGGGCAGATCATGACAGTCTCGGGCTCTTTTACTCTCTTAAAGGCGTACTTGGTCACGATCTGGATGAGCTCTCACAAGCTAGTCATGGCACCTCATGATCATGAGGGTCTCAGGGTCTTTTGCTCGATGGTGCCTCTTTGATCCTTCAGCTCATGAGCAAGGCTTCCGATCATGAGCCTTACTTGTGAGGGATCCCCTATAGCCTTGTTTTGGGCATTTTTTATGTCTTAATTGACCCGAATTGATCTTTAACTTTGTGGCATCTTATGTTTGATATTTGACAAGCTAAGGAGTTGAATCACTTCACTTTGAATCTATAAAATCAATTAAACCTAAAACACACTCAATGAAACACATTAGATTGATCAAATTATTTGTTAAAGTCAAAACTTTAGAAATTAAATAAATCCAAGACCAACACAAGGACACATATTCCAATAAAAAAATTAGCAAGAAAATAATTTCTATCATTAATAATGGTAGAATAACACTTTTTTTAGAAAAAAAATAATCTTCCATTTATTGAAAATTAAAAGTAGATTTTGATAAAAAAAATTAATAGTGCAATCAAGTATTAAAATAAAATCTCACTCAAATTATAAAATTTCTTATTATTATTCCTCAATCATGTTAATAGAATTTTTTTTATTTGCAACTTGACGATCTACACACTTCACTCAATGGTTTTATTTAACCATAAATTGATTATTTGATTTTTAAATAAGTTCGATTGCAAAAATATAAACAAATCTCATAACAAGGAAACATGCAGACTTCATTAAGGGGAAACTACAAAAATTTCATTATGGGTAAGAACTCCAAAAAGGAATATTCAAATATTTCAATAGAAAAATAGATTAAAATTTTATATTTATTTAATGAAAAATAAAATAAAGCAAATAAAATAGAAATAGAAAGAATCATCCCATCGAAAAAAATGGTCGACAGTGGTCAAAATGAGAATTTTGAGGTGAAACCAAGAATTAAAAGAAAAAGGAAGAGAAAAGAGAAGGTTAGATAATGACATAATAACACTTGTTTAAACTAAATTATACAAAAGATTATTGTATAACTCTACCATGAACTTTAATTATTTTCTCCAATCTATCATATTTTTAAAATTGTAGCAAATTAGTATATGAACTTTTTAATTTGTTGCAAATCTATTCATAGTCAAAATAGTATATGCTCATGCTGATATAACATGCATGTGTAAATTTATTTGCTAATGTGGAAATTAGAAGAAGAAATTAGTAATTTTTTTATCCTTAATTTTTTTTTTTGCAAATATATCCTTAATTTTTATCTTTTTTGCAAATATATCCTTACTTTCAACAAATAAGTGCACATGCATGCCATGTCAACATGCTATTTCAGCATGTGCACATACTATTTTAACTTTGGATAGTTTTACAATAAATTAAAAAGTTCATATACCAATTCGCCATAATTTAAAAATAGGATAAATTGATAAAAATAATTAAAGTTTATGGAATAATTATGTAATAACCTTATACAAAATATTCAAAAGAAAATTACTTTTAAACTTTTGAATCATCCATCATAATGTTAATTTTTTTTTTGAACCAATAACAATATTGAAGAAAAATTTCAAAGAGAAAACCACATAAAGGAACAAAATTATTTTAAAGAAGACAAAAGCAGCTGTAATAGCTAACAAGCCACACGTCAACTATTTGAGTTTGACATAAATTTTTTATAGCTATAACTAAAAATAATAATTTAATTAATCCAAAAATTATTTTAACTGTTGGGTATCTCCTATTTCAGACCGACAATTCTTTTATTTATTTTTTTAATTTATAAGAGAAATTTTATCATTTTGTAATAGGTAGAAATCAAATTCAGTTGGCAACTTTTACTAATGAGATACTGTTAAAAATAAATGTGATGGATTGTTATTAAAGTTCAACAATTGTTGAATCAACGGCAGTGAATTGTTATCAATTAAATAATATTTTAAATTTAAATTATAGTATATATATAAAAATATTAAATTAATTGTTGAAAGACTATTGCTGCTATTCGAGTCAAACAAGATTAATAGCAACTCATAAAGTGAATTAGGTTAAAAAAAGTACCATTAACATTAAAGCAATTTAAGTGCAGCAAACCTGAACTTAAATACATGTAGGATTAGAACAATTCATTGTAGTTTCAGTTTAATCCAGTAAATTTTTGGGAATTGTCGTGACGAGTTAATTTATCTTTGCCCACTAAACTCCATGGTTTACTGGCAGCCGTCTACATAGAAAGAGAATGGGATGATGCCATTATCCCAATTTTCTATGGCCAATATACTCTACAACTTGCGCAATCTGATTACGATTTCTGATGATATATTTAAGATGTAGTCCTTCAACTTTACTATTTTGCTAATTGCACCAAAGTAATGAAAGCTTCATTTTTTTTTAAATTATATTTGGAGAAAATATCTCAACTTGAAATTTAAGTAAATGTCATTTAAATATTGACAGATAGGTTAAAATTAATTTTGCAAATTAAGAACGATAAAATTTAAAATTTGAATTTCAAAAATGCATGTTCAAATGCTTGTAAGGGTCCTTCTATTAGTTTATTTTTTCTTTTAGGTGCAATAGACCAAATTATTAATTTTATTAGTATTAAAGTGAATTACTAGTTTATAATAACACAACTTAAACTCCAATTAATCGAATAAGAAAGAAAAAAATAATAATAATTTTTATCCAATTTGGGGTTTATAGTAACCTTTAAGCATTACAATTGAACTTTAGAGTCACCCACATTTGTATTACAGCTGAAGGTAATTCAGCTGCGAATTTACTGGCCAGACTTGGAGTTTCGGCTGTTTCTCCTCTGTGGTGGGAGTCCTCACCTTCATTTTGGAATTCTTCAATTTGTAGTGTTTATAATAGGCTGGTTGCCTACCGTTTTAGCTAAACAATTGGAGATTTTTATCTCTCATGACTTTGTAATTCTTTGTTTTAAGTTAATTTTATTTTGGACTATAAAAAAATAATGTTTACGTTAAAAGTGTATTAACCTAATCGAGATGCTTTGACGCGTTTCTGATTTTTGAATTCCAGCTTTTGTTAAAAAAAAATTTTGGACAAAAAAGAAAAAAAAAAGGCAAGGGAATTTTCTGGGCCAAGGTTGTACTGAAATTGTATTTCTGTTCAAATATGGATAAAAATAGAAAGTGGGAAGCTAAAATTGAAATTTCAATAAATAAAGATGACTAATACACAACATTGACAAAGAAAAGCTAAAAGTTGGAGTAAAGAATTTGTTTATATGAATGGCATTGAACTCAAATGATTGGAGGCATCAAAGCACTAAAAAATGGCAAAAGAAGAAGTGAAAATTTTCAGAACATGGTCAAGTCCATTTCCATTGAGAGTCATCTGGGCACTAAAATTGAAGGGGATTGAGTATGAAACAGTGTTTGAAGACCTTTCAAACAAGAGCCCTTTACTTCTGCAATATAACCCAGTTCACAAGAAAGTTCCTGTGTTTTTGCACAATGGAAAACCCATCTCTGAATCACTTGTAATTCTTGAATATGTGGATGAGACATGGAAACAATATCCATTGTTGCCTCAAAATCCTCATGAGCGAGCCAGGGCTCGATTTTGGGCTAAGTTTGGTGATGATAAGGTATGCATCTCTTTGCTTGTCTACATTTTTGGGTTCAAAGAATTGATTGGAGAATTTGATGTTTTTTTTGTATAATTCTTAAGGGTTTTTGATTGGTATATAGCTTTATTGTGTTCTTTCTGTCTTAATTAAGCTTCGCAGGGAAAATAAACTTGTTAGATCAGAAATCTCTCAAATTAACATAAATCTTTGCTAGAAATTGAATCTGTGTGTGCCTTGTTTGAATCAAGAAAGTATGCTTTAGGCCTCTGGACTTGTCTCTCTATTAGTTGATTTAAGGTCTTGAAGTCTTCCTTTTTCTTTTTTTGACACATTGAAGTCCGGGCGGACCGAGATTTATGTGCTACACAATACATTTGTTAGATCAGAAATCTCTCAAATGAACAAAACCTTTCCAAGTAAATTGAAACTGTGTTTTGATTTGAATCAAGGGAGTATATGCTGTAGGCCTGTGGACTTGTCTCTCTATTAGTTGACTGGAAATTTTGAAATCTTCCTTTTTCATTTATGACACATTGAAATCCAGAGAGGGCAAGATTTATGAGCTACACAACAGAAGATATTCATTTCATTATAAAACATTCAGCGTAAAAATGATAAATTCAATCAAATATCAGTGAGTGTGTAGTCGAAATTAAATCTTTCCTCATCTTTTGCTTACGAATATCAGTCCAGTTTAATCTGGAAATAACCTTAAGGGCAGTAAAGATTTCTCAATTATTAATTTAACATATTTAAATTCGAAGATGTTATTTATATGGAAATAGTTCTCTGTCAGCGTTCCAACAAAAAATAGGTTTGTATTTATATTTTATTAATCGGACTTATAGTGGGATTAAATAGTACAACCTTAAAAGTACTTACCAAAGTTCATTGGTTCTGGATAGATCATGAAGTGCCACTGGCCCAGTGATCTTATCTTAGCAAGATCCTATTTTAATACAAAGAAATATTGCCAAGCATAGTTTTCTTCTTGATGCAGGTTTTGTACTCAGTAGTCCATGGTATCTTTAAGAAGCAAGGAAAAGAGCAAGAGGAAGGAATAGCTGCAACAATGGAGAATTTGAAGCACTTAGAAGAAGAGCTAAGAGGAAAGAAATTCTTTGGTGGAGAGAAAATTGGATATGTGGATCTTGCATTGGGTTGGCTTGCTCACTTCATTAGTGCATTTGAGGAGGTACTTGGCCTAAAACTCATAGACCAAGACAAATTCCCATTGCTAGTAGAGTGGATGCAAGAGTTTTCAAGTGTCCCAATCATTCAAGAAAGCTGGCCACCTAAAGATAAACTTGTAGCCAATCTTGCATTGCTGAAGAAACACCCAAATTAAGTTTGTTTATGAGATGTTTTCCCACATGAATCAATGAAGAAACCCAACATTTGAAGGTTTAGTGTGGTGATTAATGTGTTAATCGATTTGAATAATAATCTAATTTAGAGTCTTTGTTTTTTTTTTTTTTTTGGCTATGCAAATAAAAAATAAAAATACCAACATTAATTTATACTTTGCATTTTAGTTCTTGATTTCAATTTATCCAGTGCTTTCCTTATTTTGTTATGGACAGCAATAGATGACACAAAAAAATTTTCGAACAATTACCATGTTGCCCTCAATGTTAATTAAAATTTATTTTTTAAAATTTCTATTTTTTTGAAATTTTATTTTTTTTAACAATTAATTAAATTGATGGAATTTAAAACCTAAAATGAATTGATTAAACACATCGTACTATGATTTAAACACTTATAACTTGTAAATAATTTATTTATTTATTTATAATATAAGTATAAAAAAGAAAGACATTATGGTAAAAAGTTGCTACTTGTGACGTTGTTGACTAGGGGAGAGCATCGGTTGAGTTGGTATATTTGGTTGGAGAAAAATGGTGAACCGATCAGGTATGATGGAAACAAATAGCTGAGCTGAACCAAATCGATGCTTAAGCCTAAACTGAATAGGTCGAAAGCTAAAAAATTTTGTTAAGGTTGGTTCGGTTCATCAAATTAGGCTCGATTGATTTGGACCATTTGGGCTTATTTACAGAATTAAAAAAAAAGACATTCATATATTCATTTTCACTAAATAATTATGGGCCAAGCCCAAATTAAATATTAATTTAAATACAAAACAAGACCTTTTGTTGCTATCTACTATTTCAATTTACATTTTAGATGTCCAAAAAATTAGGACTTAGAATAGTTTGTCTTAAACACTAGATATTACAAAAGAAAATATGAATTAGCATATTTAAAAAATTATAATTACAGCCTGCATAGTGCATATACAAAAAAAAAAAAAAGTAGAAGGCTCAGGAGCTTTCCACCAACATGTAGTATTCAAATGTATAAGTTGTAAAACCAAAATATTGCAGCAAATACCAAAAATAAACCGAACTGCAGCAACACAAATATATTTGCTTGCACAAATAATTAACAGAAGATACATTTTCTGTAAGAAAGCAAAGTATAAACCATAATGTCATTAAAAAGAACCTAAGTAGTGTAACAAAAGTGGCTCAGGATGCTTATGTTTTCAAATCTTATTAGAATACAAGAAAATTTCTAGAAGAACAAAAGATTGTTTAAACTATATGTTAATAGCCACCTAAAGAAATAAAGCAAGTAATCTAATAACAATTTATATAGTAATAGGGTGGAAGCATCATCATTGCCAAAAATAAATATACAAATCAAATAAGAGGCTTAGGATAGCAATAGTTAAATCACATCAAGAGTGCAGCCACATTTCTAGCACCTAAAAGATACCAAAGAAACTTAAGCAAGCATTTTGTCAAGCCTTAATATATTAAGGTGGAAGCTTCATCATTGCCTTAAAACTTAGTGCAACAACAACACAGGCACCTAAAAGGCACTTCATGTTGGTCATATCTAAGTCAAATTGAACCGAAAGTGGCTCAGCAAAAAAAAATTCTCAATAGATCAATAAAGCAAAATCATGCAGCAAAGTAAAATAGGCAGCAAAGAATCAAGCAAGCAGTAAAGAATCAATGAATATTATATAACTAATTTACTGAATCTGTGACAAAGAAGGACCATTTCCCACTTGTTCCAAATTTGAAAAAAGAAAAAACACATATTAGATGGTGAAAGCTTTGGATAGTATTAGAAAATAAAAAAAATAATTTAAATAAGTTAATAGGAGCATAACCTTTTTCAAAATTTTTTAATTCATTAACATTTTCCTCAATTGACACTGACTGATAATGCGATCTTAGCTAGTCCTGTGTGCATATGAGAGCCCCAACTATTTTTTGGAGTTAGTGAACTCCTGAAAACATCAAGTACTTAGCCACTAATACTGAAGGCAGACTTATATGAAATAGTTGAAACAAGCACAACTAATATATCCCTGGCCATATGATAGAGTATTGGAAAACTCTTTAAATTAAGCTTCCACTAATGAAAGATATCAAAATAGCTTTCATCTTCCACCATTGCTTTATCTAAATAAACATCAAGATATGTTTTTTGCTACCACCTAATCCTGAATCTTGCTTGTGCTTCTTGAATCTTGCTCTAATTAATGAGATTGGTTTGCCATGAGCTTCACTATCAAGCTGAGGATCAGGTTAGCTTGACTGACTTGCAAATGAATTAGAAGCACAAGAAGATCTATACAAGCTCACATAATCATCAAATAAAGAAGACAGATCAGACTTCGAGTTGGTAAACAATCTGTTTCCCAACTATTCACCATACATTTGAGTGATTGAGAACTCAATAAACTCAATATTATATCAAGGGTCCAAAATTATAACTATAAAAATAACAGAGTTCATTTTTTCAAGCTCCCCTAAATATTTATGAAATTTATGTTTCATGTTGATGCCCATATGCATAATAGAAATGTCAGATAAAGACTGCATCTCATACAAAAGACAACTCAAGATAGAAATTTTATATAAGAAAGAATTAGTAGTGACATACTTAGATCCAGAACTTCTCACAATTGCATCATAAAAAATTACTAACATTTTAACAAGTTGAGAGACATGCTATCAGTCAAGAAAGTTTGGAATATCCTCACCCAAGTCTAATCTAAAGGTGCTTTCAGTCTCCTTATATTTTTCAAAAGCTTTTTCATAACAACAAGTTGTCTTCAACATTATGTAGGTGGAATTCCACCTTATTGGCACATCAAGACTCAATGAATTTTTACATTCAATGCTAATCAGATAAAAAATTTCCCTAAATTTCCTCAACCTAGCGAGAGAATTTCTCATGTATTCCTTTCTTACTTTTTTAACACTAACACTTGACTCTTTCAACCCATCGTTAACAATCAAATTTAAGATATGTGCTATACATCTCATATGCAAAAATCTTAACCTAACAAAAGATGCACCATAACTGTGTAATATCTATTTCAAATACCCTATATCTATGTCGTTTAATAATGTATTATCCACAGTAATGCAAAACACAGATTTAATACTTTAATCTAGAAAATAATTTTCTAAGGCCTTTACTGTATATTCCCCCTATGAGATGTTATAGGCATAAAAGAAATTATTTTTTTTTTTTTGCAAATTCTACCCTTTATTAATAAAGTGAGCTATCACACTCATGTAGTTTATTCTTTGGATTGATGTCCAAGAATCAGTAGTAATGTTAATTCTTTAACATTCAAACTTAATAAAAGCTTTTGGCTTCACCCTCTCAAATGCATACATCTCATAACAATCCTAAGACACAGTCCACCTAAAGGGTAGCTTAAATCTAAGGTAGGAAGCATGCATAAAATTTTTGAAACCATGTCCTTCTACAAATCTAAAAGGAAGTTCATCAACAATAACCATATGTGTAAGTGTAGTTCTAATTGAATCATTATCAAATTTTCATATGCCAATGACACTAGATTGGGTGGTATCTAAAAGAGCTTCCACTAAATTACTAGTAGGTTTCAAGAGTGCCTGCCTAGTATTCAAATTCTGTGGCATTTTCATACAAAGCAAGACATGATTTTTTAAGGAAGAAGTGCCATGCTTTTTTAAATGATAATAAAAGATAGCAGCATAGTCAAGGCATTTACCCTATTGAACTACACTATACTTATATTTTAATCTCTCAAAAAACTACCAAATAGTAGATTTAGGTTTAGTCTCTTTTCTTTTTTACAAGAACTTCAGGTTGAGTCTGATAGACAGTTGCTGTAGGAGTTGCTTCCACTTGATTGGCCTCAACAATAATAGATAGATCAAGGACACCGATGGTATTATTATTGACACTAGTTGTTTCCATCTATTTATTTAGAAAATAAAACATGCTTAAATAAAAAGTATTAGCTCAACACACAAAATGCTTGTCATAAAATTAAACAAAAAAAAATATAAGAAACTCAACAAATTAAGGCAAAATACCTATAATATGTAAATGCCTATTTGTATGTCAACTGTCCAACAGATATAAATGAGTATGAAAAATCTGCTCCCACCCTTTTCTTTTATTATTTTATAACTTGATAGCTTCAAGTTTTCATTTTCAGCTTCCACCTTTTTCAGTTATAACATAAAGCTTTAAGCCTCCACCATTTACAATCCAAAAACACTACAAACATAGTCACACAAAATATAACACACATGTCTTATTTAAGCAAATTACTATAAAAAAACTCTTTTCTTATAATAGACCAAAGAAAGTAAGAACCCATAGATCATATAAATGTAATTTTCATTGAGACATACCCACAAGCAAAGTAAAACATACCTAGAAACACACAAACACTCACAAACAAAGATTGAACAAATCAAAGTCCATATCAGACTTTGATTTATCATAGATCTATACAACAAACAAAAAAAAAGAAGTAAATATCAAGTTCATTTACATTTATGCATCTCATTTTTTATAAAAAAAATTTTAATCAACTAACAAATGGAATAAAAAATTAGATCTATAAAAATTAAACTTTTTAAAGATTAGATCTATAAAAATGAATGCATAAATAAAAATTGAATATTAAATAAAAATTCTTGCACAAATAACAATTCTAAATTTTAAAGAGTAGATCTATAAAAAAATAAAGCAAAATATAAGAAAAAATAAGAAATGACTAAAAATCGAAGAAAAAATTAAACAGTCACTAAAAAAATGAATGCATAAATAACAAATTGAAGATAAAAATAAACAATCACTAAAAATTAACTAGATCAAAGTTTTTAAAGATCAGATCTAAAAAAAAATATTTTACATGTACATTAAAAATGAAAATGTCAACTAGATCTATAAAAAAATACACTTTCCAATTAAAACCTATATGAATTGTTGATAATAAACCATAATGCATCCACCAATCCTTTAAAATTAACGAGATCATATTAATCATCAAAGAAATAAACACAGAACAAAGAAATTAGCAACACAAATAGATATAAAATGAAGAATATGATGTGTTTGTTTGTATTGTGTTTAAGTTAATGAAAAGAGACTGAAAGTGATCGAAATGATTACTTAAAGAGACCAAAATTAAAGACAAGTGAGTGATTAGGGGGTTTAGGGTTAGTGAAGGGAGAAGGTAAACTAATAGGGTTAGGGTTAAAGGAGATAAGAAGATAAGAAGATAAACGACTTGGGTTAGGGTTAAGGGAGATAAAGAGACATAGAGGAGAGGAGAGGAGAGGGTAGTTATAAGGAGAGAAATGAGTGAAGGGGTAGGGTTTTTCATTTTATAGTCCCCCTTCCTCAAAACAAAATTGTTTATTTATTAATGGAATTTCAAAAATTTAGGTCAGTTTGGTTGGACATTAAGTGCCCCCAAATTGACATCCAAAAATTGAGATTCCCTACCCCTTCAAGCCGAACCACCATTTGATTAATTTTAAAAATTGAATCATGCCCAATAATCAGTTCGGGTCAGTTTGGAAACTCTAACATGATCGATTTCTGCTCAGCCTTATTGTTGACACTTGGCTTAGTTCAGCCCAAGAATGAAGGCCCAATGATGAAAAATCTGCAAAATACGCCTAAAAGTGTAAAGCCCAGTCCTTTTCTCTCCAAATGGTCTTGTATCGTAATAGGCCTCACTAAGGCAACACCTTAGTGATGAGATGACACCTTAGTGCACTAAGGCAATCACCTTAACACTAAGGCGGTCGCCTCAACGCTAAGGCGATGCCTTAGTGATGCTGAGCTGTTTTTAAAATAATGGAGAAAACCATGTTTTAATGTAATTTTCTCCATTTGTTAGCATGGGAAGACATTGCTAACATGGTGGAGAACATGGAGGAAGTGAAAGAGATTTTATAAATTGAAAAAATGAAGAGAGATAAAAGGGGAACTAATTAAAGAGAAAGGGGAAGGCTTTGAATGACAAAAAAATGTTTAAAAAATAAGAGCTAAAAAATAAAAGAGGATCAAAGAATAGAGGGATTTCAGAAAGAAAAAGGAGCAGTCTGAGGGAGAAAACATAGAGGGCTCATAAAAAATGGCTAAAAAGGATTAAAAGCACTTAAAGGAGAACTGGTACCAAAGTAGAAACTTGTGGGAAAGAAGGTCTGAGAAGGAAAAGGAGGACTAGCTTTATACTATTTAAAGCTTGTTACATTCATACTGAAAATTTCTGAGGGCCAAGAAAGGGGGCTAAATCAGTGTCAGACAAGTAGGATCCTTTTTACCCACTATTTTCTTTCTTTTCCTTCTTTTATTTTCATTATCTTATTTTAAATACTTCATGGCATGTTATTTTGACAAATACGAATTTCTTGGATTTGCATAGTGAAATTGAAGTAGTTTGATGATTGAACCTATAAATATTTGTGGGTTTCAATTTTTTAGGAGCCTATGGAAATTTCTCTTTTGTTTAACTTGGAGTTCTAGTGCCAAGGCGATCTATGATCGCCTTTGCTTGTTAAGGCATATGGCATCGCCTTTGTAATTTTTGAACTATTTTTATGCATGTTTTGTGGTTTTTTCTGTTTTCTCTATGAATAGTTTATTCTAAATATAGTAGAATTTTGTTATATTTGTTTATGTTTATTTACTTAGTTTCATTTATGTTTATCGTTTTATTATTAGTTGATAATATTTATGTTAAATAATAATTTATTCCTTAATAAGCTAAAATTAGGTGATATTATTTCATTTTATTTTTTTTTATTTTGTGGCACTAATTTTGTTGTTTTCTTGTAGGTTTTTTTTAAAATATTTTTTAGGAACTAATTTGAATTTTAGTTTTTAGGATGGGATAAACCAGTAGCAACTTTGGCTACATTCTTAATTATCTTATTTTATTTTGTTATTTATTTATATTGTGTGCAAAAGGGGTTATAACTCATTTCTCCTCCCCCTTTCTTTGTATGCGTATTTATCTTTTAATTATTTATTTTCTAATTGTTTGCATGAATAAGGGTTGTAACTCATTTTTCCTCCCCCATTTCTTTGCATTTGTATTTGCATTTATCTTTATTTTATTTTTTAGGTTATTTGTTTATTTTGAGAGAGAATGATGTTGCAAGTACTGTGAATCACATTAATATGCATGAAAATGAACTAACTGCAAAATTGGGCTAAACTATAAAATTGAAAATTATTTAGAGGCAATTGAAATTTGCATGAAAATAAGGAAATAATTTAATAATTAAAAGTAATAAATCATAAAACACAAATGAAGGCCAATAGTAAGGTTGTGTGGGCATTCTAAAAGCCCATACCTAGTTTTCAAAACCAATCTTTGAGGATGACTGTTGGGGGGCATCTGTGGGATCCAGTTGCTGTAAAAGTGTGTCCTACATTTCATCTGGGTGTCAAATCCCATCTCCAATTTGGACTTTTAAGTCCATGTTGAATTTCCTAGTAGGCCCTGAGCCTACATAGTGCTATGGTCACTAAAAACTTAGGTGTGCACTGAGCTCTGCTGCCTACAAATGTACTATTCAATATTAATCTTTTATAAGTAACCTTTCAATTGATTCCTATTAATGTAAACAAGAAAAGCAAAAGCTTAAATTATAAAATTTTACAGAAAAGAATATTTATAAGTTCAATCAGTATTTATTTAATTTTATTTATAATGAGTTTAGTCAGTATTTATTTAATTTTACTTATGATAAACACGAGTAGAAAGTAAATGAAAAACTTCACACTACATATGTCCAAAAAAAAAACTTCACACTACAATTGTATTCTAATTATGCTATAAGGGGAAAAACAAATAAAAAAATAAAAAAGAAGTCTTTGACACATTGTACAAAATGCGATGGTCATCCAGACCCTTTAACTTGTATACTCGGGCCACATAGGCTAAATTTGAAATTTTGCAACAATTAAGTCTAAAACTTCTATTTTTAGGCTTATTAAACCCAAATCTCTAACTTGCAGGGCACGTCGTATGCACTATAACTCAAAATATATAATTAAATGAATTTTTAATTATATAATAAAAGGATAATTACTATGTGCCCCCTATATTTTGGCCTATTATACTACTTCATCCTTGACATTTGAAAAAGTATTTATTCATCCATGACATTTGCAACAGTTAACACTCATTAGTCCTTCTTTAGGGATTAAATAGTACATGATTTTGCAAATGTCAGGGATGAATACGTATTTTTTCAAATGTCAAGGATGAAGTAGTATAATAGGCCAAAACATAAGGGCACACAGTAATTATCCATATAATAAAAAAATAAAAAATTAGGGATAACTAATTCTCCTCCCCTAACTTATGAACCCCCGAATTCTCTATCAACATCCACTTCCATCACCACCCAGAGCCACCTTTTCATCCCACTACCCCCTCTACATCACCATCCATTACCACTCCTTTATCACCATCTGTCATGGCCTCGCTTTTACCTTCTAACCATTAACCACTAAAAATGAAGATATTGTCATTAAAGAACCCATCGATTTCAACCTCCTCTGCCTTGATTCTATCTCCGCCAACACCACTTACTTTCATTCTCCATGCACTACATGCGGTTGTTCTGGCTCTGGTTCTTTTTCTTCTCATGTTATTTTAGCTACTAACATTATATTCTCCTCTTGCAATAACAATAACAAATGCTGCCCTCCTAACCCAAATGCTCCTTTCTTGGACCTACCACCATAAGATCATCAAATCCCCAAAAAGCCAAAAAAACTCTATCCAAATAACCCTTAAGAAACCACTATCACCACTTATACTATTCCTTCTCTTTTTTATTACTCTAAGATTGCACTTCCATGCATCTCTTCAGTTCTTGGTTTTGGAGTAACTAAGCCTTTAACTAGCTTGCATCACAGCCATTCAGATCCTTATGTCCCATTCATGGTTCCCCCATTTGGATATTTATCTAGGTCGGGTGAAAACTATATTCTATAGTCTCCTTCAGAGAGCATCAAGATGGCAGGGGCAACTACTACTTTTGCTGCTGCTATAACCCCTACCTCAAAGGCAATAATTGCTTCTCTGCCTCCATATCCACCATTGCTTATAAGGACTGTCTCTAACCATCTCCTAATAATAGTGCCTAAGGTCATTGAATTCCAATGACTCTATTGCCAATTTAACCTTTAATTAATTCCAATGACTCTGGTATTGATCTTTAATTAATTCTCTATGTTCTGATCAAGACATGAACTTTCTTTTTGATTATTAAGTTATAATCTTGTTGGTTAAACCTATTCTTTTCTTTTCTTTATACTTGATTTGTAATTGATTCAAAGATTCATGCTTTTATATTTAATTTGATAATTGGGCTACAAACTCATTCTTTATGTGCTTTATTTGATAATTAGGCTAAAGATTTATTCTTTGTTTGTTGCTTTGATAATGGTCATATATAGATTGTTAATTACAATAATGACAATATTGGGGTTCATTGATTTGGAATTCATGGTTAATGACAGGTTCTAAAGATAATGAAGGATTACATGAAGGAGATAAGTCAATGTTGGGATGAACTTTTGCCTGATCAAGTGACTAGTGAAGAGTATAAAGAAGATAATGGCACTGAGGATACTAATGCAGCAAAGGAAATTGGATAGCAACTCTAAAGCTTATGTGACTCTATTTTGCCAAAATTTTCTTACTTCTTCTTAATTTTTTCCTGATAGTTTTCTTTTATAATTGTGCTTTTGCATTGATACAATGTTTATAAGCAATTCAGAGTGAGTTGTGTTGTCTTCCATTGGGTGAAACATAATGTAGCTTATACCTACCACTTTGGATTACATATCGAAAACTCCATCCCATAGTCGAAAGGTGCTTCTTTGCTCTTAGAGAAAATCAATGAAGAAAAAGTAACACTAGATTCAATGGTGGAGGTGAGGATTTTAGCCTGACAAAGGGAAAAGGAAGTGGCGAGAGGGGGGGAGAGAGAGACTAGAAAATAAATAGTATTAGTATGGGTTAAAGAATGTAGATTTTTTTAATATTTTAAATTAAATTTAGTTTAAAAATATTAATAAAATATTTAATATAAATATTTCACTCTATTTTCATAGAGATTGGGTTACACGTGTAGACTTTAACCTAAATTTAGGTTTAATAGGCCTAAAAATAAAAGTTTTGGACTTAATTGTTGTAAAAGTTTAAATTCAGCCCATGTGGCCCGAGTATTCAAGTTAAAGGACCGGATAACCATTTTTCCATTCTTCGTTGATATTAGGCCGCATTTAGTGTCTCAAGTAATGGAAGAGACAAAGTCATGATATCATAAATCTAACTCATATTTAATTTTAATATGAGTGTTGAAATCAATTTGCAAATACTGTTTGCATGAAAAAATTTATCATTAATAGTTCGAGAGATAAAAAATATGGACATTATAATGTAAAGAGTAAGGTTGGAATCTTATCCTTCATTGTAGTGGAGAATTAACCACTTCAACTAGTTGAAAAAATAAATTTCAAGTTGTTATATATATAGTTTTCTTAGTTGGAAATGGGATTGCATGTCTTTCTGGATATTTGCTTTACTTTGCCTTTGCCAACAGTGTGAAAGGAATAACGTAGTAAACCGGGCTGGCCAGCGATGTGAAAGGAGTAGCATAGTAAGTTGGGTTGGGGGTTAGGAAAGCTAGCCAGTTTCATTGGTAAGTGCTTCCATACAATCCTAAAAATTAGTCCTGTGAACCTATATCTACTAGCGTCTTCTCTTTACTTGCTTTTGACCAGCTGACAAGCTTATTACTATCTAATAACCTGGCTTGCTTTCCACTCCTCTCCCTATCTCTCTATACCCATTCTCCTCAGGTTTGTAACCAACTCCAGGTCCAATAGAAGCAAGCTTAATAGACGACCCTACATATATATATATATATGTAGTTGTATTAATTTAATTGTTGTAAAATTTTTAATTTTAATCTGAATTGAATTAGATTAGTTATAGTATAATAGATTTTGAATGCTATTTATTTAAACCCAAATAAATTAACTCATGATTTATTTAACCTATATTTTTACCATTTAATTATTCATTTTTTTATCTTGAATTACAAATATTCAAAAATCTTTCAATAAAGCAACTACACCTAAAATATAGCTTAAGTGAGATATTCCTAGGTAGATACTAGTCCTAAGCTCCCAACAGTTGTTAACTTGTTGGTTCAATTGCCTTATTCTTTGTATATGGCCACTAAATTCTAATTTCAGTGACTAGTTTTATTGATTATAATGGTTCATGAGCCTTTTTGACTTAGGTAGTTATGTGGCTCAAGAACACCTATAAAACAAGCAAATCTGAATCAAAGAGGGCTTGGGATGCCTAAAGCCCCTCTGATGCCTAAGTCAGATATTCTCCTTAATGAAACTCCCTAGTCAGTGGGATAAATATGATGGTTTTTAATAGAAAAGATTATTCGTGCATAAAGGTTGTGTTCTTAAGCATAAGAGAACGTATATGCAAAGAAAGGAAGAAGTGAAGTGAGTAAAAAGCATACCATGATTTCCAGTAGCATAGAGCTTATAATAAGGGGTTGGTGATGCCATGTGGTAGTGTCTGATAGGTAGAGAACCTTACTGAAGGTGATGGTTGTCAGAGGTAGCAGCCAACTGTTTAGTCAGGACATAATATGACAGGGTGCAGAGGTACATTAGGGGCGCAGGTCATATTAAATGTGATAAGTGAAAAGTGCACCACCTTTGACCTAAAGATAGGAAAAGACACAAAGAGGAGTCCCCCCTAGGTGAGCCAGTTAAGCAGGATGGAGTACTGATTGATAGAGAACTCATGTGGGTATCCTAGGCAATGAAGGTAGGTTCTTAAGGATGAGTCAACAAGTCAAAAGGATCTTACAAGGCATAATAGTTGGGTTTCGCTGTACATATGTCATTATATTAGTAGTGGGAATTTTCCTGCTATCATCAAATTGAAATTTTAAAGAACTTCCCTCATGCCACATCTCTAATTTATTTATTTGCTTGCATGTAAAAGTAAGGAAATGACAGTTTCATAACTAATTTAAAAGGAAAAAAAATTAACATTACTCCTTTATTCTCTTGACCAGCTCAAAGTAATAAGATCTCCTTTAAAAACACTAGATTTTAGTACTCCATTTATCCTGGTACTGATTGATAAAAATTCTTATTTATCTTTGTAATGGTTCATGACCCTTTTTCCCTTAGCTCATTATTGATGTGGAATTTGAGTCACCTGGCAAAATAAGAAAACCTCATCAGATAGGGCTTTGGATGCCCAAAGCCCTTCTAATGGTTAATTCAATTTTTGGATTCATGGGAGCTCAGTGGTAAGATTATAATTTCTTGGTTAAGAAGTAAAAAAAAAAAAAAAAGAAGATGAAGGTGTATAGAGAAAAGGGACATCATGTGTTTTAGAGAAAAGTGTGTTATTGCATGAAAAAAGCTCACTTGATCTTCTAGTTGCTAAAGGATTTTAAGGAACAGTTGTTAGAAAGTACTAAGATGTATCCATTATCCATTGAGGAAGAACTCTGCCTCTAACGACTTTATCATGCATGACTACCAGTTGTCTGGTCATGACATGGCTTGACAAGGGACAAAGACACGTCATGAGTGCAGAGTGCATTAAATATAGTAGCTAAAAATTGCACCACCTGTAACCTAAGGTGAGAAAGGATGCAAGGAGGAGTCCCCCTTGAGTGATCCAATCAGGCAAGGTTTGGTCTTGAGATATAGGGAGTTCATATGAGCATCCTAGGCAATGAGATGTGATATGGGTTAATAATTCAAAGGCTTTTAAGGTGGCATGCTAACTGGTCTCACATTACATATGTCCCTGAGTTATTAGTTAGGGATTTTCTATGTATTAACTATAGTCCCCCCTAAGTCCTAAGTAGAGTAAAATGACACTTAGGACAAAAAGAGTAATTGGGCAATTCATAACTCCTAGCGGTTGAGCTTCTAAAGGTTATGGGCATGTGACTTAAGGGTTATCTCCCTCTATGTTTCTTTATGAGCCACTAAATTTAATGCATGATGTAGTGATTTCCTTTTCCCTTATAATTGCATTTTGAAAACTAGTTTTGCATGGATTTGGTCAGTTGGAAAATTTTTATAGGATCTTTGAGGCATCTCAGACCTTTCACTTCCTGATGCTTGGCCCACTAACTCTTCAATGAGTTATTTCCCTTATTTAAGTCTCTCTAGATACCAAAATAACCACTTATTTTCCATTTTTACTATATTCAGTCAAAGTTCTTTACTCGTCTCTTCTTGTTTTTCTTTATTTCCTTGGCAATCTATTTCTTGGATCGATTAGATATATTCTATTTCTCTTTTTTCTATTATTTTCTTCTTTTCATCATGAGTGATTCTTGTGAGCTATATAAATTTTCTTCCAATGCCAATAGTTTCAACCTTTTAAAGGCTCTGAGAGATATAACATTTGATGAACAAGCTATAGAAATTAGGACTCTAGAAAAGAATGAGAGGCTATCAGTGCCTAAAGGTAGTCAAAATCTAGCTTTAGTTTAGAGAGATGATAGGAAGATGGCTTTTTTCATAAAGTAAATAGAGTTCAGGTTAGATTTGCCACCCTCCAATTTCTCCCATAAGATTTTTAGGTTTTTTTCAAAATGCCCTACATATTTAACTCCCTAAGCCACCTTGTTGATTTTTGACTTCGCTAAACTATAAAAGAAATTAAATATTGTCCCTACTGCCAAATTATTTAGTGTCTTCCTTAAACATAAGAAAATTTTTAGTGGGTTCTTTACTTTTATAAGTAGAAAAGGGTTAGTTATAATTGGGGAGGTCCTTGATGTTGATAAAGCTTGGAGGAATAAATTTTTAGTGGCCTGATTGAAAGAGGATAGGCCTATTTGTGAGTAGGGTTTTAATAGGAATTAGTCATATGCATCTCATGCGGCGAAAGGACGCCCATCTCTAATTAAGAAGGAGAAAGAGAGTTGGAAAAGATTTTCAAAGCAAGGGTATTAGTGAGTGTTCATTTTTTATTTAATTGATAGTTATTTATGTTTTTTCCAGATGCTCATAATGATTTATCTTTGCAGTTTCTCAGGAAAACATGAGTTTTAACTATTTAATGAAATTCACCATTTCTGTTGGAGAGCTTAGATGTATAGCTAAGAAGAAGAGTTAGAAGGATGCAAGTACAATGAAAGGTGCTGGTGATTTTTCCTTAAGATCTCTGTAAGTAGGTAGTGAGAAGGTCCTACTTTCGTATGGTGTCACTACAGGGGGGTAAGGCTGCCTCTTTAAAGATAAAGGAAACTAATGAGGGGGTCACAACTGATAAAAAGAAGAGGTCCTCTTAGTGGAAAAGGTAAGGTAAAAAAAGAGATTACTATGGTGGTAAGTTCTGACATTAATAGTGATGAAGATCAACTCCAAAAAAAGTCAAAGATAAAAGGGAGACTTACTCCCCAAGCTACTATTTTGAGATTAGCTAAGGGGAATAGCACCCTGACTAGGGAAGGAAACCCTCAATTTGACCTGTCTGACTCCACTATAAAGGTGATCAATTCGAAAACTCTTGTCTAATAGGTGGCCTCTATCCTAGTTAATAGATTCTTGGGCACCGGTTTCTCCATATAGGACAGGGTAGTCCATAGCCTCTTTAGGCAATGAATGTTGTTCATTTGGTATGTATTTTTCCTTCTTTGTCTCTTTACTCAAATATCTTACTCCATTTCTGATTTTCACTTTCATGTTTCTTTGGTTAGTTATATGGGATCCTATACGATCATGATCCTTTTTAATAAAGCTAATCGGGTTTTTAAAGAAAAGGATAAAATAAAAGATAAAATAAGAAACTTTGTGGAAAATTTTGATAAAATGCCTATTCTAGCTAAAGAATTGAAGATGAATACTGCCAGGTTGGAAAATAAGAGAATTCACTAGAGCCATCTTAATTCAGAGTTGTAAGAAGAGGTTGGTAGACTAAAAGGGAAATTAATCTAGCAAGAGGTGGAGAAGCAAGTAGATAGTGAGGGAGATAATAACCTCTTAAGCCTTTAATTTTAATGCAACTATATGGAACAACTTCTTATTAAGAGCTTGCACCTATTTTCCCAATCAGGATTTTTCCTCTTTTAAGGTTGTGGGGGGTGGTCAAGCTAGCAACAAGTTTGAGGAGCATGAATAGGTTAAGGACACTCCCTCAATTACTATGGTGCCATCATCTTCCTATCAAAAGGAGAATGCTAGCATTGATTCATATGGTGTAGAGGGAGACCTTGTTGAGATTTAGGAGGTTCTTCAAAGTTTGGATCCTATCAATGCCCCAGGTAAGGAAGGAGAGGCAAAAAATAAAAATCTAGAGCCATGGCATTTGAGTCCTTTTGCTTTATTGGATTTGATGACTTAGTAGTAGTTTATAAGATGTTTGTTGTTTTATTGTATTGCTGTCTTTTTGCAGTAGTGTGAGGTGCTTGCTTTTGTACTGATACAACTTTGTTGCTATTATTATTAACTTAATATTATCAAAGTGAATTTACTTTAGCATTTCCCTTGGGGTATTTATCGTGATTGATGGTGTTATATTTTGGAACATTGCTAAAGAGGCTTCCTCTTTTCTTTTCTTAAGAGGTTTGATATTGATGCGTTTAGAATGCATTATTTTATGTTATTATCCTCACTTATGGAGGTATATAATGTTATCCCTTTCTAGGATATAATGGAATTAATCCACAATAGTATTCTGCCTCTTATGTGAAAAGGGCATGCTGTGTTTAGAATGCATTATTTTATGTTATTGTTCTCACTTATGGAGGTATACAATGTTATCCCTTTCTAAGATATAGTGGAATTAATCCATAATAGTGTTCTGCCTCTTATGTGAGAAGGGCATGCTATATAGTCCTCTTGGTGGGGATACAACAATCTTCGCTTGAGTTTCTCCTCAAGGATAAATTTTGCAATTTAAATATTCAAAGGGAATAGAATAAGAAACTGACTAGGATAAAAGCACCTCTTGTAAGTAGATATATATATATATATATATTAAGAGTGCATTTCTATCTTCACAATTGAAAATTCATTATAAAGGTAGAGCTTCTTTTTCCTTAATAGCATATTTAAGAAAATAACTAAGATAGCATTACCATTACTGAAAGTATTTGTTTAAATGTTGCACATTCCATGAGTGTAGGAGGTGATTCCCTTCTGAGTTTGTAAGATAATTATTACCTACCCTAGGTGATCCTATTACTCAAAAATGACCATCCTAATTAGGTAAGATTTTTCCATGTCCTTCTCGCCTACCAATTGCACTGAGATTTCTAAGGACCCAATCCCCTGTCTATATCGAGGGGCCTTAACTTTCAAGTTAAAATATTTAGTAGCTTTTCTTTATTGTGCCACCATCCTTATTGATGCTTTTTCTCTGAGCCCTTCTAACAAATCCAAATTCAACTTTAGTTCTTCATCATGCTTTCTCATGTCATAGTATTGCACCCTTGGAGATCTTATCCCTATCTCAACTGGTATCACCACCTCTGTACCATAAGTTAAGGTAAAAGGAGTTGTGCACCAGATAATGCTTGGCAGCTCTTCAGCCCAATCGATTTTAGACCCTTCTAACCTTTTCTTTAACCCTTGGAGGATAGTTTGGTTAGATACCTTAGCTTATCCATTGGTCTAGGGATGTGAGACAAAGTTGAACTGGTGATCTATGCCTAAACTATAAGTAAATTCTTTATATTTTCCATAATGAAATTATTTGCCATTGTAAGATATGACGACTTTTGGTACTTCAAACTTGCACACCATATTCTTCCAAATGAAGTTGATTATCTTTTGGACAGTTATGAGAGCCATTGCTTTAGCTTCTATCCACTTGGTGAAATAGTCAACTGCTAGAATTATAAAATGTTTTATCCTAGGGCAATTGGGAATGGACCCAAATGTCAATCCCCCACTGAGCGAAGGGCTATGGGGCCTATATGGAGTTCTACCAGAGGTATGCCAACCTAACATGCATCACATTTTCTCATAAACTTAATATTATCTTTTCTTAAAGTAGGCCAAAAGTACTATTGCCTAACTACCAAATTAGATAAGGCTCTACTGTCTATGTGAGTTTCATAAACTCCTTCATGTATCTCTCTCATGAAATATTCAGCTTCTCCATCTATGAGACACCTCTATAAGGGTATATGGAAACCTTTATCATATAGCTTCCCATCTACTAGAGCAAACCTGGCTTCTCTCATTGAAAGTTTATGAGCTTCATTTTTGTTAAGTGGCAGCTCCTTTGTCTTTAAGTACTTAATAATTGGATCCATCCAGGAGGGTTGTACATCACATAGGTAAACTTCTTGAAATTTAGCTATTATAAGAATAGTTAAAGTATCCATTCTCACATTGCTGGGTGGAGATTCTTCTTGTTAAGCAAGTCTGCACTGCCATTTTCTTCCCTCAGTATCCTTACCATGCAAATAAGAATCTAGTTTTCTTCATATCTTGCCAGTATCTCCCTCACCTTATAAAGGTAAGCCCCATTGCTTTATCCTTAGCCCTGAAGATTCCATTGATTTGATTGACAACTAATTGAGAGTCATTATATACCTTCAAATTTGTAACTTCGATGGTCTCAGCCAATAAGAGGCCCTTTATGACAATTTCATACTTAAAGATGTTGTTAGATACGAGGAAGTCTAGTCTCAAGGCTAATTCTACTGAAAACACCTGTCCCTACACTATAAGATCTATCCATATATAAATTCCACTCATAAGTTAAATAAGAAGAGGTACCGAGGTTCGTCATGGGGACATGTTGTTTACTTACCTCCTGTCTCTCCTTGAGATCTACCTCGTTAAAACCATATTTAGTAATGAAGTCAGCCAAGGCTTGGGCCTTAATGGCTCTTATCAGTTAATATTTAAGTCCATACCCCCTATCTCAATAGCCCATATATTCATCCTTCCCTCAATTAAGGGTCTTGTAAAGTGCGCCTAAGAGGCATGTTAGTCCGGACTACTCGCTAGTTTCCTAATAAATAAACTTAAAATTTCCTCATAAGTTATAAGAGCACACAAACCAATTTTTCCATCTTAGAATATTTCAATTTTAGCCCCTTTTAATACTCTATTCACATAATAGATGGGCTTCTATGTTTCACCTTCCTGTCTAACTAACATGAAATTGATTGCTTAATTAAAGGTAGATATGTAAATAAACAACTCTTCTAACTAGACAGGTCAACTTAAAGTCTAAAGAAACTAGAGATATTCTTTTAGCTCTTCAAAGACTCTTTCACACTCCTTAGTCCATTCAAAGGCTTAAACTCTTCTCAGATTTAACTTTATGTCATATTGGTTTAATACCCTAAAGATTTTTTCCAAGTCTTTCAAATGTTATTCAAAACTTCTATTTTTAATTATCATGTCATCCACGTAAGCTTTTAAATTCCTCCCCAATTGATCTTTAAAAATCTTATTGACAAGGCATTAATAAATGGCACCAGCATTCTTTAACTCAAAGGGCATTGCCTTGTAGCAATAAACTCCTTTTTCAATGTTGAATGCAGTTTTTTCTTTATCATTAGGGTTCTTAAGGATTTGGTGATATCCCGATAGAGCAACTATTGAAGTCAAGAACTCAAACCACCAACTTGTCAATTTAAGGCAATGGGAAACAGTCTTTTGGATAGGCCTTGTTGAGGTCGGTGAAGTTTATGCATAGTCTCCACTTGTTGTTTCCTATCTTGACTAGTACAACATTAGCCAACTTGTTAGGATAGGTTACTTCCCTAATCAAACTAGCCTTTATAAGCTTATTAACCTCCCTATCTGTGGCTTCCCACTTGTGAGGCAGGAAGAATCTCTTTTTTTGCTTCACAGGGTGAATGTTTGGATACATATTCAACTTATACTTCATAACACTTGAACTGATTCCAGGCATGTCTTTTGGTTTGAAAGCAAAAGTGGGGACATGCCTTTCGAGGAATTCCTTTACCAAATCCTTCTATTCTAAGCATAATTATGCATTAATGCTAGTAAACCTATTTGGATATTTTGGGGTAAGAATTTATGACTCTAACTCCCCTACTAGCTCTATTCTTTTTTTAGTAATGCTTCGTTTTACTTCAACATCTTCATAGAGTAAGATATCCTCTTTCTTCAGTGAGGCTAACAAAATGGAGTGGTAGTACTTAGCTTCCAACCATCTCCCTCTAGCAGTGATTAAACCATCCTCGGAGGGCATTTTCATGCATAAATACCTAATACAGGTTATGATGCAGAACTCATCCCTTTGATGGCATTATAATCCATAAAGACCTTAGCCACTACAAATTCAACCATGATAGTTCTTTTCCTTCATAAATTTCTAGCTTCATTTATTTCCCCTTGGGAGATAGGCAGCTCTACTTTCCCCTCTACCTTGATTGGGACATCATCAATTCCCTTTAAGTTTGATTGGACAAGTACTAAATAGTCATCCTAAATTCTCATCTTCTTAACACTTTATAAGGCAGCAAGTTAATAAAACTTCCATCATCAACTAATATCCTATCCACCATATGGTTATTTATAATAGCTATTATCACTATTGCTTTGGCATATAGGATTTCTTCCCCCTAGATATTTTCTAGACTAAAAGTTATTACGCACATTTTAGGGGACTTAGCTCCTCTCCCTCTACATTTTTTAGGAGTTTTAAGTGAGTATTTCTTTGATTTTCTTCATCCTAATAGGGGATTCCCCCCTGCTATTATGTGTATGACCCCTCTCACTCCTGTGTTTGGGGGGAAAGCTAACTGCTTGTCTTTAGGGAGCGTTAAAGTGGTTGCATCTCTTTCAAGGGCCAGTTGCCTAGGTTGGGCTTGCTATTTCTTAACAAAGCTTCTTAAGTGTCCTTGTCATATCAACCTTTCAATCTCCAACATCAGTTGGTGGCACCCATTTGTATTATGACCTATTGCTTGATGAAAAAGACATTACTTCATTTGATCATGATTTTTGGGGTTAGAAGGCATATCTCTCAACCACTAAACATACTCCTTGTCTTTTATGGTCATTAGCACCTCCTGCCTAAAAGCATTCAGAGTTATCATATTTTCCTCCCTTGGGGGAGTAAATGGCCTTCTTGGAGTTTTTCATGGAGGTGGTCAAAAAGATGAAGCATTGACACTTTTTCTAAACCTTTTGGGAGGGGAAGTTTCTTCTAAGGGCTCCTTCCTCTTTGGAGCAAACTTGCTTCAGCAGAAAGCGTCATCCTACTTGATGTATTTTTTAGCCCTGTCTATGAGGGCAGTAAGATTAGGTAGTTTATTCTTTGACAGAGAGTTAGAAAAGGGTGGACTATTGGTTCCCTTTATGATGGCTTATATTGCCCACGAGTGCTCTAAATAAGGGATATTTAAATCTTCCATATTGAATTAAGCCATGTATTCATGCAATTTCTCTCCCTTCTCTTACACAATAGTTTCTAGATAGGATTTTTCCCTCTCAGCAGGGATACTGGATATTAACCTACTAAAAAACAGCTTACAAAAGTCATTAAAAGAGTGGATGCTTTTGGGGGTAATGTGATTAAACTAGGTTTTTGCTACTCCTACAAAGGTGGTTGGGAACATTTTGCACAATATGGATTTTAAATAAGTATAAAAGTCAACAATAGTTTTGAACTTGATTACATGGTGTCATGGGTTAGTTGTTCCATCATAGGAAGGTAAATTAAGCAATTTAAACTTAATGTGTATTAGCTTTTTTGTATTGACTCAAAGAGAGGTGAGACTGGATTAATGATATAGCTGGTGGGCTTAGTTCTATCTGACTTAGCTTTTTTCCACTCCATGAACTCCTTCAGATATTCCTACTAATCACTAGTGTGGTATAAAGTATAGTCAGGGCTCATTTACCTTTTTCTACAAGGTTCCCTTCCATATACCTAAGACTCAGTGGCCTTATCATTCCTCCTAGCGGTCTCCACATGTCTATTACTATAGAGGGAATATAGAAACTGATGAAAAACACACAAAAAATATATAAAAAATAACTAGTCTTATTGAGGAGGAGGAAAGAGGGAATAATTTTGCTATATGCTTATTTTGAATAATTAATTTATTGAAATAATTTCAACAATTAATTATTAAATAGTAAAAAAAAATTTTTAGAAAATTGATAAGATCAAAATCAAAATTAATAATCAAAGTAACTAATAAGCACAAAATGATTTCACATGAAAATAGTTCAACCATAAGCATAAAATCAAGACCAACTAGAACCATCAATCATGTCAAGTTCATGCTTAATGAAATTCATTATCTACTCATTGAGAGGTTTAGTGAAGATATCTACAAGTTGATTATTTGTATCAACAAATTCAAGTGAGATATCACCATTTTGAACATGATCATGCAAGAAATGATGTCTAATTTCTATATGCTTAGTTCTAGAATGTCAAATGGGATTTTTGCTAAGGTTAATAGTACTTGTATTTTCACATTTAATTGGAATGTGATTAAGTTTTATACTATAGTCCAACAATTATTATTTTTGCCACAAGACTTGTGAATAACAAAGACTTGCTACAATATATTCAGCTTTAACAATGAACAAGGCAACCAAAACTTGTTTCTTCCTAAACCAAGAAACTGAACATTATCCTAAGAATTGACAAGTTTTAAAAGTGCTCTTTCTATCTAGTAAACTACTAGTAAAGTCCACGTCAGAATAACTGATCAAGTCAAGGAAAAAACTTCTAGGATACTAAAGTCCTAAATGCATTATTCCATAAAGATATTTAAAAATTCTTTTAATTGCATTCAAATGAGACTCTCTAGGATTTGATTAAAATCTAGCACACAAACAAGTAGCAAACATGATATCCGGTCTACTTACAGTTAAATAAAGAAGGGATCCGATCACACCTCTAAATTGATTTTTATCAACCGACTTACCATTCTCGTCTTTGTTGAGTTTGGTGGTGGTAGTACTCATTGAAGTTTTGCTTGTCTTAGCTCCATCTATGCCAAATTTCTTGAGAATGTCTCTTGCATATTTAGTTTGATTGATAAAAATCCCATCTTTGCATTGCCTGATTTGAAGTCTATGAAAGAATTTGAGCTCACCTATCATGCTCATCTCAGATTCTCCTTGCATTAACTTGGAAAATTCCTCACACAAGCAATGGTTAGTAGCATCGAAAATAATGTCACCAATGTAAATTTTCATAATAAGTAAATCATTCTTAGATTTCTTTATGAAAAGAGTTATGTACGTTTCCTTTTGAAGAAGCCTTTCTCTAATATAAAGTTACTTAATCTTTCATACGAAGCCCTTGGGGCTTGTTTCAATCCATATAATACTTTTGACAATTTAAAAACATGATTTGGAGAATCAAAATTTTCAAAACCCGGAGGTTGTTTAACATATACCTCCTCTTCAATGAAACCATTCAAAAATGCACTTTTAATATCCATTTGATAAAGTTTAAAATTCATCACTAATCGAAATTCAAGTAGCATTAGAATAGCTTCTAACCTTGCAACAGAGGCAAAGGTTCATCATAATCAATGACTTCCTCTTGATTATAACCTTTAAATACTTGTCTAGCTTTGTTCCTAGCTATGACACCTTGTTCATTCATCTTATTTCTAAACATCCATTTGGTGCCTATAATAGGATGATGTTTAGGTCTAAAAACCAAGTTCCAAACCTTATTTCTCTCAAATTGATTTAACTCTTCTTGCATAGTAAGGATCTAAAATCCATATCTCAAAGCATCATTAACATTTTTGGGTTCAATTTGAGATAAGAAAGCTAAATTAACAATAAACTTAAGTTGAGATCTAGTAATTACCCCCTTTGTAGTGTCACCTATGATGAGGTCTTGAGGATGTGATTTCTTAAATTGCCAATCCTTTGGAAGTTCATCCTTCAAGGTAGGTTGAGATATCTCATCATTGTCCTCCTTATTTGGACCTTAAAATTTCAATGGCTTGCTAACATTTTCTTTTTGAGTGTTCACATCCACATACTCATCTATAAAATCATCAAAACTATAAATATCTTTTCTAGGATCAAGTGAGTTTGATTCATCAAATACAAGATGCATTGACTCTTTAACTACTAAAGTTATTTTGTTAAAGACTCTATATGCTTTATTAATGGTGGCATAGCCTAGGAAAATTCCTTCATCGGCTTCAGAATCAAATTTTCAAAGATTATCCTTGGTGTTCAATATAAAGCACTTGCATCCAAATACTTTAAGATATAAAATTTTGGGTTTTCTATTGTTCCAAAGCTCATAAGAAGTTTTATTTAAAATTGGTCTTTTAAATACTCTATTTGCAATGTAACAAGATGTGTTAATGGCTTCTGCCCAAAAGTATAGAGGTAAATTATACTCATAAAGCATTATTCTAGCCATTTATATAAGAGTTCTATTTTTCTTTTCAACTACCCCATTTTGTTGAGGAGTTCTAGGAGAAAAAATGTATATGAAATACCATTTTCATTGCAAAATGTTTTGAAAAATTTATTTTCAAACTTGGTTCCATGATCACTTCTAATGAAAGAAATACAAAAATCTTTTTCTTTTTTAACTCTTTTCAAAAAATTTTCAAAAACTTTGATATGAGCAAATATCTAGAGTATTCATTAACCAATACATAAGCATAGTACGTACCACTAAGACTAGCAACTCTAGTTGGTCCAAACAAATCCATATGAATAAGTTCAAGTAACCTAGAGTTAGATACGACATTTTTTAGCTTAAATGAGGACTTGGATTGTTTTCCCTTTTGACAAGCATCGCAAGGTTTATCCTTAGTGAATTCAAGTTTAGGTAAACCAATCACAAGCTCATGTTTACAAAGATCATTCAAAAGCTCAAAATTTGCATGTCTTAGCCTTCTATGGCATGTCCATATGTCATTGGAAATAGACATTAAGCATTTAATGTCTTTGTTATCAACTTTATTCAAGTCAATTACAAAGACATTGTCTACTTTTTAACCACTAAAAATTACTTTATCTTCATCAAGACTACTAACAAAGTAATTTCTAGGATAGAAAGTGACTTTATTTCCCATATCACATAATTGACTTATACTAAACAAATTATGTTTAAGACCATCAACAAACAACACATGATGAATTGATAAGGATTGAGGATTATCGATTTCTCCAATGCCTACTATCTTTCCTTTGGCATTATCTCCGAAAGTAACATGTCCTCCATCTTTGCATCAAGCTTGTTGAATTGTTCCTTGTCTCCCATCATGTGCCTTGAACATCCACTATCAAGATACCACTTGCTTTTTATTCTTATGGATTTCAAGCACACCTACACAAAATAATTCAAGTGTTCTTTTAAACCTAAACCTTTCTTGGTCTAGGTTGGTTAGTCTTAAGATAATCCAAAGGAAGCAAATTTATGTGTAGTCTTTTATAGAAGAACAAATTTTTTGTATGCCCTTTGATCATGCAATATGAACATACAACATTTTCAAATTTATTTCTCCTAGGATGATTTGGTTTCCTAGTATATAAAACATGCCTTTTATGTTGTGGTGGTGTGTGTCTCCTAAAATTATTTTTAATCATAGTGTGAAACAAACATTGATAATGACAATTTGTATTTTTATAGGTTTATGCAACATGTTTATGTGCATTATGTTGTGCAACATGCTTAAGAGTGTTATGTGTAGTATACATATAAGCATGTTTGGGTTGTGGTCTTATAACATGTGTCTTACGTCTTTCTATTATATAGGATTCAGTTTTATGAGACTTTCCTTTACTATTTGACACATGAGACTTGTTACCTTTGAAAGATTGAGTCTTAATTGGTATAGAGGTAGAATGAATGGAATTGTATTATGCTTTAATAAATATAATATATGATAATGAAGAAGAGGAAGCCATTCCATTTACATATCCAAGTTTATGAGTATTTCCATGGAGTTTTTGAGAGTCAAGAAGATTATACAAAGTCTCTTTTTCCTTTTTGAATTTGGAAATGGAATTTCTTAATTTTAATACCTCTTTAGAAAGTTTATGATTTCCATCACTTGCTTTATTAAGTTGGTCTTCCAAGGAATTTGAAGTTTTCAAATCATTAGACAAACTATCATTTGATTTAACAAGATTAGAAAATTCATTTTTCTAATTTTCTAATTCCTTAGTTAGGCTAGATAACTCATAATTATAATGTTTCTTCTTAGATAATAAGCTTTTGCATTTAAGCAAGAGTTTTCTCACTATAAAGCTCTCAATATCATCATTATTATATTCACTATCATCATTACAATAATCATCACCACAAGAAGCGTTAGATATAGATGGTATCTCATTTTCATTTTCATAAGCCATAAAATAAAGATTGGCCACTTCTTGTTATTTCTCTTCCTCTTTGGATTCGAAGGAGTCATCCTAAGTAGCTTTAAAGGCCTTATTTTTCTCCTTTGCTCCTTTGCTCTTATTTTTGAGTTTAGGACACTCACATCGAATGTGACCTGATTTCTTACATTCATAGCAAGTAACATCTTTGGTTTTCTTATTACCTTCTCATTTGTGCTTCTTATTGAAGTCTCTTATTCTTGAAGAATTTTTGTTTCTCAAGAACTTTTTAAAGCTTTTAGTGAGCATGGAGATTTTTTTGTCTTCATCACTAGAACCTTTAACATTTTCCTCTTCACTATCATCTTGTGAAGCTTTTAATGCAATGCTCTTTTCTTTTCTTCCTTCCCTTCTTGCTCTTCAACTCTTTGCTTTATTGTATGCTCATGGGTTAAGAGCTTTCCAATAAGAATGTCAATAGAGAGTGTAGAAAGGTCTTAAGCTTCCTTGATTAAAGTGACTCAAGATTTCCAATCCTTCTTAGGTAGGATTCTTATAATCTTATTGTTCACCTCTTCCTTAGAGAAATATTTTTCAAGTTTCTTGAGGGTTGTGATAAGAGCATTAAGATGATTTGTCATCTCCATGATTGTTTCTTGAGGCTTCATTTTGAAAAGTTCATACTCATATATATAAAGTTGAACCTTCTTGCTTTTAACTTGCACATTGCATTTATAAAGATTTTCTAAGGTTTCCCACATTTCCTTAGCTGAAATACAAAATTAAAGCTTACATCCTTCTTCTTTTGTCATGGAAGAGACTAGAGTGATCATAGCCTTTTTGTCATGATTTTCTTCCTTTTGCTCATTGTTCCATTCGCTTCTTACTAAAGTAGTTACCATACCATCAATGTTAGTTGTAGGTGGTTCCTAACCTTTTAGGACAATATACCAAAGTTTGATAAAATCACAATCTAGATAGAGCTCCATTTTAAACTTCCAATGAGGATAGTCACCACCATTAAAGAATAGTCTAAGAGAAAAAATATTTTGAGATTCACTCCCTATGATCTTATATTCTAGCAATAAAGTACATAGAATTCAGGCTCTAATACCAATTGAAAAAGCCTTAGAGGGGGGGTGAATAAGCCTAACGAAGGATTTTAGAAAATTAAAAATAAATTTAAGGAATGAATAAGAATTGAAAGAGAATAAAGTAGGAAGAACAATGAACACATAAATTTAAGGAGTTTAGATTCTCAATAAACCTACATCTCTACCTAACTTATCCTAAGTTAGGATTTTTAATTCCCATAATTTTATTTATAAGATTGAGATTACATAAGATTTTATGGCTCACTCTTACAACATTACAGCTTGAGTTTTCAAGGCTCACTCAAAAAATAAAATCCCAAGTGTTTTATTGGCTAAGCACTTAAACCAATTCCTTTAGAAATAAATCTTACTTCCCTTCTAATCTATCCTAAGATTTAAGATGAAGAGAAATTCTATTTCTAACATATAACCAACTCTCACATGAGTTACACAAACAAAGAATGAATATTTGAGAGTTTGAGAGCTTTGATGAATGTTAAGATAAAAAATTGTAATAATCAAGGGTCTTAACTTCAATTGAGCTCAAGTAGGTGTTTATATAGATACACACTAAAAAATATGGTTGTTGGAGATGTCAAACATGTCTCCAATGTCTCTTTTTTTAAATTAAAAAATATAACCATTAGGATGTCACCATAGCAGTAAAGCTTCAGTCGTAGCCTACTATTCACTTTGGCTTTCTGTCACCATAGCAGCTCTTGCTTTAGTCGTAGCTTTCTATTCACTTTGGCTTTTTATCACCATAGAAACTCTTGCTTTAGTCATAGCTTATTGATCATCTTAATTTGACTTGGCTTTCTGTCACCATAGAAGTTTTGCCTCAATCGTAGTTTACTATTCAACTCACCGTAGTAGTGCTTCAGTCGTAGCTTACTATTCACTTAGCTTTCTATCACTATAAAAGCTTTGCTTCTGTCACAGCTTACTATTCACTTAGCTTTCTATCACCACAGAAGCTTTGCTTCACTCGTAACTTACTATTCACTTAAATTTTGACTTAGCTTTCATTTGAGTCCTAACTTATACACACTTAAAATAAACATATTAAATGCTTAAAATTAAGTTTGTTAAGATCAAAATTAAGATTGATTATTGCTAAGGTCAACAATAGTACTTCCCTATATGTTGCTATAGAACATGCTACTAGGTCTTTTTCCTCCGTCAATAAAGATTCTGCAATCTTAGAGTGTGATTAGAATTCTAGAATAGAAAAATTAATTGATGAGCTCATTAGCTGGTCTAAGTATATAGACCTTGGTCTCTTCTTGGAGTTCAGAAGTAAGAAAGTTATGGATCGTAAAGTATCAAAGAAATAGTTATGGAACCTATGCCAAGCTATATTCAATCCACATAATCCTCTTTTCCTTGCATGCCCAAATGATCCTACTAGTTTTGTTCCTAATCCTGGTAAGCTCTTCCCTTTACTCCTTTCCTTCACTAACTAGCCTTTGCTTTTTCTTATGAACTTTGATATCAATGTAATAAATTATTATTTTTTGTATTTTGAAATTTATGAAGTATTTGTAGGTGTTAGAGTTTATGATCCAAATTTTATTTGGTTTTGCTTAAAGAGCTCACAGTGTGACTATTTTTCGTTATAGTGAATGTATCAATGCATTGAATGATTTTCCATGCATATATGCAGAACTAAAGCTATAAACCTTTCACTTAGATTGCATGAGGTTCAATGGTAAGGCGATTGCATTAGCTTTGAGGCATAAAATACAAGTGGGTATCGCCTTTGATCTCATGTTTCTTTTGCAACTAGCTAGAAAGAATATTTCAATAGAAGATGTAAAAGAAGCAAATCCATCATTGTACAAGAGATGCATAAATATTTTAAATATGGACGATGCAAAATTTGCCACACAGGAGTTGTCATCTGGCAATATCTTGGAATATTTTTATGGTGGTGGAAGCAACAATTGCAAGGATAATAAGTCCTATGTTAGCCATCTAATTTTGCGGCATTGTTATCCACTATTGGCTTTAGGCATAAGCCACTAAGGCCTATACTTAGGGCCCCACAAAAAGAAGGGGCCATATATATATGTATATGTGTGTGAGTATATATATAATTTCTTAATGATTAATTAGTTTTATGTTAAAAATAATAGTATTTCAATTAAAGTAAAATAATTTTGATTTTTTATAGAATATAGAAAAGTTAAAATCACTAGGTTATGATGATTTTTAAAAAAATTGCTTAAACCTAGAAATTTTTTAAAAACAAGATATATATATATATATAATTTTCTTAATGATTATTTAGTTTTATGTTTAAAATAAACTAAAATAATTTTGGTTTTTTATATAATATAGAAAAGTTAAAATTGCTAGGTGATGATGATTTTAAAAAAAAATTCTTAAATCTTGAAAGTTTTTTAGCAATTTTTTTAAAACAAGATATATTTTCTAATATTGATAGTTTTAGATATATTTTCAAAATTAAAATTTTTAAAAGAAATTATAAGTATAGCAATAAAAACACCACTTGATATATTTAATTTTCTTAAAAAAGTGAATTATTTTCCAAATGTATGGATATCTTATAGAACATTATTAACCATTGTTGTTATTGTAGCTTCAACTGAAATGAGTTTTTCTATATTAAAATTAATAAAATCTTATTTACATTTAATTGTGTCATAAAAAAGATTGAGTAATTTAGCTATATTGTCAATTGAAAACGATTTAGTTTCAAAACTTGAATATAAGAATTTAATTAGAGATTTTTCATTTCAAAAAGCAAGAAAAATAAATTTTAAATAATTCTAATATTTTTATATCATATTAAGAAAATTGCCTTAGGTCCCAGACATCCTTGAGCCGACCTAGTTGTTATCTTCATAATTCACAATCCATTTTGTGGGATTGTTATCTTTATGATTCACAATTGCATTTTACTTCACCTATCTATTTTATTTATTGTTGCTCTTTCTTTTGCATGGATGATCTACATGTCATACCTGAATTTTGACTGTCCCCAAAAAGGTCCAATGATGAAACAAATCTTCGAAAAGACTAGAGTTTGCTTATTTATAACACCTCTAAAATGTGCAACCCTAAAACCGTAACTTATCCCACTAGTGTGTGAAATCAATCACTGAGCCATTAAGTTGTTCTTTGATCTTATGAAATATGAATTATTATAACAATAAAAGGCTTATTTCGAGAACCTTCTCTTGGAATACACAGCTTGTTAAACCGGTGTTCATTTCATCAGACGGGGACCCATTATCGTGAAAAAACAGGAATTGATTTTGATAAAACAAACTTTGAAAACACATCTAGAAGGCTCCAAAACCTCTGAAAATGGTCCTAGAATAGTCTAAAACAATCTGAGGATTAGCACATGTCACTCAAAAGTGCACGTGAAGCCACAAACACCTATAGGTGTCACACGCTAAAATTGAAGCCAAACCATACAAAATGGACTTCAGGAACGTGTTTGAAAGACTTCGGGAACATGTATGAAAGACTCTAAACCTCTGGAAGTGGTCTCAGAATAGTCTACAAAAACTTAAGGATTAGCGCATGTCGCTCAAAAGTACATATAAACACCTTAGACGTCACACGCTAAAATTAAGGCTGAATTAGACAAAATGGAATGCAAAAATGCTTTCGAAAGGCCCTAAAACCTTGGGAAACAACCTCGGAATAGCCTGAAAAAGCCCTGAATGATGTGTGTAATATGCAAAAGTGCACATAATTGGGCATGCGGCCACATGCCAGAGCGCTAAGTGTCTAGTCACGCACACTTCCCGTGGTCACACGCTCTGTCACAAGGATGCATGTATGACCATGCCTATACCCCCCTCTTCCTCACATTTTTAACTATAAATAGGTACCTCTACACCCCATTTTGAGGGGAGAGCAAAAGGAAACACACACACACTTAAAAACTATCCGCTCAAAAGTGTTAGAAACCCACTTCCAAATAGTTTTAGCTCTCCCACTAAATTTTTCTTAGGTTATTAAGTCTCCCTCCCACCAAACCTCGCCTTATTTTTGTCAAAGCATGCTTCAAAGGTATACAAACTAGCATCATTCTACACGCCATTTTGAACCTCTCAATGAGGAAAGCTTGATAATCCCTCCAAGCTAAAGCTTTAAAACTCATGCAAGTTCAATCGAATCTGAAGACAACAAAATCATTTTAGCTTGTTTATTTTATTGCACTACATTTTATTTTACTGTCACCAGCATTTGTGAATATTATTGTGCTTGTGTGATGAGACTAGCAATTTGCATGCTATATGAACAATTTATGCTCTATTTTGCTCATTTCATATCATCATTTTGCATCCTCTAGTTTTGAAATGTGAAATCATGTCATAAATATCAATAAAGTGAAAATTTCATATTTTGGACTAGAGTTATCATATTCCTGATCAAGTGATGTCACCGTGTACCCCTTATACTGTCATTATATATCATCATAGCATAAACAATCACTGCAAACATGCACGATTGTGTAAATTTTGCTTACTCTTTCAAGTGATTGAGTGTCCATTGCTTATCTCATTATTCATGTTATCGAGTAAGCTACGTGCATAATTGTGTTAACCTTGTATGTCCATTATATATAAGCTAGATTTACTTTCCTGCAATCTTTTTTCCTTTTATATGTATTTTATTAGGAAAGCAATGTAATAATGATATTTCAACTTTATCATCTTCCATTATCTAATGTACTGTGTGAATGCTACACAAATTGTCATTGCTAAAACTAAGGTGTTGCGATAGCTATACATTGAATATCGTATAATGAGAAATAGTCAAAAAGTGTATGCGATCCCCCGAACCCGAAAAACTATGCTGGGGAAATACTCATTGAGTGACTCGATGTTGTCCCTTTCTTTTCCTAATTTTCTAAAAATCAAGTGGTGACTCTATAAAATCAAAAAAGCATCTCATTCCTCCCAAGACCAATTATTTTTCCCTATTCGATAAAGTTGCCATGTTCCTAGAAGACTTAGAAACTCCAAAAAACTCAAAATAATGTTAAAAAAAATAGGTCGATCACAGTGGTGAATCCACTAGGGATTTCTAAATAAGAGAGATCAACTCAAAAATGACAATTTCTCATTATGCAATACTCGATCATATAGAGCCCCTCACCACTGCATTTCCATTACACATCACGCGTGCACCAATGTTCCCTAAAACCTCAATAATACTGAATGACATTACCACTATGATTCCACTCGAGTCACGAGGCGATGAAGATAGTATTATCACCTTTAGTCTTTACTCGTGCATTTTCCAGACTCAACTGACCAGAGTCTATAACTCAAATCCTACAAATCGAAGTCCATAACCCTAGTCATATGGGGGCATTCTTGCTAAAGGAACCCAGCCTTTCACCCTGACTCAACTCATGTAGATAAGCCAGTAGTAACATCCACTAGGATTCTACTAAGCTGTGCATGCTATCCTTATCCTAACACTATTTGTTTGACCTGATATTCATAAATGACATGACTCTCCTAGTGTCTATCACCAAATGACATTGTAATGTCAATTTTCATAGAATGTTTACACTCAAATCCATATGTTTCTCATCTACTTCATGCGAGCCCAAAGCATGAGGAATGATAATAATCATGTACCTCAACTTGAATAGTCTATGTGAACTAGCAAATAATGATATCCCTCAATGACGGAACCTATAAGATGTCGTCCATTTATTCTTATCAGATCGAATGAACAGGTTAGGAATTCAACTAAATTATGGACTTTTATGTCGACAAAACCAAATTGTAAACTCTTGAATGATACTTTCATGACTCCCGATAAACATATCATATATTAATGTGGGGGCAAGAAATTAGACTAATTTTGATTGAACTTGGCTTATGCATATAGAAGCATACGGGTTTTGGACATCATTTGAAGCCCAATAATTGATCCCCATATTGACATCATATGATTACCTCAAGTACATTTTAGTATCATTCCTCAGTTTATCCTTTAGTTCTAATCAATATAAATTAAAACGGCCTAGTTCTAAGAGCAAAACCATAGTCCCTTGATGATTGTAGGTTCAAAATCCACTTTAGAAAAAAACTAAATGACCTCATGGAGAAATAAGGTTGGAAGTGAGAGCTTGCTTATGATTGGTTTGTTCACTGTGTAGGAAATACTAACCAGCTTTCTAATATTAATCATGCATACATAACATACATATAGATAGCATGTACTAACCATTGTTTCTTGCAGTAATGATCATCTTTCATTATAGGATTTTGCATCCACTCCATGCATACATGCTCACCCTTTTCTTTTGTAAGCACATGTCATACATCATTATCTAGCTAACCTTAATAAATGTACAGGAATACAACGATCAAACATGAGTGACCAAGAAGATACTTCTTGTCAGCAATTCGAAGATAGACTAAAAGAGGGGATCCAAAAATTGCTCACTGATGGTACTATAGCTGAAATCCTCTAAGCCCAAACTAGGGCCAGAAATGCTTGAGATAGGCATAATAAACCACTAAATGAAGCTTCTGCATTTTTTCACCCCAGGGTAGATAAAGCAAAAGGAATTCCCTGCACTCCAATTCAAGCTGATGATGATAATGACTACTATTAGGATCTCAGAAATGCACCAAAAGCTATAAAAATTATCGACATAACCAAGCCTATATTGGCAGGGGAGGTTAAACTATTGGCTAATAGAATGGCTCAATTGGAATTTGCCTTTAAAGATAAAGGAACTCATGGCTCTAAAAGCTTTACTGACCTAGCATTATTCAAAGATGAACCACTCCCATATGATTTTAAACTACCAAACTTTGCTAATTTCAATGGAATAGGGGACCTAAGGGTCCATCTAAGGCAATATGCTACCTTTATGGCTACTATAAAGCTTATAGAATCCCAGATTGTTCGATTCTTCTTCACATCACTAGAGGAAGGACTAAGAACATGGTTCTTTGACCTTGAGGATGAAATTAAAAGTGATTAGCTACTATTAACTCAGAAGTTCATCAAGCAGTATGAATACAGCACTTAACTAGACATCATTCGCAAAGAACTCAAGATTACAAGATAGAAACCTGATAAAGCTTTCTCTAATTATGTTATAAGATGGTGAGGAAAGGCACTTAAAATAAGAAACCATCCTCCTAAAGATGAATAGATAAAGATGATAATCAAAGGGGCATTACCAAATTTTAGAAAATAAATGATCTTTGCTCATTATCCTGACTTCAGAGCTCTCTATCAAGTTGGAATCAAAATTGAAGATGAGGAACCTCAGCAAGCTAGAAACACCTTTTGCCTTAATATCCAATCAAACATCCAAAACACATTTACCTGAGCTATAGAAATAAACCTAATCCAACCCAACACTCATAATCCACCATCTATTAATGCCATTAGACCACCAAGAAAATTCTCAAGCGTCAATCTCCCACTATCCAAAGTATTCTAGAGACTTCAACAAAAGAACCTCTTACAACCTCAAGAGCCTAACCCTCTTCCAAACCCATTACCCCCTTATATTGACTAAAACTTGTTTTTCCACTTTCACCAAATGCCCAGTCATACCACTAGTGCATGTAGAACCCTCCAGAATGCAATCCAAGACCTCATTAACACTAGAAAGATTGATGACCCATAAAAATGACCCAGTATCAAACCAATCCTCTCCCAAACTATCAAAACATGCCTCTACCAACCATCAACATGATTTCCTCCAATCTACCAAAAGACCTTATCAAACAATCAATCCAAACCATTCAAAAATCCCAAGATAAACTCTCGAGCCTCATCCATCAACCTCATGACTCTAGTGAAGATGAACAATGTCCTTATACCTTTGAATACATTTTGATGCCCCAAAAATTCCTCCCCCACTTGATGATGCAAAAAAGAACCAGGGGTACAACTCTCCCTATAAATGGTGAAGTGATTGATTGCCCTTACTTATAAGAAGCAGACACAGGTGAAAATCTCAATAGTGGCCATAAAGATTTACTGGGCCAACCATCTAGGAAGTTTGACTATAAAGTCAAGTACACAGCACCCCCTGCTACTCACACTCACTTAGAAGACATAGTGCCCTTAGGATGGGGAGAAGAATTTGACAATGAAAATAGGGTGGACAATACTATTTAGCCTCAAAACCTGCAAGTCATAGGGATCAATGTATGGTATGACTCTGATAATCCTGAAATCATTATTTGGCACTATAATAGTAGTACAAAAGTAGATAAGTAAGCAGCTAAAAAGCCCTCACTAGCAATCAACCATGTTACTCACAACGAACGAGTATATCAACCCCTTAAGAAAGAGAAAGATCCCTCAAAAGGAAAAGAAGTGACAGGTGATCAAGCTCTAGTCAAAGAGGAAGACATTGTCCTTAAATAGCTTAAAAAGTCTCAGGCATAAGCTAGTATCTAGGACCTACTCATGGCTTCTAAAAAGCATAGGGATGCCTTAGTCAGGTGCACTACCTAAGGTAAAGATCCCCACTAACGCCTCACCCTATGAGATAATAGCCTCTCTAATGAAAGCTCCCTCCAATGCAATCACCTTTTCAGATAAAGATTTACCCCTCAAGGGGAAGGGTGCACAACCATCCTCTATTCATACAAGCAATTGTCAGGTCTAAGAGGACTCCGTGTGTTATAATGGATGACAGATCTGCTATCAATGTTTTCCCCCTGAGGTTGCTATACAAGTTTGGGATGAATATTAAAAACCTAATAGAATCCAATATAGTCATATGAGCCTATGATGATTCAAAAAAGCCAATCATTGGGACTTTTAAAATAGTAGTTACAATGGGTGATATTAAATCAGTAACAGAATTTACCATCCTGAACATCCCTCTAAATTTTTCCTTGCTACTAGGAATACCTTAGTTCCACCCACTAAGGAGCATACCCCCTACTATGCATCAAAAGATTAAGTTCCCTCTGAATGGAAAGTTCATTACCATCCCTACTGAAACAAAAAAACATTATTGCTTGTCTAAACGTGCTCCTACCAGGATTTCATGTTTCTGTAATCAGTAATGGTCATATTGATCCTAAAGTTGCTCTTATGATAGAAAAGATGCAATATCTACCTAGAATAGGATTAAGAGGAAGGAACATTGGGGTCACAGAATTCCCTAACTTTCGAGGATAGACCAGTAGATATAGACTAGGGTATGATCCTAAAAGGGACAGTAGAGCTAAGAAGTTAATTTCTTTTGTGGCTGAAAGCTTAACCTGAGTCTACTAAGGATAACCTAAGAAATAGGTAAGCAATGGGATCGAGAAGCCAAGGTTCGAGATCTTCAATGACACCCTCAGGGGAAAGCACCTACTAGATATAGTCATTAAGACTGACATCAATAAGCTGATGAAAAATCTAGAGCTAGAATTTAAAAGTGAGACTGTTAATTATGCTCAAGTTATTACCATCCTTGAGTCAAGCATTAATGACATCCTATTTGAAGACATTGTTGATGATGATCTCTATGCTTTTGCTTTGTTTAAAACTAATAATGTAATGAACTCTAAAGTTAATGCAATGACATCAAATTTTGCTTACTTGTTTAATGTCTTTCTTGATGGTAGTGTGCATTGCATTTATAAAAACATTAGCATATTTGACATTCATTCCATATGCACTAAATCATTTAACATTGGCATGGAATCTGAACCACACATTCTGCATATTTCAAAAGATGTTAGAGAGGAGAGAAATTACAAAAATATTCAAAAGTATTTGCTTGGACATATAATGATATGCCTGGTATTAACAGAGACATTGCTCAACACTTCATCCTTACCAAAGATTGGTGCAAACCAGTAAAGTAAAAATTGAGAAGGCTCAGACCAAAATGGGCCCAACTAGTGAAAAAAGACATCAAGAAGCAAATCAAGGAAAATTTTCTAGAAGTAGTAGACTATTTAGAATGGTTAGCAATGTGGTGCTAGTACCGAAGAAAGATGGAAGGGTTAGAATCTGAGTCGACTATAGAGATTTAAACAAAGCTTACCCAAAAGATGATTTCCCATTACCTCACATAAACATAATGGTTGACAGCGTTGATACATGTGCAATGTACTCATTCATAGATGGATTCTTTGGGTACAATCAGATCCTAATGGCCATCATCAATAAAACAAAGATAGCTTTCATAACAGAATGGGGCACTTATTGCTACAAAGTAATGCCCTTCGATTTAAAGAACGCAGGAGCAACTTACCAAAGAATGGGAACTATAATGTTTTATGACATGATACATAAAGAAGTAGAAGTGTACGCCGATGACATGATGGTAAAGTTAAAAACCAGGGAAGAACACTCATTTGATCTTGAAAAATTCCTCAAAAGAGTCAAATAGTACAACCTCAGGCTTAATCTGAAGAAATGCATATTCAAGGTCACTTCAAGAAAGATGTTGGGGTATGTTGTTAGTCAGAATGGGATTGAAATGGATTTAGACAAAGTAAAGTAATCAAAGAGATTCCAATGCCAAAAATAGAAAAAAATTAGAGGCTTTCTAAGGAAACTATAATTCATCAGCAAATTTATCACCAAGTTACTAATAGTGTGTGAACTAATCTTCAAGCTACTCATAAAAGATCAGTCAGTTGAGTGGAATGAGCAGTGTTGCTTAGCATTCGACAAGATTAGAAACTACCTAGCCAACCTACTAATTCTGAAACCACACAAACTAAGGATACCTTTAACCCTGTATTTAGCCATCAAAGGAAATGCAATCAATGTAATGTTAGTCCAAAAGGGAGAAATAAAAGCAGAACACATAGTCTACTACTTAAGTAAGAAGATGTTGCCATATAAGGAAAAGTACAGCCAAGTCGAGCTGATATGCCTTGCAATGGTATGGGCTATAAAGAAACTCAGATATTACTTTCAATCTTAAAGAATTTAGGTTGTGTCTAAAATGGATCTAAGGAAGTACCTCTACAAAGCTCCCTCCCTAGAGGGAAAACTTGCCAAGTGGCTTGTGCTATTGATAGAATTCAATGTGCAATACCTGACTAAGAAGGCAGTAAAGGGAAGAGCAATGGCTGAATTTTTAGCTCTCAACCCCATTCTAGACTCAAAAGAAATCCAACTAGACTTCTCGAATGACCTCAGTTTAGCCATCGAGATTCAAGGATGGTAGATGTATTTTGATGGAGCAATTAATTAGTTTGATGTGTTGGGTTTCGTGATACAAACACAGTGGAAAAATTAAAAATTTATCACGTTTCCAAACCTAGATCCATGTAATTTGACTACTTGATTAAATCTAGGGTTTCAAGAATCTCACCAAAATGCAAAAGAGGCAAGATTTTCTAGATGGATGAGAAGAGGTTCACACCGGTGACACCTTACCTTGAAATTTTTGCTTTGGTTGTTCGGATTAAGACGTCTCCAAAAGGATGCGTCTTCTATAAGTATCCACACGAATAACCCTTCACAAAATGAATTAGAGTGTGTGCTAGCAACTTTCTTGATTGTCTCACAAATCAAGAACAAAAGAAAAAACTCTATGTTTGTTTTCTAAGAAGAGAGAAAACCATTTTTGGAGGCAGGAAAAACAAGTGTGTTAAACCCTAGAGAATATAACATATTTATAGACTCCAAATTAGGGTTTCACCTACCAATGACCTTTTGGTAATTTTCCATTTATTATATTCTGATTTTGTTTTAAAAACAAATCAGAAATAATATCTTATTTTTTTATTTATTTAAAATCACATTTATCTTAAATAAATAAATAAATAAAACACTTTAATTATTTATTTCCACAGAGTTTATTTTGGGCTTATTAAACCCATATTCGTTTTGGGCTTATTCTAAGTGTGTGACCCTATAGGTTCACATAACATTGGCAGTGGGCCTAAATCTCTATTTAGGCCTATAAGTCATAAGTGGCCTCTAGCAAGACATTATGACTACCTAAGTCATGTGAAGTCAATAATTCGACATAAATTAATTACATTGAATTTTATCATCCCTTTATCACATGATATCTTAATTGAACATAAGGCATAGAATGTCATCCTTATATAGTTCAATATTCTGACTTGATTCTAAGTAGACTGAAAATGATAACTCTTTATCAATTCATTTCAGCATGGCCATGCATTTTCCTTCAGTCTATCTCATCAAGGGGCCCATAGATATCTTTCTCATATTAATGAGGGATAATTCCTTCTGAATCACTCATATTCCTCACATAACTAATTTCATATCCAACAATATCCTATTTAATCGTCCGGTTAAAGACAATGTTAGAATGTGTCAAAACATAAAATAGCTATATAGAAATCCATGATGATTTCAAGGTCAAAGGACCAAAATAAAATTATTGTGATAAGAAACACTTATGATAATAATCTATGTAGCATTCTCATATTGGGTCAATCCAGTACATGATCTCTCATCCTGTACCTATGAGTTGACTTAATATCTCATATTCATGATTAGTAAAACATAACCATCAGTCAACATCATACTAGCCTTAATACTCTAATATTTATATAACGAATAAATGGCTAGGGATAATTAGAATAGAACTCTTATTTTAATCTAAGGGTTTTACTATTGTCACGACCCAAAACAGGGGCCATGACCGGCGCTAGGGAACGGGAATTATTTCGAATCCGGAACCCATAGCAAGCCTAAAAATAAAATAAAATATGCAATAGTAATAACAATATTTAATGCAATGGAAATAAAAATCATAAATATCACAATAACATCTGCATTAACTGGATTTAAATTAAATCCTCATCTCATATATATATAAACTCTTTTAATACAAATCCAGTTCAAATATAATACAACATCTCTTAAATAATTTAATGACTACTGCAGTGTCTAGATAAAATAAAAATCAAGACTCAGAGAAGCAGTTTATATAAAGAAGCCGGGGCAAAAGAAATTCGGCGTATAGGCCCGCTACTGAGGTCTGAAGATGATGTCTCTCCTGAAAAATTAGTCAACGGAGGGGAGTCAGACCTCACTGAGTGAATTACTATAATATATATACATGCATACTAAATGACAATGCATACAATCAACAGTATATATCTAATATGTATATATACAGGAAAATACACACAGATGCAGTAAAATCATTTTATATATATTTCATTGAAAATCATCGTTTATGAAGGATCAAATAGAACCCTATGATATCGCAACCTCAAACAGTGTTAGACAACACTCTAGCCATACAGGCTCACTTATTCCAAATATATCCACTTAATCCATTTAGACAGTAGACTGGCCTTGAGACACTAAGTCGATCGAGCTCCTGCAGTCTAACTACCAGTGTGATTGGCCTCGAGACACTTGGTCAACCGAGCTCCAGCAATCACACCCAAATCACATCTCACACATTAGATAAATCAATTCAAATCAAAATCCTCAAACTGGTTAGTAATATAGCCTAAATGTTATAAGCGTACCGATACGTACATTCACAAATAAATGATGCATTATAAACCATATATATACTGGAAATATACCAAAAGTAAACCAGGTATATTTCGAGTATATATACGTCAAACAAATCCAATTAAGTTACAAAATAAGCTAGAAATGTATTTAAAAACATTTTAAACATAAATGGTTAATAAAGCATGCATATAATTTAATATATACCAAAAATAAATCAAAAGTAAACTAAAAATAAACTTAAGTACTAATCAAATTATTTATGCATATTTAATCAAAATAAAACATGCATTTCTAAATCATGCACCCTAAAGCATATATATATAGAATAGTAACTCACATTTAGTGCGCTCCACGAGATGGATTTGATGGGCCTGGTCCACTAGGCCTCGGTCTCGACGTAACTAAATAAACAAAAATAACAGACATCAGAATACCTAACAGAAAATCCTAGAAACTTGATCTAGAATATTAGACATAGAAACAGAATTAGGGTTCGACCGGACATCACGTTTTACGAGAATTCTATCAAAAATTCGATAGAACCTCCCCTGTAAAACGGACATCTCTCTACTCAAAGAGTAGAGCCGGCCCTGCAAAGAAACACACTTCGAAATACAGGCACAACAACTTATCCATAACCCCTCGGTCGGACTCCAAACTACAGTCTACCGACCGAGGTCCACAATCACAAAATAATATAAAAATACCAAAAATGCCCTTATATCACTGAAATACATTTTATAAGTAGAAATTACTTAATTAACCTTAAAACACAGTAAAAACCAATAAAAACTCATTTTATTAGTAAAATCGTATATTATATATATAATTAAAAATAATTCACGAAAAATAGTTTTAATTAGTTAAAAATACTAAATAATTTGTAGAAATTATTTTTATACCTTAAATAACTATTAAAACCAATTTAATTACATTTTTTAGTCAATTTAGGATAAAATTACCAAAATACCCCTATATATATAAATATACTAAAATTACTTCAAAAATTCACCAAAAATAGTATAATTGCACAAAATTAATTTTCTCAACATTTTTATCAATAATATCAATAATTAAACTCAATTAACCAATTAATTTCAATTAAAAACACAATTAACCTAATTTTTCCAAAAATTCCATAAACTAATTAAATTCAAAATAAATACATAGAAATTCACAAAAATTCCAAATTAATTCCTATAATTCATTTCAACACCTACATTTACCATAAAACATAATTTCATAATTTATTTAATTAATTTCCGAAAATTAGAAAATAATAATAAAATATTCAAAAATACCCAAAAATCAAAATAATCTCCAAAAATTCCACAAAAATTCACACATGTAGATTAAGCTAAGGGGAACAACATTTGTTAAGGAAATTTTCATGAATCAATCAAATTGAAGTTCAAAAAATTCAAGAACCCTAATAGGCCAAATTCAAAAAATCGAAACCTAAGCAAATCAAGACCATTTCAAGTGAAACAAAGCTTGGAATCACACTCACCGGAGCTCAAGGAGAAGAAAGAGATCGGCGGTGCGTGAAATGGTGACTAGAATTGTGGTCGATGGTGAAGAGCTCAACTTGCTGCCATCGCGAATTCCGGGCGTTCCAACGGGCTTCCGGTGGCCTGATCACGTCGAAGAGGAAGGAAGGGGGAGGAGGTTGGCGGCAGCTGGTGGTAGCGAAGGGCAGTCCGACGAGGTGGAACAGGAGGCGCAGTGAGGGTAGGCGTCGGGAGAGAAGAAGGAAGAGGGAGGGGCAATTCGGTAATTTGGCAAAAATTTTGATTTTCAACTATATATATGTATATATATATACTTTATACTATATATTAAAATAATATTAAATTACACACACATTAAATATACACCACACACTTATAATTTAATATTTTAATAATTTAATACTAAATAAAATAATTAAATAACAATAAAACTAATAAATAAATAATAAAATAATAGGGTAATTAATTAAACACTAATCAAATAAATAAGTACACATATATATTTTATTTAGTACTTTAAAAATATGCATGAGTTCATGCAATTATGGAAATTCATTTAAAATAATTAAATATAAATAGTTTACGTATCAATTATGAAAAATTTTACGTAAAGCACTTAAAATAATAATAAACAATTAAAATTAGCTTTAATTAAATAACAGACTCATAAAAATTTCATAAATATATACAAAAATTATTAACACTGCATATCCTGATGCAGTATAAAAATATTTAAAAACACGGGATATTACAACTATCAAGTCACATACTTGATGGCCTTAGTAAGAATTAACCATTCATATAATTATTATAAAATTAAATGATAATGAAATACCTCTTTATTAATAAAATAAGAAAGTCAATACATAATCACAAATAATTGACCTAGTGCATATCACTAACATGATGCAGGAGTCACTATCATATTATAATCTCCACAAGGTGAAGTAGTACCGATTGCCAAAAAGCTTGAATTTAGAGTCACAAATAATGAAGCAAAATATGAGGCATACGCACTCAAAATAAAAGCACTGATAGCCTAGATGTTACAAAAGTCAAAATTTTTACAGATTCCATGCTAGTAATAAACCATTATACAAAAGAGTGGGAATTCAAAGAGGAACACCTAAGGCCTTACCTAGATCACTTAAAGTTGCTTACCATGTCCTTCCAAAAATGCATATTCATTCATCTCCCTAAAAACCACAATCAGATAGCAGATGCATATGCTTCCCTAGCATTAGTGTGGGAAGGACCATCCAAAATGCCCGTGAAGCCCTTAATCCTACTCAGATTGGGATAACCCTATCATAAGAACTATAGAATAGCAAAGACAAAATAGTAGAAAAACCTTAGTTCTATGACATCTAGAGATATCTGAAGGAACAAGCATATATTGATTAAGCAGGTGAAAAAGATAAGGTAGTCATCCGATAGTCAATATCAAAATTCACATCACACCAGGGTGTGTTATACAAAAGAACTACAAATGGGTTACAAATCTGATTTCTAAATGAAACTGAGGCTACAAGAGCAATAGAAGAAGTACATGAAGGTGTTTGTTGTCCACACATGAATGGAGTGATCCTAGCTAAGAAGCTAATCAAACAAGGGTCCTTCTAGATGATGATAATGGAAGAGCTTATCAAATTTATAAGGGAATGCCATAAGTGTCAAATCCACGAGAATGTCAGCCACCTTCCCCCAATAGAATTACACTACATCTCCTCTCCATGGCCCTTCTCAACATCAGGACTAGACATAATTAAGGAAATCCACCCAACATCCTTGAATAGACACAGGTTCATCTTAATAGCAATGGATTACTTCACAATGTGGGTCGAAGCAAAATATTCATAAAGATAGAAGCCAAGCAACTAGCTAAGTTCATCAAAAGAAATCTATTTAGTTGATATGGGATCCCTCATCACATCATCTCTAAGAACGATGTTCAATTCCAAAGGGAAGTTAGAGAAAAACTAAGGAGTTATAAGGTGGAATATCATAAATCTTCTCCTTACTGACCACAAGCAAATGGGGCCGTCAAAGCTCCAAATAAGAACATCAAGAAGATTTTATCAAAGATGACTCAGACATAACGAGACTAGGTAGGCAGATTGCCATATGCCTTATGGAAATACTAAACAATAGTAAGAACTTCAACAAGAGGAACTACTTTCTTACTAGTATACGAATCAAAAGTAGTACTTCCAGTTGAAATAAAAATTAAGTCTCTTCAGGTAGCAATCAAATCCAAATTGTCATAAGTACAACAGGCCTAGTAGAGGCACAATAATCTTACTTTCTTAGATAATCGAAGGCTCAAGGCTCTATACCACATATAGTTATATCAAACTTGGTTAGCTAAAACCTTTAATAGAAAAGTGAAACACAATAGTGTAAAATTAGGAGACTGGGTGCTAAAGCAAGCAAGGAAAAATGTTCCAAGCACTAAAGACAAATTCAAACCAAATTGGGAAGGCCCATACTTGGTCAAACATGTCCTATTAAAAGGAGCAGTCAAGCTGATGGATTCTGAAGGCAATGAATTCTTTGAAACTATTAATACAGACCGCCTAAAAAAGTACTACATCTAGGACAAAAAAAACCTACTGAGTTAAAAACCTAAAAATAGCTGCTCAGGAAAAAATTAAGGACTTCACGCTAGGTTGAAAACCCTACATGGGCAACCTAAGCAAAATTTAGGGAAAAATATAAAATACTTAACTAGAAAATCTGCAAAGGCTAGTTAGGGACAAAGGTAACCTCAAGTTTGAAATTTGTATGAATGCACCTGTGCTTTTCTTAAATGATTCCATTAAAATGAGAATGATCACCAATTATGCAAAATGTTTTTGAAAAAGTGCAATGCATTTCATTATCATGAATTGCATTAAACATGCTTTGTATTTTCTTTCATTTTATGACCACAATTCTTTTTATCTTCCTCGAACCCTATCCTCGAGATCAACCACTATCATTGAAGCCTCTATAAAAAAAAAGACCAGCTAGGTGTGAAGAGCTCTAAAAAAAGACATCCTAGGTAAAAGAGGGAAGAAAAAAGAGAAAGCTAAATGCGAAAAGCTCCAAAAGAAGACTCCTTAAGTAAAAGAGGGAAAAATAAAAGAGGTAGACAATAGCAATGGCAAACATCACCATGCATAACAATAGCAAGAAGCATATATACTACAATCATCATCTCATATATATCGTACAACACATACGAGATAAATGCCTAAATATAACACCTAGAGTCCATGACCTTCGAAAAAATAATACAACAAAGTAACCACAAACCAAAAAGCCCTACACCGAGCTCCTAAAATAATTACATCAGTTGTGGCTGCCATTAGAAGTGAGCATCGGTCCTACTCAACATCCTTATTATCTAATCTAGGCTCCTTATCATTCATTACGAAGGATGTTAGCTATGACTCCAGCTCAACAATACAATCATGATAAGCTATGCACTACCGCTCCCACTCATAGCTCGCATGGAGATGTTCAACCTACATTGCATGAAAATTGCATATCATACACATATACATAAAATGTGTGCATAAATAAATAGGTACAATAAAGAAGGCATACCCCCTGATTGCTCGTAAACTCCATAAAGTGCTGATGCGCACAACCTGCAATAGTATACCAGTACTGGCCAAAAAAGATAGGGATCTATAAAAAATAAGCAAATAAGTCAAGCATCAATCATCAAATAGGCAAAATAAAGGAAAGATAAGTGAAATGAAGCACGAACATGGGAAGCATCAAGAGGGATAACATCTGACTAAGGAAAGCCAAGACAAGGCAAATTAAGATACACTCCTCCACCAAAGATGTGCATCCCAGATAAAACCAAGGATAACCTAACTGCCAAGTCCCCAAGAGTTGTACTACTAGAAGCCATATCGCTAGCATGGGTAGTTGCCTCAGTATAGAACGTGCCCTTAGCCTCCTTAAAATGAGTTCCTGATCTCTTTTAGCAAGATCTTTATCACTGTAGGTAAGTCCTTATAACCATGTAAGTTATAACTTATTACTAACAAAGTCTATTACATGGTTATACAAAATCAAAATAAAAGCCTACTGGTTCAGAAGAAGCAACTCTCGACGATCTATGTAATGGCCTAGTCCATGAATCTGAAGGATGAGCCCCATCCACCTAAGGAGGTGGAGGTAGAGGAAAGGTGCCACCAGCCATAGCACCAATCAGCCACGGGATCAACACATCGACATAAAGAGATCCTACACCCTTTAGAAGACTCTCAAAATAGTGTCCTATCATGGCAACAACAAGCTCATCTACACTAAGCTTATAACTCCATAACATTTCACTAGGAGGAGGAATAGGGACTTTCCTTATAAAAGGACCATCACACTAATGATGGACTCATTCACCTAGATACCACACCTTGCTAGTAAGGCCAGGGAGCAGCACTCATCTCTCTGTCCGCTGCCATGTCGTCACCATTTGTGCCAATTAAATTGACCTTGCCGCCTGCCAATAAAGGAGAATCCACTTAAAAGGCAAAAGTTAATAATCTCTATAAAATAAAGCAGCCAACACAATAGGAATTAAGCATACTTGTCCAGGCGATAGCCTACCTATGTAGTCCCGAGCCTCTGTGCAATCCTTAATCAAATCAGTGGTCTTCATAATCTAGCTGGAATAATGAGGAAAACCATCCTCCAAGAGATGCTCTATAGTCGGATGAGGAAGAACCCCAAACTCATAAGCCTAGATCCATCAAATCAGAACTCAAACAATCAAGAAAAAATAAGCAAAAGACAATAAGTAAAAGGACAGATACAAGAACTCTTACTCACGTATAGCATAAATAGGCATCCATAAATCCTCGAGCCACCTCAGCATGCTGCATCCAGACCTGAGTACACGTAGGCGAAAGCGGTAGTACCCTAGCAGCACCTCAATAAGCTATCTAGGTCTCTTAGGAAAAGCAACAACCACAGACTATCTGTACCCATAGGATTTGGGAAGATGACAACTCTCAACAAATAAAATGAGAAACAACAAGCCAACTGCTCCACTAAAACAAGATCAACATTATACATCGTCCGCACAGTGGAGAAGAACTCAGTGTAATAAGTGAGGTACGAACAACCAGAGTTCATAAGGGTAGGCACCCTAAGCAACTCCATGGTAAATGCCTCCTCACCACCGCAGAAGAACACTCCTCCTCACTAAAGGGAATAGGCTCCCTAAAAAAGCTCAAGCCTATGATGGTAGCAAAGTCTAGAGGAGTGATGGTCATCTCTCCAATGGGCAAGTGAAAATTATGCATTGTGTCCATCCACCTTTCAATCAATGCATATATAGCAATCTGACTCGACATATGAGAGTCATAAGAAAGGGCAACAATAATCCCATCAAAACCCTTTCCTACAACCATCTGCTTCACTCATAGTGGCAGACCCTGATAGTATGTGTTAACCCTATTGAAGCTGCTAAGCAACATAGTAATAGACCTACGAGGCTACAAATAATAGGTACGCTATCAAAAATCTACACAAATAATAAATGTTGAAACATCTTTTTTCTCTGCTATTTAATAAGATCAAAATGATAACAAGAACCAAAAAAAAAAGCATTACAGCAAGCACTAATAGACAATCAGAACTAAAAATAAAGCAAGAGCTATCAAGTTATCAGCACTTACAATAAAACTAAAGATTAATAGTCATAGCAATAGCTACAGAACTATAGCTATGATAACCTCAATTGAAAGAATAATAAATACAGCAAAAACTAACAAACAGCAAGGCAGTCTAGACAGCTAAATAAAAGATAAAGGACAAAGGAGGACCTACCTGGCAATGATGATAAGCCCAAGCGTCAGTCTCTAGAGTATAAACCACAGGAATCAAGTCTCCTCGAGAAAGCCTTGACAGTTGAGGACCTTGTGAGCTAAACAGACCATCAGTACTAGTCCTAACAGTAGAAGTCCCAGCTCTAGTGGCCTCTATGAAGTTACCCTCAATGTCCAAAAAGATATCCTCTAAACCCTCAGGAATGTCAAGGAACTCTATCTTATGCAAAGAAAAATAAAAATTTAGAAGCAAAAACAGAGCAAAAAATACCTAAAACTCAAAAAGGGTTAAGAAAAGATGAAACACACTCAGACAAGGCCGGAAGAAGCTTCCTCAAACCTCAAAATGAGCATCTTAAGTAGACTAGAGAAGGGGAGGCATATGGCCATGCGCCAGGCATGTGATCACATGCTTCACACATGCAACAGCGTGCACTTCCCCCCTCCATGCACTCTCATATAGTTATATGCACACCTCAAGACTTTGCACACTCATTTCTTTAGTCCTAAACTTCCATTTGAGCATAAGACATGCACTAAACTCATATAAAAGTACACTAATGTGGACTAGATTTGTCTAAAGACACCATGTGTGGCCTCACCACTTTCAAAAACTCAGCACCTCCCAAAAGAAGAAAAATGGGAAAGAATCACCAAAAGGATATCCTACTCAAAATCATCAAAATAACATCTGCAACACAATAAGTGATGACATCATCATTACTGCATTATTATTGCACCATCACTGCATTATCACTATATCATCATCGACCAAGACTAAAAGAGAAGGACACATTACATTAATCACAATTATCATAACAATCTGTTCGCCTGACACCCAAAAAGGTTATAGTGGCAATATTTGTCTATTTGCTGACACTCAAAGAGGTTATAATGGCAATATCTATTTGTTCACCTAACACTTGAAGAGATTATAGTGGCAATATCTATCTATTCTCCTGACACTAAAAAGTTTATAGTGGCAGTATCTATTTGTTCACCTGACACCCGAAGAGGTTATAGTGGCAATATCTGTCTATTTCTTGACACCCAAAGAGGTTATATTGACAGTATCTATCTATTCGCTTGACACTCAAAGAGGTTATAGTGGCAGTATGTACTTATTTGCCTAACACCCAAAGAGGTTATAATGGTAGAATCTATGTGTTCGCCTGACACCCAAAGAGGTTATAGTGGCAGTATGTACTTATTTGCCTAACACACAAAGAGGTTATAATGGCAGAATCTATGTGTTTTCCTGACACCCAAAGAGGTTATAGTGGCAGTATCTGTCTGTTCGCCTAACACCCAAAGAGGTTATCATGGCAATATTTACCTATTCACCTAACACCTAACACCTAAAGAGGTTATAGTTGTAGTATCTGTCTGCTTGCCTGACACCTAAAAAGGTTATAGTGGGAGTATATGTCTGCTTGCCTGACACCTAATAAGGTTATAGTGGCATTATTTACCTATTTGCCTGACACCTGAAGAGGTTATAATGGCAATATCTATTTGCTTAACACCCAAAGAAGTTATAGTGGCAGTATCCCAATAATCAAATCACAACAACACAGCACTTAGGTAAGTACCTCTCTCTAGAAAATGATTTTTTGCATCTTTGCATTTGCTTCACGTGTATTGACACTAGCACTAGGTGGATGTACAACACATGCAAAGTGAGGGCAACTATCATACCTCAACTTTGACTGTCTCTATAAATGTCCAATAATGAAATGAATCTTCAAAAAGATTAGAGTCTGCTCGTTCGTAACACCTCAGAAGTGTACAACCCTAAAACCCTAACTAATCCCACCAGTGTGCGAAATCAATCACCGAGCCATTAAGTTGCACTTCGATCTTATAAAATACTAATTATCACAATAATAAAAGGCTTATTTCAAGAATCTTCTCTCATAATACGCAGTTTATTAAGCCAGTGTTCATTTCATCATACCAAGACCCAACTTTATGAAAAAATGAAAATCAATTTTGATTAAATGGACTTCAAAAACAAATTTAGAAGGCTCCAAAACCTCCGGAAGTGGTCCTAAAATAGTCCAAAATAACCCGAGGATTAGCACATGTCACTCAAAAGTACGCGTGAAGCCACGAACACCTATAAGTCTCACGCGCTAAAATTAAAGCCAAACCAGAAAAAATGGACTTTGGGAACACATTTGGAAGACTCTAAAACCTCTAGAAGTGGTCCTAGAATAGTCTAAAATAATTTGAGGATTAGCACGTGTCCCTCAAAAGTGCTCGTAAACACCCCTAGGCGTCATGCACTAAAATTGAGGCCGAATTAGACAAAATGAACTATGGAAACACATCTAGAAGGCCCAAAAACCTTAGGAATCAATCTTAGAATAGCTTGAAAAAGCCCTGAATGGAGTGTGTAACGCTCAAAAGTGCATATAACCACACGCAAGCGCACATAGCCATGCGCCAATAAGCCAAGCGCGTCGTCACATGCTCTATCCTAAGGACACGTGTGTGACCATAACTATACACCCCACTTCCTCACATTTTTCATTATATATAGGTATCTCCACACCCCATTTTGAGGGAGGGAGCAAGAGGAAACACACACACTCAAAAATCTATCTACTTGAAAGTGCTAGAAACTCGCTTCCAGACAGGTTTAGCTCTCCCACTACATTTTCCTTAGGTTATTAGGTCTCCCTCCCACTAAACCTAGCCTCATCTTTGTCAAAGCATGCTTCAAAGGTATACAAACTAGCATCATTCTACATGCCATTTTGAACCTCTCAACGAGGAAAGCTTAATAATCCCTTGAAGATAAAGTCTTAAAACTCATGCAAGCTCAGTCAGATCTGAGGACTACACAATCATTTTAGCATGTTTATTTTATCGCACTGCATTTTATTTTACTGTCTCTAACATTTGTGAAAATTTGCATGCTATATGAATAATTTATGCTTTATTTACTCATTTCATATCATCATTTCGTATCCTCTAGTTTTGAAATGTGAAATCATACCATAAATATCAATAACGTGAAATGTTCATATTTCATACTAGAGTCATCATGTTCCCAGTCTAGTGATGTCACCATGCATCCTCTATATTGTCATCATATATATCATAGCATAAATAATCACTGCAAACATGCACGATTGTGTACATTTTGCTTACTCTTTTAAGTGATTGAGTGTCCATTGTTTATCTCATTATTCATGTGATCGAGCAAGCTACATGCATAGTCGTGTTAACCTTGCAGGTCTATTATATCTAAGCTAGATTTACTTTCCTACACTCTTTTTTCCTTTTATATGTGTTTTATTAGGAAAGTGATGTAATAATGATATTTTATCTTTATCATCTTCCATTATCTTATGTACCATGTGAATGCTATACAAATTGTCATTGCCAAAACTAAGGTGTTACGGTAGCTATACATTGAATATCGTATAATAAGAAATAGTCAAAAAGTATATGCGATCCCCCAAACCTAGAAAACTCCGCTGGAAGCAATAGTCATTGAGTGACCTAATATTGTCCCTTTTCTTTCTTAATTTTTTAAAAATCAGGTGGCAACTCCATAAAATCAAAAAAGCATCCCGTTCCTCTCGAGACAAATCATTTATTCCTATTTGGTAAAGTTGCCATATCCTTTGGAGACATAAAAACTCCAAAAAACTAAAAACAATGTTCTAAAAAAATGGGTCACTCACACTACAAGTTCCATTTGTTAGGAGAGACATACATAAGGTTGGAATAGCTCTGGCAAGCATCACATTTTCTCATAAACATAATAGTATCTTTTCTCAAAGTAGTGCAAAAGTACCCCCTGTCTGACTACCAGATTAGATAGGGCTCTAGTACCTGTGTGAGTTCTATAGACTCCATTATGTATCTCCCTCAAGACATACTTAGCTTCTTCATCTGTGAGATAACTCTGTAAGGGCATATGTTTCGATACAATTTCCCATATATTAGAGTAAACATGGCTACTCTCATTAAAAGTTTAAGAGCTTCATTTTTGTCAGGTAGTTAGTTCCCCTATCTCAAAATACTTAATGATTGGATCCATCTAGGAGCGTTGCTCTTCGCAGGGGTAAACCTTTTAAGATTCAGCTATTATGGGAATGCTTAAAGTTTTTATTCTCATATTACTGGGTGGAGGCTCCTCCTATTATGTGCTATTTTGCTAAGTCAGTATGCCCTGCCATTTTCTTCCCTCAATATTCTTTCCACATAAATAAGAATTTGGTTTTCCTCATACTTTGTTAGGATCTCCCTCACCTTATGAAGGTAAGCCCCTATTATTTTATCTTTAGCCTCAAAAGTACCATTAATCTAGATAAAGACTAATTAAGAATCATTATGTACTATCAAATTTGTAAATCCAATGGTCTTAGCCAGTAAAAGGCCCCTTATGATAGCTTCATACACAAAGATGTTATTAGATGTAGAAAATTCAAGTCTCAAGGCAAACTCCATTAAAAACCCTTGCGAACCCTTTAGAAATGATCTTGGCTCCACCTATTCTTGCACAATAAAATCCATCCACATATAAGTTCCATTCATAAGTCAAATGAGAAGAGGTACCAAGGTCTGTAATAAGGACATGATGTTTATTAGTTTCTTGTTTCTCTTTAGGGTCTGTCTCATTAAACAGGTTGGACCTTAATGGCTCTTCTTGGTTCATACCTGAGTCCATACGCTCCTATCTCGATAGCCCGTAATGTCATCCTTCCATCAATGGAGGTCCTTGGCAAAGTGCATCTAAGGGACGTGTCAGTCTAGACTACTCCCTAGTGTCCCAACAAATAGACTTAGAATTTTCTTATAGCTACCAAGAGTGCATAAACCAATTTCTCTATCTGATAATACTTTAATTCAGCCCCATTCAATACTCTACTTATATAATAGATGGGCTTTTATGTTTCATCTTCCTCTCTGACTAATACAACACTGACTGCTTCATTAGTGGTAAATATGTAAATAAATAACTCCTCTCCTTAAACAGGTTGGCTCAGATTCTTGGAAGATTAGAGATATTCTTTCAGCTCTTCAAAGGCTCTTTCACACTCCTTAATCCATTCAAAGGCTCATACTTTTCTTAGATTCTTGAAAAAGGGCAGACACCTCTCTATAGACTTAGATATGAATCTTTATAGGGTAACTATCCTCTCTGTCAGACATCTCTTTGGACACCTTTCTACGTAGACACCTCTCTAGACATCCATTACACTCCTAAGAGAGGGCATGTCTAGGATTGCTAAAATATTCTCTGGATTGGGCTCTATCCCCCTGCCACTAACCATATAACCCAAGAACTTCCCCCCTTTGATGAAGAAAGAACATTTTTTTGGATTTAGCTTCATGTCATATTGATCTAATACCCCAAAGATTTCTTCCAAGTCTTTCAAATGTTGTTCAAAACTTTTACTCTTAATTATCATATCATCCATGCAAGCCTATAAATTCCTCCCTAATTAATTTTTGAAAATCTTATTGACAAGGCATTGGTAAGTGGCACTAGCATTCTTCAATGCAAAGGGCATTGCTTTATAGCAATAGGTTCCTTTTCTGTGATGAATATAGTCTTTTCATTGTCATCCATGCTCATAAGGTGTCATGACCCAAACCCAAAGGTCATCATCAGCGCTAAGGAACAGGGATTCACATAAATCTAAAACTTGAAATAAGCCAAAAACATAACAATCATACTAATTTAATTACAAAATGACCCTAGAATTAAAACCTTTTTAAAAACATAGAAAATCATCCATATATATAACATCATGATAGAATATTTAAAAATACAACCCAAGGACATTACCTCACCACTAAAGTTTATTATAACACACTACTACAAGAACATACTACTACTGCAATAGCTAAAAAGTACAAAGATAGGTTAGATTAAGATTTACATAAGTCAGCCGGTGAAGAATGGGTTCGGCGAAGAGGATTACTATGGAAAGCTTGTAGAGAGCAATCTTAAAAAATAATTAAGGGGTATCAGACCTCACTGAGTGATGTATATGCATGCATGCAACCTAAGGGTCTAAGCACTCAAGTATCATAACAATGTCTATCTTATATTTATATTTATTTAATTTTTACACACATTCCATACAAATGCTTAAATACATTATCATACCAATATAACTTGACATAAATAGAGGATCATAGTAGAACCCTAAGATTTTTTTGTAACCTCAAACACTATGCCTTACTAGCCAATAAGCTTCCTTGAGTCCAAATAATATTTCTCTCTTCCAATTAGGCAATGGACTGGCCCCGAGACCCTAAAAGGTCAACCGAGCTGCTGCAGTCAAGCTACCGACATAATTGGCCCCGAGACCCTAAAAGATCAATCGAGCTGCCACAGCCATACCCCTCTCTATCTAAAGACTTTCAATAAATCATATAATCTCATATCAAATCAAAATTCCTATCCTACCCATCCCATCTAGCGTACTGGTGCGCATACAATCCTATTGTAGCCCACTAGGTAGCATGTCCTACTACTATCCTCCACAATATATCACATGAAAATAATAAAACCATATTAATATATAAACAGCATCCAAACCAAATATACAACATTCACATGTATGTATTCAGTAGTATTATATCACTTATATATATAGTACTAACATCACAATAATCACGAAGCAATTAAAGGTCTAATGCAACATAACATATTCATTCATAATAACATCAAAATATGGATGTTGGGTAAGAATTTCTCTATGAAACGCATACATATAATAATAACTCACAGGTGGAACGCACTCCTCGACACTAACTCGACTGTCCTACCCTGAAGGCCTAGCTCCTAGTGTGGCTACAGGGAAAGAAAAATATAAATATAAATATATAAAAGATAAATGGGGTTAAAAATCCTAACCTTATACATTCTACATTTCTAAGGAAAAAGACTCAATCTAAGACACTATAAGCACCCAATTTTAGGATAAGAAAGTATGGATGTGATAGAGGACTCCAATGATAAAAATATTATAAATAGATCTTTAACACTTAAAGTTTGAAACCTCAAAAGCCTAAATGCATTTTCAAAAGAACTTAATTGGTTTTTAAGGACTTAATTATAATGTTTTCTTTAAGGATCTAATTAAAAATTTTATTTCTTTTAGGGGTCTTTTTATAATTAAAAGTTAAAAAAAAAGATCGGAACTCTATAATTCCGATCAAAATTACATAAAACCAATTAGAATTACATAATTTCATTTAGAATTATATAACCTCTGTTGGGATTAAATATGTTTCGTTTGTATTTTTTATTTTCCAGTAAATAAAAATTTTCATTTTTTAAATTTTAATTGGTTAAAATAATGTGATAAATCCATTTTCCAGGATTTATTTGAATTTTTTAGGAAATTAAAAGTCCTTATTAAACCAAAATTTTAGGATACGTGACTTTAGATAAGGTTTTCTATTAAACCTAGCTCAACTCTCTTGGAGGAGGGGGGACTTTTGGAAAAACAAATAATAATTTTTTTAGCCTCACTTTTTCCTTAAATGCAGTTTTCAAATAATATTTTTTGAGGTACTGTTCTTTAAAGAAAAGTAGTAGACTTTTGAGAGGAGAAAATCAATCATTAAAGACCTATTTTAAAAAAGCAACGGTGATTTATACTACTCTGATGACCAAATTAATACTGCATCCATACAATCATCTCCTCTCCTACCTTCCTCTGTTTTTTATTTAATTATTTTGATTCTATTTAATTTTAACTTTATTTAATTTTTATTATTTTTTTGTTTAATCACTAATCATTGTTTATTTTTATGTTTGTGTTGGTGATGATGGAGTGAGTTACCTGACGAATTCACTTAGAGAACAAAATTCATGAAGATCCATGGAATGCTATGGATTGAATTTTGTAACTGAATAAAGTTTCTAGGTTTTTTTAATTTATTTATTTATTTATGATTGTTTTATCTTGCATTTTTATTTATTTAGCTTTTTGGGTTGTATTTAATTTTAGCAATAGATCATTGTAATAGCCCTAGTAGTAGGAATAGTGGAATCCTCTGTGTGTGATTGTGTGTTTATTTTAATTAATTGGCCAGCAAGATTAGGGTTTTAATTGGGTGATTAATTAAAATTAATGGCTATAGAGATAATTAGGGTTTTTAATTAAAATTGAATTAGATTTAAGTTGGTAGAATTAGGGTTTCTTGTTAATTATTTTATTAATAATTTATTGTTTAAGGTCACTTTAATTAAATTAGTTTTTTAGAAGAAGTAAGTGTAATTGATTGTTTGATCTTTTATTTGATTTTTTTGGTATTTTTTTATGTTTTTGGACTTATTTATTTATTTTTGTGTGTTTTGGGCCCTAACCCCACGTTAGGCTCTAACCCATTTAATTAATTTTAGGTTTAGATATATTTTTTTTCTTTGGCTCATCTTTTAATTAGCTCATTTCATTTAATAGGTTATTAATTAATTAGATATAGACTTTAATTAATTAAAATGAATTTTAGGCCCATAATTAATTAGAAATTAGGTTAGAAATAATTTAGGATCATTTAGTTAATTTAGACATAGGCCCACCTAGTTTAATTTAATTAATTTAATAGACTTAGCCCATTAAATTTAAGCTTTTTCCATAACTTGTAGATTTAAGATCACCATAGAATCAAAACTGTAGAACTAGACCCACTAATTTAAATACTTCATAATTTGTAGATTTAGGCTTATTTTTAGAATTAAAATAAATATACTTAGGTTCACTTAATTAAAATTAAATATGAATTAGGCCCATTAGTCTTTAAGGTCACTTGTAAATTAAAATATGTAGATTTAGCCCATTTAATTAAAATCAATGTAGATTAGACTAACTTAGAGATTGTGAATTTAAATGAATGCATTGTTTATATGTATTTTTCATGACTAGTTTGCCTAGAGTTAATTGTTTAAATGAGAGTTTATATGAAATTGCAAGTAAATAGAGGGTAAGATAGTAATTCATAAAGTAATTCTAAATGAACATTAGATTGAAAGAAGTTAGTATTCCGTATCCAGAATCTCCTATTTGTGGTGCTGGCTTTCTTTTAGAGAATCGAGTACCACCATTTTTTATTTGTCCCAGTTATTACTCTAGGTGGCGACTCCTCATCTTCATGCAATGTCTTTATGACAGTGTTCTCTAGAGCCCTGAGTTCAAATAGTGTCACAGTTGCAAAGATCTTAGACACATGCTAAACCCTACCATCTACAGACACAATTATAATTAAACTCCATAATTAGCACATGTTGATGTCACGTTTCATGAGAAACCTATCAAAAATTTGGCAGAATCTCCTTTATAAAATGAACATTTCTCTACTAAAAGTAGAGTCATTCCTACATAAAACAACACTTCTATAATTCCACAACCCAATAATTCGAGTTGGGCTCCCGAACTACACTTTATGCCTAATCGAGAACCAATACAGTTACACACATATAAACAATATAACTTTATCAAATCTACTAACATATCAAATAATTTAATTAAGTTATTACAATTTAATTCATTTAAATAATTAAAACATAAATGAAGTCCATTTTCAAAGCATTAATAAAATTCTCATTTAATATAACCAAAATCTAACAACTTAAAACAATTAAAGTTATAAAACTTCCTTTAAACTTTTGGAATTAAAATTATTATTTAATATAAATAAACTATTCAGATAACTCAATTATATAATAAAAATGTTTAAGGACTCATTTAAGCTTTTAAAATAATAAAGAAATTCATCATTGCAATTTACTTATAAAAATTATTTTCATACTTTTATTATTTAAAATCAGTCTTAAACATATTAAATAACTATAAGTTTAATTAAAACTAAATAAACAATAAAATATAAATTTTCCTCTAAACATATATTTAAACATAATTTCTTTCAAAAATTATATCTTAAATTCCACAAATAATTTCATAAAACTCCTTTTATAAAGTTTAATCTACCCAATTTATAATATTTATTAAAAAATATAAAAACACCCGGACCCGAAACAATAACCTAAACACTGAAAATCCAAAAATTCCAATAAATTCAAAAAATTATGAAAACTATATCAATGGAAAGCTTTTGACTCCAATTTCATTTCTCATAACTACCATAAAGCCTAATTCCTACTTAAATCAAAGAAATTGGCCAAAAACCCAAATATCATTTACCTCTAATTGAGGTGGCTGCTGATGTAGATAAGATGAATTAGTAGAGAGGAAATGTTGCCCAAAGGATGATGAATGAAACGGTACCAACGGTGACAGCTGGCGACACCACGGACAGAGGTGACATCCCCTTTTGTACTCGATTGGCCGAAAAAATGAAGGAGAGAGAGAGGGAGAAAGGCGGCCGACCAAAAATGGGAGGCTACTAGTGGCGTCTAGACCTATTGGCAGCTAGCAGTGGTGGTTGGCTAAAGGAAAGAAAAAAAGAAAGAAATAAGAGAAAGAAAAAGAGATAAGAAATAAGAGGATATATATATATATATATATTCTCTTAAAAAATTTTAAAGTTTATTAAAATACTCATTTAACAATAATTTTAAAAAATAATAATTAATACTCTAAAATCTATATTTTAATTTAATAAGTAAATTATGGGTCATTACATAAGGATTTAGTGATATCCTGATAGAGCATCCACCGAAGTCAAAAACTTAAATTCGATTGTTGCATCCACCAACTTATCAATCGAGGGTAGTGGGAAATAGTCCTTTGGACAAGCTTTATTGAGGTTTGTAAAATCTATGCATAGCCTCCATTTAGTGTTTCCCTTCTTAACTAGCACAATGTTAGCCAACCAGGTATGGTAAGTTACCTCCATAATAAAACCAACTTCTATAAGCTTATCAACCTCCATATCTATAGCTTCTTGCTTGTGAGGCAAGAAGAATCTCTTTTCCTACTTCATAGAAGGAATGTTTGGATCCACATTTAACTTGTGCTTCATAATACCTGGACTAATACCGACATGTCACTTGGTTTAAAAAGAAAAGTGAGGACATTTCTTTTAATGAATTCCTTCACTGAGACCTTCTATTCTGAGTTTAAATGTGCATTGATATAGGTAGACCTGTCAGGATACTCCAAGGTAAAAGCATTTGACTCTAACTCCCCCATTGGCTCCATTCTTTGATTTAGTAATGCTACTTTCTACTTCAACATCTTCATAAAGGAAGATATCCACCTTCTTTATTGAGGCTAATGAAATGAAATAGACTTACTTGGCCTCCAACAGCCTCCCTCTAATAGTGATTGGACCATCCTTAGAGGGTATTTTCATACACAAGTACCTGATACGGGTTATGATACAAAACTCATATAATATGAGCCTCCTTATAAAAGGCAATATAAGCCATCTTAGCCACTACAAATTTAGCCATGGCAATTCTCTTCCTCCACAGACCTCCAGCATCATTCATTTCCTCTAAAGAGATAGGCAGTACTACCTTCCCCTTTACCCTAATTAGGACATCATCAATCCCTCTCAAGTTTAAGTGAATTGGTACCAAAAAATCATCCTGGATTCCCATCCTTTTAAACACCTTATAAGGTACTAAGTTAATAGAACTTCCATCATCAACCAATATCTTATCAACCACATAGTTATTTATAATGGATGTTACCATCATTACTTTAGTATGTGGGATTTTGGCCCCCTGAATAACTTCTGGATAAAAAGTTATCACACACATTTAAGGGGTTTTAGGCCCTTTCTCTTTACCTTTTTTAGGATTTTTAGGTAAATCTTTTTTTGATTTTCTCATTTCTGATGAATGATACTCCCCTACTACCATATGTATGACTCCTTTAACACCTATATTTAAAGGAAGAGCTAACTGATTGTCTTTAGGGAGTGTTAAGGTAGTTGTCTCTCTCTCAAGCACCAGTGCCTTAATTGGGGTTGCTCTTGCTTAATGAAACTTCTTAAGTGTCCTTGCCAAATTAACCTTTCAATCTCTAACATCAGTTGGTGACACCCATTTATAGTATGACCTACTACTCGATGAAAGAGATAGTACTTCATCTGATCATGATTTTTAGGATTGAAAGGCATACCCCTTGGCCATTAAACATACTTCTTGTCTTTGATGGTCATTAGCACCTCTGCCTAGAAGCATTTAGGGGGGTCATATTTTCCTCCCTTGGGGGAGTGAATGGCCTTCTTAGAGCTCTCTAAGGAAGTGGTTGAAAAGATGAAGCAAGGATGCTCCTTTTAAACCTCTTAAGTAGGGAAGTTTCTTTTGAGGGCTTCTTCTCTTTGGAGCAAAGTTGCTTGAATGGAAGTCATCATCCTATTTGATGTATTTTTCAACTTTATCTATGGGGATAGTAAGGTTAGTTGGTCTATTTTTTGATAAAGAACTGAAGAAAGGTGGGTTATTGATTCCCTTCATTATGGCTTTTATTGCCCATGAGTGCTCCAAGTGGGGAATCTTTAAAGCTTTTATATTGAATCAAGCCACCTATTCACCTAAGATCTCTCTCTCCCTTGCATAATAGTTTTAGGATAGGATGTTTCCCTTTTAGCAGGGATAATGGATATAAAATTACTTACAAATAGCTTATAAAAGTTAATAAATGAATGGATGATATTTAGGGTAAGGTCATTAAACTAGGTTTTCGTCGCTCCTACATAGGTGGTTGGAAACATTTTGCACAATATGGCTTATAAACGAGTATAAAACTCAACAATAGTTCTAAACTTGATCATGTGGTCTCAGGGATTGGTTGTTCCATTATAGAAATGTAAACTAGGTAGTTTAAACTTATTGGGTATTGGCTCTTTCTATATTAACTCAGAGAAAGGTGAGATTGGATTAGTGACATAGCCAGTAGGCTTAGTTCTAATTAACTTGGCTTTTTTCCACTCTATAAAATCCTTCAGATCTTCGTCCCAATTGTTGGTATGGTATAAAGTGTAGTCGGAACTCAATACCTTCTACTGTGAGGTTCCTTGCCATATACCTAAGACTTAGTGACGTTTTCATTCCTCTAAGTGGTTTCCATATATTTATTACTAGAAAGGGAATCTCCACTCCTTCTAGTTTTAAGGGGACCTCTGATTTACCTAGGTTCTCTTCCAGTTGTCCGAGGATGATGGGGTGCTCCATCCTGTATTACTCAATGTCCCGTGGGGGCCCTCAAGCTAAATTTTTATGTGTTGTCCTCATCTCTAAAGAGATGTCTCCTTCTCTCTACTTAGGGGGTAGGTACATAACGACCTGTTGCCACCATCTTCCCCTTCTCATGGTGTTTATGCATGTCAGTTAAATAATTAACCTTAGTCATCATATCTTTAAGAAAATCAATGCCAACTTTGATAGTTTTAGGTGGCATTGAGCTCACTGCTACCATGCCATCCCTTCCTCTAGCAGCTTGATTGCCTTCATTAATTTAAGGAATTGAATCTGTCATCTTTGCAAACTAATAGAAACACCTATGCTACTCTGAATACCCCTTTGAAATTTATTGTAAAGGATAATTACCTTTCACCGAACAACTATCCTTCCCACAAATGACACAAATAATGGTTCATGACCCTTTTTCCCTTAGCTCAATGCTGATATGGAATTTAAGTCACCTAGCAAAATTTAAAAAAAAAACCTTAGTGAGAGAGGGCTTTGTATGCCCAAAGGCCCTCTAATGGTTAAGTCAGTCTTTGAATTTATAGGAGCTCTATGGTGAGATGGTGGTTTCTTTATTAAGAAATAAAGTAAAAAGAAAAAAAAAAGATAAAGATGTTAAGAGAACAAAGAGATAGTGTGTCATTTGAGAAAAGTGTGTTATTGCATAAAAAATATACCTGGGCCTTGGACTGTAAAGGAATTTTTAACAAAGGTTGTTAGAGAGTAGAACACATGTCAACCCATCATTAAGGAAGAACTCTGTCTCTGATGGCTTTGTTGTGCATGACTACTTATTATTTAGTCAGGATAAGAGGTGACAGGGGACAAGCCTATGTGATTGGAATAGAAATTTTTTATGATAGATTACATGGATTGTTAGAACTGTCTCAGAAATCCTATATTGAAAAAGTTCTTGAAAAGTTTAACATGAATAAATGTTCACCTGACATTTTGTATAATTGTCAAAAGAGTAAAATTATAACAAAGCAACAATTTTTATAAATCTTACAATGTATTATATCTAATGTGACATTTCTTTCAATATTGAGTAACATTTATTATAAGTGTCCTTTTTATTTTTATTTTTCCACGTATCTTTTAGTATAAACCAACATTTATTATTATTATTATCATTATTATTATTATTATTATTATTATTATTATTATTATTATTATTATTATTATTATTATTATTATTATTATTATTATTATTATTATTATTATTATTATTATTATTATTACTACTACTACTACTACTACTACAAACCTATAGAATGAATAAAATTGTTATTATTTAATAATTAAAATATAATATAATTTTTATAAATAATTATTTTAATGCCTTATTATCATAGAAAGATGCAATTTAATACAAAAATTGAGAAAAAGCAAACCATAAATTTAATTCCAAAATGAACAAAAACATAATTTGAAAGACGAATAATAAATAATTACAAATTTATTATTATTCTTAAATTTATTTAAAATATATTAATTATTAAATTAATTAATTATGAAATTATTTATAATTATTTAATTATATTATTTAATTAAATATTATATAAATACCATGTGAATATTACATAAATATTATATAATTGTTTGATATTAATTATTAAATTATTATTAAATAAATATTAAATTATTAAGATCCCAAGTCCATATTAGGTGATACAGACCTAGCCCGACTTTATCTCTCTGACCCACATATACAATACAGTGTGAAGTAAAGCTGCCATAAAATCCTCATTTTCAAAGTTTTTACAACTACAAATACAAGTATCGACAAGATCATGGCAATCTCTGTATAAAATTTGTTGCCTTCATCATTGTCATCATCACCATCAGCAGGCTACGCTGATGAGCTTGTGGCAATCTCTTTAGGCTTAGGTTACATTTTTATGGAGCTAAACAACCTGACATAAGTGCCTGCTTCTTAATGTTGCGCTGCTTTAAAAAAGCCTTCAACTCGAGTGAAGGTAACTGCTTCTTTTATTACCTTATAAAGTAGCCTCTTAGCTTTAGATTCCTGTTAAACTAATCGCTAGTGGTTGTTTTGCCTTCTGTTTGTCATTTGGTGATGGTGCATGACTGTAAACCTCTGGAATTGAATTGTTCATGATAGGGTTTTAATTTTTGCAAGCTTTCTTCCCTTATTTCTATGTTTAGTTACTCTTAATTTAGGAATATCAGATGCTCTAAATACTTTTACTAAATTTGAAGAGTCTTGGCTTCTGGATACATTCAGTCACAAGTATATATAAGCATCCATAATTATCACTTTTAGATGAGATGGTTTATTTCTATTAAAGTTTCTAAATTAGGTTTTTAGTGATACATTGATTTTCAAGTTTTAAGATTTATGGTTCAAAATTATTTTGCCTTAGCTAGAGCTCCAGCACATATGTTGAAGTATTTGGGGGCCACACACTTGAACTTCATGAATTTAAAGGCAGAATTCCTGAGAGGAAAAAGTGTTTCTAGGGAAAATTCCTAAAAGCATTATGGGTAGGGATTTGATAGCCTAAAGCCCCATTAATGCTTAAGTTATTATTTTAATTAATATAAAAAAGGGCTGAGAGACTAAAAATTAAAGAAAAACATTAAAAAGATGATGAATAATTATGTTTATGTGTGTAAGATGTGAATAGTAGTTGTTAGGATATAATAAATAAAGAGAAAAGTAAAGAAGAAAAAGAAGAAGAAGGAAGAGAAGACCTTTTTTCAGTAGCTGAAAGGAGCCTTTTTATAGGCTTAGTAGGTGGGAATGGACGATTGAGATTGATGAAAATGAATGACTAAGATCGAATCTCTTAGGAAATGGGAGTGGCAGGTAATGAGTAGATTTCTTAAGAAGATAATCCTGAGCTACAGTAACCGATGGGTGACAGCTTGTCAAGAGAAGTACAACTTCCTTTATACTAGTGATAGGATTTATCTGAAGAGAGATTTCACTCCTGGGACTTTTCCTAAATAGGACTTTCTATATAGAAATTGACTTTCTTGAGAAAGATGCTCTATTTAGGTGTCAGGACTTAGTGTCCTTAGTAGGAAATTTCTTTTAGTGATATTCAACCTTAACTTGATTCTTAAAGGTTGAAAATTCAAATGGTCAAAGGTGGTCTGATATGGCAAATAAGACAAATCTACTTTCCACGTGCCAAGCTTTTATTGAAGGTGTAATTTTTATGTATCATCCAAATAGACACATCCAAATAGAAGACAAGAATATAATTATCTTCCATTACTTTTGAACTGAGTAGGATGCATATATATATTCCATGGCAATAAAGGGATTCATTCCTTTATAATCTTTTCTTGATAATATTCCTCGACCTCTGATGTAGGGAAAATGGCAATCCCCAATTTTCCTAAACAGCAATGGTGCTTAGAGAATTTAAGCCTCTACGTAGGAAATAACTTATTAGAAAAATAATCCTGCCCAGGAAAAAGGCACATGTTGGGAAAAATGAAGATTCCATACGAGCTTTAAAGAATTATCCTATCTTATTAGAAAACATCTTCATAAATAAGTCATGATTCAAAATTTAAAATGAAGTAATTTTTCCCTTTGTAGAGGTGGAAAGTTAGCATTCTCTGCATTGGGGGAGTTAATGGTTTCTTAGCATGCATTTCCAATGGAGGAAATGTTACTCCCATGGGGGAGTTGAAGTATTTGAGAGAATATTTCTATGGAGGAAATTTTCTTTTGACTTCTCCTAATGCTGACTTTTATGTCTGAGTAAATAAAGAATGCTTTTTTCATGTTGATGATAGAGATTTCTATTGGAGAATAAGTTGACTTCTACTAACTTGATTTAGAACACCAAACAACTCTTCAATTCATTAGTGATTTTGAAATTTAAGGATGCATCATGTAATCATTCCTCTCTAAGGTTGTTATAGATAAGAAGATGCTTCTGGAAAAATATATTGTCAGTCTTATATTCCTTAGCTATCTTATTTGATATATTACTGATAGAGATTTCCTTCTCAGGAAAATCTAAACTAGAGGGTACTATACAAGATAAAATTCATGCTTTACACAAATAGATTAAAATTATGCAATATCATTGGACAATTACTAAAGACTCTTAATAGAGAAATTATAAAAGGAAAAACTTATCTGGTAGGTTATATTTAGCCTTAGAGACTTCTTGTATTCACCCAAAAACCATATGCATATGACTAAAAAGAGTTGAAGAATACAATTCTCCTTCTTAGTTTCTGAGATTTTGATTCCCTAAGAGGTGTAGGCATTCAGGAGAATTCTGGTCTTTGAAGAATCATTGTAGCTATTTGAGAAATGTCGTTAGTTGATAATTTCCTTTAGAGGGAATTTTACTATTAGGCATTTCCTTGAAGAAGATTTTTCTACCATATGGGAATTCCTGCATAGGTGGTCTCCCCTGAGTGAGATGTTTAATTGCCTTCCCTTCTGGCAATACTCATGTAGTTGCTTTTATTGGTGCGATGCCAAATGTATATTTGATAATGGAGAACAAGATATAGATACTATCTTTGAGCATAAAGTGATTACTTTAAATTTTGCAATTCAAGAATGAAGTTTGAGGAGTTTTCCCAAGATAGAAAAAAGGCATGTACCATAAGAGTACTTCCCAATAAAAGATCCAAGTATCATCACATATATAAAGAGAAAAGATTCGAAAGATAAAGTCTTCTTTCCAAAGAGAGACTTAACCACTTTGTCGTATAAAGAGAAACATTTTAGTAAAGAAGATTCCCTTCTTCAAGGAAGCTTATACCCATTAACCAATTTATAAAAAGCTGAAAGGATAATAGATAGCCAAAATAGACCAAGCATTCACCACTTGACTTTCAGGAGATACGAGCACTTAATCAATTGCACAACAAAGTAAAAAGAGGTACACCCTTAGTAATAGTATTTTCCCACATGCTTGGAGTTCGAGGTAAGATTCCCCCTTAAGAACAATTTAGAAACTCTAAAAATATACAGATAAAATAAAATTCCTATATAGATGTTCTCTAGTAGGACTTCTTCTTTAGTTGGTGTTATTTTCACTATAAGAGTCCATTTAGGAGTCATCTGCTCCAAAGTGTTTGTACAACACATGCAAGAATTTTCTGATATAGGTTTCATTAGTCAGGTAATTTGCTTTTCTCATCAATTCTATTAGGAACTCCATTAACACACTCACAATTTATGACTTTTTAGAAACCGTCTCGAGAGATTTCTCCTCTCTTTTATCCTTTATTAATTCATATCCTCTTCTAGGGAATTTACTTAGTTCCACCATTATAGAAATCATAACCACTTTTCTGAGAATAAAAGAAGTGCAACAATAATAACCACCACCCAATATTTATTATACAACACATAAAAAATTTGTTATTCAATAGTTTTTCAATTTTCACATTAGATGTTTCTTGATTTTTGATGGAGAAAATATAATGAACAAAGAGAAGACCAAAACACAACTTGTGAATCATTTTCTTGGCCTTTTGGTGGAGAAAATATAAAGATAATAAAGTAGAAAACACAAGCATAATGATATTCACTTACAAACTATGGCATAAATGATGAGAGAAATTTCAAGAAAAAAGGATAACCTCTTAAGCAACAAAGATCATCATATTCCCCACAAACGATGGCATTTTGTGTTGGGTTATGTGATTCAAAACATATAAAATATTTAAAAACTTTAATCACAAACCCGAAATAGGTTCCATGCAATTCGATCAATTGATTTGATTTAGGTTTCCAAAACCTTACCACAAATGAAAATCGAGCAAAAATGATGGAAGGTTGAGAGGAGGTTCACACCGGTGACACCCAACCTTGAGCTTTTTATTCTCTTTTGTCAGATGAAGATGCCTTTAAAAGAATACACACTCCATAAGTATCCACATGAATAGCCCTTTGAAAAATGAATGTACATTATTTGCTAGCACCCTTTTTTATTATCTCATAACTCAAGAAAATAAAGAACTCTGTGTTTCATTTTCTCAAAAGAAAAGAAAATGAAATTTAGGTGGCAAATGGTTAGTATGTGAAACCCTAGAAAATATGTCATATTTATAGACCTCTAAATTAGGATTTCACTTACCAAAATGAATTTTAGTAATTCCTCACTTACCAAAACATTTTTGGTATATTCAATTCATTCTAATTCTGATTTTATTCAAATACCAAATCAGAAATATATTTATTTAAGATAACCATTACCTTAAATAAATATATATATACACACACACACAAATATATATTTATTTATTTCCATAAAGCTTTATTGGGTTTGTAAACCCATATTCAATTTTTGCTTGTTCTAAGTGTGTGACCCTTTAGGTTCACATAATGTTAGTAGTAGGCTTAACATCCTTATTTAGGCCTACAAGTCATAAGCAGCCTCTAGCAAGACATTATAACTACCCAAACCATGTCAAGATCGATAATCTGATATAACCTAATTTATAGTGAATATTGTAGTCCTTTTTTCACATGATATCTTAATTGAATATAAGGCATAGTTTCTGTCATCCTTATACAATTCAATTATATTATTTCTTAATTCCAAGTAGACTGAGAATGATAACTCTTTATCAATTCCTTTTAGCATGGCCATGCATTTTCCTTAATCTATTTTATCAAAGAGCTCATAGATATCTTACTCATATTAAATGAGGGATAAATTCCTTCTTAATTACTCACATAACTCATTTCATATCCAATAAAAATCTATTTTATCATTTGATTAAAGATAATGTTAGATTTTGTTAAAATACAAAATAGTTGTGTAGAAATCCATAGTGATTTCAAGGTCAGAGAACTAAAATAATATTACTGTGATAAGAATTACTTATGACAATTATCTATGTAGTATTCTCACGATGGGTTAATCTAGTATATTATTTCTCAAATAAGTACCTATGAGTTGACTTAATATCTCATATTCATGACTAATAAAACATAATCATCGATCAATACCATACTAGCCTTCATACATTATAATGACTAGGAATAATTTGAATAGAACTCATATTTAATCTAAAGGTTTTATTATCAAGTCACATACTTGATGACCTTAGGAATAATTGACTATTCAAGTAATTATCATAATAGAAAAAGATAATGAACATGCCTCTTTGTTAATAAAATGATAAAGTCAAAACATAGTCAAACATGATTGACCTAGTGCATATCACTAACATTTTGATGGTTCAAAATCCTTTTGCCTTAGCTACAGCTTTAGCACATATGTTGAAGGATTTGGGGGGGCCACACACTTGAACTCCATGAATTTGAAGGTAGAATCCCTAAGAGGAAAAAGTATCTCCATGGAAAATTCCTAAAAGCATTCTAGGTAGGGCTTTGGTAACCCAAAGCCCCTCTGATGCTTAAGTTAGTATTTTAATCAATATAAAAGAGGCTTGAGAGCCTAAAAATTAAAGAAAAATGTGAAGATGATGATGAATAATTGTGTTTATGTGTGTAAGATATGAATAGTAGTTATTAGGATATAATAAATAGAGAGAAAAGTAAATAAGAAGAAGAAGGAAGAGAAAACATTTTTTCAACAATTGGAAGGAGCCTTTTTATAGGCTTGGTAGGCGGGAATGGACGGCTGAGATAGAAGAAAATGGACTTGGGAAGATAATCCTGTCAAGTACAGCAACTAATGGGTGATAACTTGTTAGGAGAAGTATAGCTTCCTTTATATTGGTAATAGGATTTATCCGAAGAGAGATTTCACTCCCAGGACTTTTTCCAAGTAATACTTTCTATATAGAAATTGACTTTCTTGAGAGAGATGCTCCATTTAGGTGTCAGGACTTAGTGTCCTTAGTAGGAAATTCCTTATAGTGATATTCAACCATGACTTGATTCTTGAAGGTTGAAAAGTCAAATGGTCAAAGGTGGTATGATATGGCAAATAAGAAAAATCTACTTTCCATGTGGGCTTCTATTGAAGGTGTATTTTTTATGTATCATCAAAGGTCAGCCCAAGAAGAAGAAGAAAAAGAAGCTCAAGTTTTTGGATTGTATCAAAGACTTTCATTTGGGTGTCTTCTATTTAAGGATTTGGATCACTTTGAGACACAAGTTTTTACACACATATATATATATTGTATTCTTTGGTTCTTTTCCTTTGTTAAACTAATTCATGAACATCCATTTGATGCATATCCTTCTTTAATCTCTTGAAGATTCTGAAGAAAGTAACATGTTAATTTTTTTTCTTTTTATGTATTTAGATTTAGTATGTTATTAAAGAATCATGTTCTTACTTGTAAAGAAGTTATGCTAAATAAGCTGCTTTTACAAAAGTTATGCACCCAATTGATGAAACACTTGAACAAAAAAAAAAAGCAAATCTTTCTAAATTCACACTTAAGCTTAAATTTGGTTTTTTCTTCTTTTTTTTTTTTTTTGTTCTTTGACACCTATATGCACAAAAATAATAAAAAATAACAAAAAATACTAAAAATAAACATAAACACAAACCATGCACACATTCATGCAAACTAAACAAAAACTCCATAAAAGAAACATAAAGGCAACTAAAATGACACTTAATCCTAACACATTTAGTGTTCAAAATAATGCATTTCTCACATTTATCATAGTTATATATGTATATATAAGAATTTTGTTGAGCTAGAAAGAAACTAAAGGTTTGATTAAATGAAAAATGCATGAGGCTCATAATTTTTTTAGAAGAGTCAAAGAAGCTTACAATGGGGCATTAAAAGCTAATTAGAGCAAATTAAAGAGAAGAAGTTGTACATGGCCATGCGCAAAATACACATGATCGTGCGACCTGTTGTCAGTAGATTCAAATTTTGAATTTAATTGCTGATTGAGGAGGATTTGATGGAGATTCATAAGGAAATAAATTAAAGGGCTAGAGGCTAGGGTTTTATGTTGGGTGCAACCTCTAAAAAAAGGAAAATGATCATTTTTGTTATTTTTCTAAGTTTTTACATTACATTTTCTTTTTATCATTTTAAAGAGAATAAAGACTTGTGCTTGTTCATGTTGGTTTTCGAGATTAAGCAAGAGGGTTGAAAAATAATAAACCTACTGTTCTAGGGGGTTTCTCTTGTGATTTTGATATTTTTCAAATCTATTTTGATTAATGACAATTTTTATTTTCTTCTATTATTCATAGTTATCTTTTATAATTAACATGAATGGCTTGGTTCTTTGTTAGGGTTCTAATTTCAATTCAACCATATGATTATTGCAATTAAACTTAAGCCATTAATCTTAATCTTTTGGTTGTTGTTGAAATTTATGTATTTATAGGATTGATCACCCTTTGATTGAATTTACACAATAAAACTTAATAAAGAGATAGGTTGCTTTGGATTTAAACAATAACCTATTAGATGCTTTCTTAGTTTAGAGACATTTAAGCAACTAATATTGATTAAGGGTTAGTACTTAAACCAAGTTAAATGAATACTTAGTAAGTGAGAGCTATAAATCTAAGGTGTCAATTTACTTAGTTAATCTAGGGTCATCCGAGAGGAAAGCCTATGATTCTTTAGATGCCTTTAAATTGGATTAAGGTTAGTTATGGCTTAGGTATTAATTGATCTTAAGAAATGGTTGAATTGATAATAAGAACCCTAGCTCTTTAAATTGTTTATTATTTAATTCAGATTTCTTTTATTTAATTTTAGTTTAAATTAAAATGCCCTTTTTCCTTGTTTAAACAAATAAGCACAATTAGTATTATAGTACTTAATTTTCAATCTCTATAGGATCTATATTTAATTACTACTTACACGATTCTGTATAGTTGTGGATTACTTATCAAGTTTTTAGCATCGTTGTCAGGGATTACTAGAATTGATATTATTGAGAATTTTTTATTGTTTGATTTAGACTTTCTTTTAGTGATTATGTGTGTCATTTTTCAAGGATTTAAGTAGTGCATGCACACAACACGTGGTGCAAGTAGATGAGGAGCCCAATTAATACCACTTGATTTAGAGCTTAGGAGGATAATTCGCAAAGGGAGGAGATAGAATAGTAACAGAATGAATGGAGGGGAAGATGTAAGAGATTCGCCTCCAATAGAAAAAGGAGTGCAAAATGGGCAAAATGGAAAAAAATGGGCAGAATACCTAAAGAATTATGAGGGATTTTATGAGTCCCAATGTCCAAGGTGATCAAACTCTGATTGTAAGGCCAGCGGTAGTAGCAAACAACTTTGAAATCAAACCGGTAATGATCTAGATGATCCAAAACTCACAATTCAAGGGGTACCACATGAGGATCCGATTGGACATATAACCTAATTTTTGGAATATTGCTCAACTTTCAAGATGAATGGAGTATAGCCTAAAGCAATTCGATTAATCCTCTTTCCACTTTCATTGATGGATAGGGCCAAGAGGTGGTTCACAAGCTTACCACCCAACTCCATAAACATATGGCAGGAGCTTTATATAGCTTTCTTCAATAAGTATTTTCCACTAGCTAAAGTACTTAAAATCAAAAATCAAATCAAATCTTTTTATCAAAGAGAGGATGAGAGCTTGTATGAGTTCTAGGATAAATTCAAGGATCTTCAAAGACAGTGTCCAACACAGTTAATTCCTTCATAGGATTTGGTGTAGTCATTCTACAAAGGAGTCAATCCAACAGTTAGAGTGAACATAGATGCATCAGCTAGAGGAACCATCATGTCAAAGACACTTGAGGATGCTTTAGAGCTTTTTAAAGAAATGGCTAACACCCAAAGCCTATGTTCTAATGAGAGGGCTATTCCAAAGAGAGGAGGATCAATGGAAGTTAATAGTTTGACAATGCTAAATGCAAAAATGGATGCTTAATCCAAAAGAATAGACAAGATGAGTGTTAATGTAATTTCTAACTTGTTTTTTTCTTGTGAATTTTGTTAAGGTATACATCTAATGATTGAATGTCAAATGATGCAAGGACTATTAATGGAGAATGTTAATTATATGAATAACTTCAAGGGATAGCAAAATCAAGTGCATGGAAACACCTACAATCCTAGTTAGAGAAATCATCCTAATTTCTCCTGGAGTAATCAAGGAAACAACTAGTAGAGGCCACAAGCACTACTAGGTTTTGGAAGGGAAAATGCATAACATCACCAACCCAATTTCTAGAATGAAAAAGGTTCATCTTCAAGGACTTCTTTTGGAGAGTAAATTGGAGAAGTTCATGGATCTAATGACTACAAAAATGAGCCAACAAGATGAGGCTACAAAAAGGTTAGAGAGCATATTTGAGCAAATGTACGAAGACACACAGCTTATGTTCAAGAATCATTCTTCCTCTATTTATAATTTAGAGGTGCAAATGGGGCAATGGGAAAACTCTTTGTCAATAAAGAATCAAGGTTCATTACCAAGCAACACTGAAAAGAATCCAAAAGAGCAATTGAGGGCTATTACCTTGAGAAGTGAATAGAAATTCAACCCCCAAAAGCAACTATGGAATATGAGAAGGAAAAGAAAAAGGAAGAGGAGAAGGAATAAGAAGATGAGTGGGTTAAAGTGCAAGTGGAAAAGGAACAAGAAGTTGAGGGTGAAAATAAAGAGAAATCAACACCACCAATAATGAAGCCATATAAACCTCCAATCCCATATCCTCAAAGGTTGAAGAAACTAGAACATGACCAGTAGTTTGCAAAATTTTTAGAGAGGTTCAAGGCACTCCACATCAACATGCCTCTTATGGAATGTTTTTCTCAAATGCCCAAATATGCTAAGTTTTTAAAAGAGCTAATTTTCAATAAAAAGAAGTTGTAGGAGTATGAGACAATCACACTCATAAAGGAGTGTAGTGCAATTATCTCGAATAAACATCTTTTGAAAAGGAAGCATCTAAGGAGTCTTACTATTCCATGTTCCATTGGAAAGTTAAATTTTCAAAGAGCTTTATATGATTTAGAAGCTTCAATTAATCTTATGTCTTTGTCTATTTACAAGAAATTAGAGCTAAGAGAAGCATAATCCATAAATATCTGATTACAGCTCGCAGATAGGACCATGAAGGAACCAGAAGACATAATGGAAGATGTGCTAGTAAGGGCTGGGAAATTTATTTTTCTAGTTAATTTTGTAGTCCATAACTTTGAAGAGGATGAGAAGGTTCCATTAATCCTTGGTATGCCTTTTCTTTGCACTACAAGAAAAGGGACTCACTTCAAAGCAACTGAATAGCACATTGAGCATGCTTAATTATAACCTTAATGCCTATTTCAGATCACAGAATTTTGTACCACCTCCATTCCCTCATTATAAAGAAATGGAAGAAGAAGAATCCTTATATGAGGGTGAAGGCGAAGAGTGAAGCTTTTTTTTTAATGTTATTTGGTTCTAGCTTGAACAATGTTTATTTAATGTTTTTTTAAGTTGTTTTTAGTTTTGTGTTTTGTGGAATAATGTGTTCTTAAGTTATGTTTTATTATTTTTGGTTAAAGTGTTCCAGTTTGTTTTTGTTTAAGTTGTTTGGAGATTTTTATTTTATTAATATAATTTTTTTATTTTTAATTAATTTCTCTCTTATATTATTGCATTATATATATAATGCTTATCCCGTGCCTTATAATAAGAATAGGTTACGATGAGATAAGAAAAAGAGCATCAGTACAGGTTTATCAGAGTATAAAAGAGTGATTGTTGTAGTCACGTCACACGGCCATGCATTTTAACCACACAATAGTGCACCTTATGACTCCAGAATTCTGCATTACCAGGTAATATGGTCGTGCAACTTTTGCACATGGTCGTGTGACCCTATGACCAATGGCAGCACAAATTTTTCCTAATCTTTTTTTTAGTCATCTGCTTATGCAATGAGGACAACGCACAATTTAAGTGTAGGGGAGGAATCAAAACTTTTCAAATTTTAAATTTTAAATTTGTTTGTTTGTTTCCTATTTATTTTTTATTGTTGATTTTATTTTATTTTGATTTGTGTTTTCTTTTTAAATTGGGATTTTTTATGAGCTTAACTTCCATTTTAATTCCTAATTCCTATTTGATTAAGGAAATTGACTTAATGATTTCATTTTCCTTTTTGTATAAAATTTTAAATTTATTTCTTTTCCTTTTTGTTTTAGGAATAAAATCCTTTGTATCTCATAAACCCTTCTTTTCTTTTCTTTTATTTTTGTTTTTGTTCTTGTTATTTTCATTATCTTATGTTGTTTTATTTTTGTAGTAACATTATTGTGATGGCTAGAACAAAAACTTTATATCAAGGAAGGAGGCTTAGTGATGGCAAGGGTACGTCCAAAGATATAAGGAATGATTATGAAGTTGTCTTTACCATTTATTCTGAAGAGGAAGGTAAGAGATTATGCTCCTTAGTCAAAAGAAATTTTAGCAAGCTGAAATATTTTGATGATGAGGTACTTTTGACCATAAGGATTAAGGGAACCATAGATGTTTTTTGCAATAAATTGGGGTGGTCTAAATTAGTTGCAGTGCAATATGATGTATTCTTTAAGCTAACTATATAATTTTACACTACATTTAAGATTCTTAATGAAAATTAAAGGGTCTTTTCTTATAGGTTCTTTGGAAAAGAGTACTATTTTAATTATGAAATCATGTATGATATCATTGGTTTTCCTAAAGGAGGTGTTTGTTAACCTCTATTAGATTATAATATGAGTAGTTTTTGGCATGAAATTACTGGAGGTGATAGAGTTGGTAAGGGTCAAGTAATGACTAGTGGTTTGATGCAAGATCACTCATATTTAATTCTACATAAATTCAAGACACATATAATTTTTGGAAGAAAATATAGCACTAAGGTTTCTCCTAAAGAGTTATTTGTGTTGTGGTGCTTGAAAACTAACACAAAAGTATGTAGAACATACTTTATTTTGTGTTTTATGTGGCATGTTGTGCAGGCTAGGAAAGCATTATTATTGATGGGGCATATTGTCACTAGTTTAGCATTCTATTTTGCTCCATTTGAATTTTCCAAACACCAATTGGAGCCATTAGAAATTCAATCCCTAGATGAAGACTACCTTGTTCGGGCTAAAATCATCACAGAGTTTAATGAGTTTCATGATGTCACTTCAAGGAGATGTTATTTGTTATGACAAGCAATAATGCAACATGGTAAAGTCCCTTTGCCTCCTAACTTAATGGAGGAAAAAACCAATGAAAGTGGGAGCTGAGTAAAGAAGAGAGGGAACACCAAAGAATGGAATGAAGGAATCATAAAGAAGATCAAAGAGCTAATGGACATCTCTAAAAATAGGATTGGGAACATGATCATGGGTTTGTCTAATGACATAGAAAAATTTGAGAGGCATTGTGAATCAAGGGCTATAAGGTTGCAAGCCCAAATTAATGAAATCTTCCACATACTCCCTCAAAGCAAAAGGTCTAAGATGATTAATGAGGCAGCAAAAGTCATTGTTGTCACTCCTTTAACTTCTCCACCAAGTGCATCAGAATGAGGGAAGTACACTTTTCTTTAGTTTTTATTTATTTTATTTTCTTTTCATGTTTATATGTTTGTTTTACTTTAAGAATCATCCATGTCTGGTTTAATTTTTGTGTTGTTCATGCATTACTCTCACACTTGAATTTTTACAACATATTCACATATAGAACCTTGCTCATTAGTTTTAACTTTCTTGAAGAAATGCTTTAATCTTTTTTTAATGATTTATTTGGACTTTTTAAATTAGGAGAATCATTTGTGGTTAGGAATTTTTACATTTTAATGAACTTAATGCTTACTTTTCTATTAAACGAATGAATTTAAATGCTTGATGTTTAAGAAAAAATTTTGTAAGTAAGAATTTGAGTCTGACCTTAGGATGGTTAAATTCTCATGTATTTTGGTTTATTTTCTTCAAAAAAAGTAACAAGATAGAGCGTAAAATGCACTCGATACAAGATAAATTGGAAAATAATATCTTTAAATGCTCCTTCTACTCCAATGCTCTTTTTTAGAGTAAAAGTATCCAAAGGACCCTTTTTGGAGTTATCCACACTGAGTAGTGTAAGAAAGGTGGGGGATACTGAGATTGGGAAGACTTTGAATGAATAAAAGTTTTTAACCTTATATGTGATGAATTTTTAACTCCCTAAATGTTAGAATGATTCCCACTTGCTTCCATTTTTCTTGCGTGTCAATTATTTGCTTTCATGATTTCAATAGAAAAGTATGCTCTTCACATGGTAACAATGCATTCTTAACCTTGGGTTACTATTTTAATTTTAAGTTTTTAAGCTTTTTATTAAAGGAAGATTGAAGTAGTTAGTCAAGTTAAAGCTAGTTAATGAGCATGATTCTTTAAATGAATATGTGTATTCGAGCATTGCTTGAGGACAAGCAAACATTCAAGTGTGTGGGAATTTGATAGTATGAGAAATGCATTATTTTGACCACTCAATGTGTTAGGATTAGGTGTCATTTTAGTTACATTTATGTTTCTTTTATGGAGTTTTTATTTAGTTTGCATGAATGTGTGCATTGTTTGTGTTTATGTTTAGTTTTAGTTTTTTTATTATTTTTTATTATTTTTTATGCATATAAGTGTCAAAGAACAATAAAGGAAAGATGCAAGGGGCTCATGATCATTCTAGCAGAGTTAAAGGAGCTTGCAATAGGGCATTAAAAGCTTATTGGAGTAAATTAAAGAGAAGAAGTTGTGCACAGCCATGCGACCTGTTGTCAACATATTCGAATTTTGAATTTAATTACTGATTAAGGGGGATTTGATGGAGATTCATAAGGAAACAAATTAAAGGGCTGGAAGCTAGGGTTTTATATTGGGTAAAGGCTCCAGAAAAAGGACAATGATCATTTTTGTTATTTTTCTAAGTTTTTACATTACATTTTCTTTTTATCATTTTGGAGAGAATAAAGACATGTGCTTGTTCATATTGGTTTTTTAGATTGAGCAAGAGGATTGAAGAACAATAGACCTGCTATTCCAGGGGGTTTCTCTTATGATTTTGATATTGTTCAAATCCATTTTGATTAATGATAATGTTTATTTTCTTGTATTCTTCATATTTTTCTTTTATACCTAACATGAGTGGCTAGGTTCTTTGTTAGGATTCTTATTTCAATTCAACTATGTGATTATTATAATTAAACCTAAGTCATTAATCTTAATCCTTTGGTTGTTGTTGAACTTTATGTCTTCATAGGATTTATCACCCTTTGATTAAATTTACACAATGAAACTTGATCGAGAGATGGGTTGCTTTAGATTTAAATAATAACCTATTAGATGCTTTCTTAGTTGAGAGACATTTAAGCAAGTAATATTGATTAAGGGTTGGTGCTTAAACCGGGTTAAATGAATACTTAGTAAGTGAGAGCTATAAATCTGAGGTTTCAATCTACTTGGTTAATTTAGGGTTGTCTAAGAGGAAAGCCTATGATTCTTTAGATGCCTTCAAATTAGATTAAAGATAGGTATGGCTTAAGTATTAATTGATCTTAAGAAATGGTTGAATTAATAATAAGAACCCTAACTCTTTAAATTGATTATTATTTAACTCAGATTTCTTTTTTTTAATTTTAGCTTAAATTAAAATGTCCTTTTTCATTGTTTAAACAAATAAGCATAATTAGTATTACAGTACTCAATTTGCAATCTCTGTGGGATCGATAATTAATTACTACTTTGTTGACCTTAGTAAGTTAAGTAATCTTAATTTTGATCTTAAAAAATTTAATTTTGAGCAACTAATGTATTTGTTTCAAGTGTATATAAGTTAGGACATTTTGGAAGTCAAAATAATAATGAAATATTGAAGAAAATTGATTCAGGAAAGCTATTATAAGTACTATCTCGACTGGACTTATCATATGGACTAAATTGCATAAAAAGTTACAATTTTAATTAAAGTCCCGATCGGGACCAAAGTAGTCTCGATCTGACCAAAGTAGTCCTGAGGACTAAAATGAGCAAAATTTGGTAAAAGGGGCAAAACCCATCTCGATCTCACATCCTGATCGGGACATTGCTCGAGACTGAATGTCCCGATCGAGACAATGCATATCCCGATCAAGATCAAGGCAGGATTTTAAAGGCAACAACTAGTAACAACTATATGGTGATAGTCTCGAACATAACTGATAATATCCTAATTGAGACCTAACTAAATTCAGTTTAAAAGTCTAAATATTCATTCAAATGAACTTGGATTATGTTAGGAATGAAATCATTACTTCTAATAACTATAATTGATTACTAAAGTATAAATATGACCTCTGAAGATTTTTTTAAGGTTAAGAAAATTATTCATTCATTTTACACACTCAAGCAATCAATTACGCTCTCTAAACTTCTCTCAAATTCACTCTTGTTATTGAAAACTCTTATGAGAGTTAGTGAGTGTTAGAATAGATTTTCTTGTTCTTTTATTTTCTAGGTTTAGAAAATAGGAAGTGAGATTCTATTATAAAGGGTTTGGTTTAAGTGTTTAGCTATTAAAACACTTGGGATTTTGGTTTTAGTGTGAGCCTTAAAAACACTTGTATATTGGCTTTTGAGTAAGCCTAGAAAACTCAAGTTGTAAGTTTGTAAGAGTGAGCCATAAAACTCTTGTGTAATCTTAATCTTATGAATAAGATTGTGGGTAATTTAAAATCCTAACTTGGGAATAAGTTAGGTGGAGATGTAGGATTATTGTTGAATCCAAACTCTTTAAATCTTTATGTTCTTCATTCTTCTTTCTCAACATTCTTTCAATTTTTTCAAAGAATTATTTTAATTTCCAATTATTATTTGATAGTCCTATTCACCCCCCTCTAGGACTCTTTCATACTTGCATGATTTTGTATACTTGCGGATTATGCATCAAACTACATCATGCAAATGATGAAGCTCTCTCTTTGTTATTGGTTAGGTTGATGTTTAACAGATTCTTTGATGGGATTTAGTTCTTTTTCTTGTAACTAAACAATGTTTATATAATGTCTCTATTAGCTCTTAAACTATGCTAAAAGTGTGAAAGAGACTAGAAGTTAGTGGCATTTCTTAATATGGAAATATTGCCACTAAATATCTAAATAGGCTTTTTATGTGAAAACTTTAATCCAATAGCTCAACTCATGTAAAGATGGAGCTTATGCATATGGATCATCTTGGATCTTGCTACATGGTATTTCTCATAAGGAATCATTTTGATGTTGACCAAGTTGTTGGAGTTTATCAACCTTTGTAAATGCATATAGTTGTACCTACTTTTGGCTTAGTATTTTAGGTTTATAAGATTATAATGCAAAATTGGATGTCAATTCTTGATGATGTCAAACTATTTGTTTCTTATAATAATAGCATTGTCAATTAAACTAATGTCTGCACTTGCATTACAAAGAAACCTAAAGGTTATCTTATTCACACTATGTTTTATTTACTAGATATGACTGTTGATGATACACAAAAAATACACCTCCAGTAGAAGCCTAACACGTGGAAAGTAGATTTATCTTATGTGCGACCTCAGCCTAGTTTTGACTTGTTGACTTTTCAACCTTCAAGAATCAAGCCAATATTGAATATCACTAGGAGAAATTTTCTATGAAGGACACCAAATCCTAACACCTAAATGGAGCACCTCTCTTAGGAAATTGCTCAAAGCCCTAAGAGTGAGATCTCTCTCCGGATGAATCTTGTGAGTCACTCCTCCTATCAAACATTAAATGAACATCTCGTCAATCATTGTAGCACTTACTCCTTCCCTGTGTTATCAGGTACTTTCCACCAATTATATCACTCGATCTCTCACTAACCCTCCACTTACTTACACTATATAAATGCCACCCTTCTTCTACTTCTTCCCCAATGTCTACTTCTTCCCCAATGTCTTCTTCTTCTTATTCTTCCATTCTTCTCTTTTTCTTCTTATTTCTGCTCTACCACTATTTTATATAAAAAAACATTTATAAATATTTTATATCCATTCATTCATGGTGTTTCCTGGTTGACCTTATCTCTCTTAGGACACAAGTTGATTTAACCATCGAAGGGGGCTTGGGTAAACTAGCCCTCCTTCACCTAGCTCTTCTCTTTTGTAGATGTCCAATTATTGACAAATGGGAGCTAAAGCTAAGGCTAAGGAAAAAGAAAATGAACTATCAATTATCATTTTAAACTAACAAAATGAAATTTAAATTATCCACTATTTGCTTTAAATTTTTCTCTTTATGGATAGAAAAATGGTATACTATAAAGCTTTATGGCTGCCCATAATATGTGCTTTACTGGATATGGTTTAATGCCATTTTTCACTTCTAGAAGTGTTCCTATTGACACTTACCATGCATTTGATATTACCATTTAAGTTTATTATAGTCATCATTTTTTCCTAATGAAGCATTCTATTAGTTTCTCTTTCATGATGCATTATTTACAGCTTTTTTTTAGGATTTTTCACTTATATTGCAATTATAGTTCCTTTGAATATCTCTTTCAAAACTAACTCTTTTAAAACTCTTCAAGGCTGATTACAACCTCGATAGATAAGTCTTCTTTACTAAATATCTTGAATCAATATATTTTAATAATCATTTTATGATGATACATGTCTTAGTCCTTTTGCATGAAGCACGAATATCTCCCTACATAGGAAAAGGCCTAACTTCATACTCCCACTCAAGAGAGAGGTCTTTCCTAGTCAGAATTTACCTATGTTGATTATGCCTAACCTCTAAGGCAATATCCTAACACTAGAGACTTTCTCTATAATGAGAAAACTCATATTCAAGTCTTCAATGACTTGATCACATATAAGGCTTGTAGTGTTGCATCTTAAAATAATAAATTCTTATTTGCCATAACTTGCATAAGTTTTTAAATCCCATATAAGATCCAAGGATAAATTTTCTTCCTTTATATATGTTAAATCATATGGCATGACATTCTTGTTATTAGATGTCTTAAGTTACATTTTTTTAGAACCATGTTGCACACCACTTATTTGCATGAGTGTAATTCTTTTGCATAACTTTTCACATTGAGAAAATGTAACATTTAAGAATATGTATATTGTTCTTGTGTTATTGTCGATATATTCCTAAACAAGATTTATCCCGAGAGGGAAATATCTATCGATAATAACATAAATAAGATAGCTAAACAGTGTAAAAGAGTCCTAGAGGGGGGGTGAATAGGACTATTGAACAAAAATAGGAAATTAAAGGAATTCTTTGCAAGAATTGAGAAGGAAGAATGAAGAATACAAATATTTAAGGATTTCAGATTCAACAATAATCCTATGTCTCCACCTAACTTATCCCCAAGTTAGGATTTTTTAATCACCCATAATCTTATTTACAAGATTGAGAATACACAAGAGTTTTATGGCTCACTCTTACAACCTTACAACTTGAGTTTTCAAGGCTCACTCAAAAACTAAAATTACAAGTGTGTTCAAGGCTCACACTAAAACCAATTTCCCAAGTGTTTTAATAGCTAAACACTTAAACCAATTCCTTTCACTTCCCATTTTCTAAACCCAAAAAATAAAAGAATAAGAATATCTATTCTAATCACTCACCAACTCTCACAAGAGTTATACATAAAGAATTGTTTAAAAGAAAGTTTAAGAGCTCAATTGAATGTTTAAGAAAATGATGAATAATAAATAAGTTTTCTTAACCTTTCAATTGAATTCTAAGTTGTGTTTATATAGAAAAACACTTAAAATATAGTTATTGGATGTATTAATCATGTCTCCAATGTTTAGAATTGATTTTGAATCAATTCTTGGACCTTTGGCAGCTCAAAGGATGCTCACGGACAGCTCACAAGTGAACAGTGCTCGTGAGGAGGAAAAATATATTCGTTGCATTCAAATTTTCCTGTTGGATGCTATCAGTGGTCTACCCATGAGCAGGGTCATGAGTACTCAACTCATGAGGGTTACTGCCATATTTTGGCAAAAACATGCTCCAAATGCTCCATTGAAGAATAGCTCATGACAATCTTGAAAGATGCTTGTGAACAGGACTGAAGAAGATCGATTCAGCCAAAATGTTCTTCAAAAAATTTGTAGATAATTGTCTTAGCTTTCCATAAAAATTTTAATTACCTCAATTGGACATATGTACCTCAAGATATTGCTGAAATACCAAGAGCTATGCAAACTGAAATGCAAGCTATATATGCTGACTTCGACTGAAGATTTGTATATCCAAATGAACTTGGATTTTGAAAATCAAGCTCAATTTGGAAAGCTTAAGATGTCTAATTAAAAAGTGAAAAAGCTTATTTTCTCATTTAAGAGCTCTAAATATGTCAAAAGTCTTCTTCAATCTCAGAGGTTCAATCAGCCCAAAAAGTCACTATTCATCCAAAAGTGTATATGCTTAGTATATGTTTGGTAAATAATTCCCTACACACTTAATTGAAATTATTAGTATAAAAATTTTTTGTCAAATTCTAAAATTTTGAGTTTGATCATACAAATGGTTAACACAGTGTAAGGCCGATAATATATTTTTCCACCTTTAAGAGGATATTTTATGAATTCAATTATTCAAGAAGCATCTTCATATCGACAATAAGCTTAGAGAAGGATCATTATATAATGAATTCCTAAAGTTTAAAATCAGTTAGGAATTTAAAAGCCATATGATGTATCAAATCAAGTCAGTGGAAAGCAACTTATTTTTTAAAGGAAATCTCGAGCATAACTTCGTTGGCTCTATATTGTAAAAGAAATCTTGAACATCGGAATGAAAAATTATAAAGAAATGATTATTCACTAATGACTAAAAAAGTGATAAAATGATTTTAACAAGAATATAATCTTTCCTTCAATGTCAAAGACTGGCCACAAATATACTTCTCTAAATATAATCTTTGATGAAGGTAGAAAAAGCCCAGCCAGCATCAATTCACTCAATTTGAACTCATTTCCATTCATCAAACTCTTTTTAAAGAGGAGAAGGAGATATAAACGCTTTCAATGCTTTCTCTATTTATCACCAAGTCCTTATGGATTTTGGAGGAAAAATTAAAAATTATATTAGCAGTTAACAAGCAAACATACAATTAAAGAATAATGCTCTTTGAACTAAAAAATGTCAATCCACACTTTGAATGAGGACAAGCTATAGAAGACAGAAATTTCTAAAGTACAATGAAGTAGAGGCATATATAGAACTAGTTTTTATTGGGATCAAATAGATCTCCTCACTGAGATATGCCTTTTAGACACCTAAAATGTATGACTTCCAAGCAAGTTCTCTTAAAAAGATTGCAGTGCCTAAAGTGAATTTCCTATTTGGCAACTCCATACAGGGGAATTTCTATAAGATCAAAGGGAAGCTCTGAAGCCCTCTCTAATAACATCGAGATTCACTATTCAAGATGGGAAATTGCATAAAAGAATATGCCATACCTCTATTATTAATGTTTATCTCCTAAAAAAGTAAATTTATCTGGGCATAAATCTAGCAATGGTTTATGTGACCAAATGAGTAGAGTCCAAGACCTTGATAAGCATTACCTAACAAAAATTGTTAATTAGGAAACTATCATTTTCCTCTAAAGAAATATTGTATACCAATCTGAGGCTCATTGGCAAGCAAAAATGTCTAATCAAATTATCCTATGAGGATTAAAAGAAAGAGTAGAAGGGGCAAAAAGTGACTAGACAAAGAGACCACCTAACATCCTATAAACTTATAGAACTATACCTGGAACCCATACTGAAGTACAAAGGAGCTGATAATAAACTTCAATTATTTCCTACTTGGGATGGCCTATTCAGGATTTTCTAAATTGACAAATCATGAATTTATTACCTAGTAGTCTCTAAAGGAAACTTGTTATTTATCTAGGTTTTTATAAATTTATGGTACACTCCTTTGTGAAGGAAGGGGTTATCTCTACTGAAGCTTTTCCATCTATATGGCATAATTGTTAAGCCTTTCCTTGAAATGAAGACATCCTCTTCTTATATATCTCTCTACATATATGATCATGCTTGCATATTCTTTAGCAACAAAGCTTTTCTACTTATCTTATTTCAGAAATCATAAACTTTAAAGCTATTACACTATAACACATAATCCATAATCTTATACTAAAAATTAACATAAAAGGAAGAAATCTTCTAAGAGTTTCCTATCAAGGAACACAATATAAATCAATTTCCTTATCTCATAAGGAACACCTCTAGAAGTGAGGTGAACCAAAAGAATGCATTTGAAATCCACAAAGTCTCCAGAAGCGAGATGAACTCAATTGCTCCAATATGAGCGCCTGCGCAAGAACCAATCTTTACTAAATCTCCATAAGTGAGAACTTCCTCTCAGGAATCACCCTACAAAGGACTCAATTAGGACATTCTCTATGAGTGAGCATGTCCATCTAGGAATCATTCCTCAAGGGGTCCATCTAGGAATCATTCCTCAAGGGAACTAATCTTCATAAGTGAGAACTTCCTCTCAGGAATAATCCTATAAATTAATTAATCATGACATTTTCTATAAGTAAGAATGTTCATCTATGAATCCTATAAGAAATCAATCAGAATACTCTCTATAAGTGAGAACTTTCTTTCAAGAATCCTGAAAGGGAACCAATCATCCGCACTCTATACGGGAGGCCACCTTTGCAGAATCCACCCTAGAGGAATTAATCAAGAGTCATAATTTCTCTAAGAGGATCTTATCAAATATCAAAAATTCTCATGATGAGAAACTAATAAAATTCATGTAGACATTTACCTAAGAGGTTTATTCTAAACATATGACTCCCTATTCAAGACCTCTATTCAAGCAAAAAGAATAAAGGAATGTGAAAGTGCCCTAAAGGGTAGGTGAATAGGGCTATTAAATAATAATAAAAAATTAAAAGATTTAAGCAAGATTAAAAAAATGTTAAGAAGGAAGAATGATGAACACGAGAATTTAAGGAGTTAAGATTCTCAACAATCCTACGTCTCCACCTAACTTATCCCCAAGTTAGTATTTTGAATCACCACAATCTATTTCCTTTGATTGATTTTTACGACTTGAGTTGTAGGCCTAACTCAAACCTTATAACTTGAGTTTTCAAGGCTCACTCAAAAACCAATTCACAAGTGTTTTTAAGGCTCACACTTAAACTAATTTCCTAAGTGTTTTAATGGCTAAACACTTAAACCAATTCCTTTAGAATAGAATCTCACTTCCTATTTTCTTAACCCCAAAAAATAGAAGAATAAAAAATTCTATTCTAATAATCACCAACTTTCTCAAGAGTTATACAAAAATAAAATGAATTTTGAAAGAGTTTTGAGAGCTTAATTAAATACTTGAAAGTATATAATGAATAAATAAGTTTCTTAACCTCAAAATAATCTTCAAAGGTTATATTTATACTTAAGTAATTCAATTATAGTTATTGGAAGCAATAATTTCTTTTCCAACTAAATCAAAGTCTATTTGAATGTAGTTTGGACTTTTGAGCTGTAATTTCTAAAGTCCCGGTTGAGATTACATTAGTCTTGGTCGGGATGCTTCAAAAGTAGTCATTTCAGATTGGAATTTTCTAGTCCTAAGCATGGTCCTGATCGAGACATAGCTCGAGATTAGTTTTGCCTAAAAATCAAAGTTTTACAAAATTAGGTCTCAATCATGACCCTATATCCCAATTGGGACTGCCTGGTACCAAGCAATGTCCTGGTCAAGACATAGATTAGGATCTTTACTATCACAAAATGCAATTTAATGGAATTTTCAGCCATATTGTCCCAAGCTTGGTCTTGGTCCCAAGCTCGGGATATGTACCAAAATTGCCAAAAATGTGCAATTTGGTCCCTGTCTTGAGTCTGATTGAGATAGTGCTTGAGATGTCTTTCCGAGATGATTTTTATTTAATAATTCATCAATATTTTGACTTCCAAATGATTTCTAACTTATACACACTTGAAGCAAACACATTAGTTGCTCAAAAATTAAGTTTGTTAAGATCAAAATCAAGATTAATAACTTATTAAAGTAATAATCTCCCCTTTTTTATTTTGACAAACTTATTTTGAGTTTGATAAAAAATAATATAAAGTGAAGTATATGGCAGATAACAATTGTGATAATAATGATAATATCAAATGAAATAAAAATATATTTCTTTATTTCTCCCCCTATGAACATGAACATGATAAGAAATATAAATTTAAAATTTTGTTCCCTTTTTATTAAAAATAAACACAACATAAAATTTAACATGATGGATAACAAGTAACATGGTCTAGCATGATAAATGTGTTATAAAATAACATCATGATAATATGATCATTTAAATAAATTGTTATACAATTTAAAGGAAATAATTTCAAGTATATATGCATATAGTGCTACTAAAATACATCATAAAAATAGTACATATAGCACTTATATTGAAGCTTTACAAACATAACTATCATATGATCACATAAAGCTTAACTAGCTAATTACACATGATCATGTGGCACTTAGCATATTACAAACACAAACAATAAGCACAATTATCACATAACTTCTTCTCCCCACTTGTCAAAGATAAAAAGAAAAGAGAAAGATACAAAAGGAAATGAACCTAAAGGAATAAAAATCCTAGAGGAAATAAAAGATCAAGAACCAAAATAATGAAAAACAAAGATACACCAAATCTTTATGAAATTTATGGCATACATACACAAGGTAAGCAAGGCAAGGCCTTTTTATCACATATAATATACGACAAAACTAGCCACACTTATAATGTTATTATACATGCATAAACAAAATTATGTAAAAAATATTCAAACAATTTTCTTTCCCCCTATTTCAAACATATCACTAACATAAACACATCTTTTAAAAGAATTTGAAATGATGAGTTTCAATAATTTTTAAAATATTAATTAAATACACATGCAAACTCAAATATTTCTCCCCCTTTATCAAAAATCAAAAAGAATGAATAATATAGAAATTGACATTTTGAAGAGAAAAGAAAATTGCATTGATAAAGAAAGTCATACAACACAAAGATAAAATATTGAAAATAAACACGAAATAAACTAAACATAAATAGGCATAAGATGACCCTAAAAACAAACTAACAGTTAGAGGCTTATATACTTAAAATAAACTAAACGAATACTTAAAATAAAATAAATGAAGAGTACAAATAATTACTATTCTAGAGGAGGAGATGATAGTGGCAGAGGGACGAAGGATAGATAGGTGCATGGATATCCTTGTTGCTCATAAATATGGTGAACATCATGTTGGAGATGAGTAATGTTGGCATTAATTTGATTGAAACACACATTGAAATTAGATTCAACTTCATCAAAGTAAGAATTGAAGTTAGTTTCCATTAAAGACATGCATTTAAAGATTTGTCCTACCCAAAGAGGTTCACCATCTTGAGCTTGAGCACCTTGAGTTGATGTACCTTCACTTCTTGTCCTTTTCCTTGGAGGTGCCTCATGAGTTTGAAGTTCTTAGTTTTCTTCCCTAATGTCTTAACCTTCTTGCTCTTCCAATTCTTGAAACATAGCTTTAATATTTTCACTTGCTCTAAAGTCATGTTTCCAAATCCAAACACTATTAATAAAAGTGAATTGTTTGGAATTTTTAATAAAAGATTCATCAAGAAGTATAGGCTTGGTAAAGGGTATAGGATCAAGATCAACATTGTAGAATTTAGCTAATTTTATAACAACTCCACCAATACAAATTACAACGGTGTTACTATCACTAATTAACTACATTCTCCATTGTAAAAATCTTCCCAAAGCAATTTTTTCATTATGACAAAGGCAATGGAGAATGAAAAATCATTAAGAGAAAGAGTTTCATCGGAAAGAGCTCTACCATTAATAGAATAGGTAATAAAGCGATGAATATACCAAAGTGCTTTAGATTTAATGTGCAAGGCTTTAGTATGTCCAGTAGAGAATTGAGGAGAATTTAGAGCTTATTTAATCCTAAAAAGAAGAAGCAAGCCAATAAGAGTTAACTTGAATATGTCCCTTTTAGGAAAAACTAAAAAGAGTATCAAACTCTTAGTGCATCATGAAGCGATCACTTCCTCCCAATTTGAATCTCATAGAGAAGTAGGGATTAGCATCATCATACTTAATAGAATGAAGAGTGTATGATGAAAGAAATTCAATAAAAAGAGAAGGATAAGATGGAAAAGGTGTGAAAGAAAAATTGTATATCCCACCTTTTAGAAGAAGATCCTTGATTTCATCATAGCAACTAATTACTTTGAGAGTATGTTCATCTATGAATCTTGAGGGAATAAAGGTTCTCTTTTGAAATTATAATACTCTCTTCTTGAAATATTGAGAAGAATATGAGAATGGAGAGTGTGTTCTTTTGGGTTTATCCTTCTTTGAAGGAGGATCTTGAGAAAAGGAAGGAACCTTGCTTGGTTTCTTAGGAGCCATAGTGAAAGAGGAAAAAAAAATATAGGAAGAGATTTATAGAGAAAGGAAAGGTTAATTAAGTAAAAAATTAAGTATAAATAGGATGGTATTTATATACAGGAGATTAAGGTTGGAAATAGTTCAAAATTTGAATTTGAATTGAGTAGGAACCTCAAAAATCATTCATGATTATAATTGGGGAGTCAAAGAGGTGAAAAGATTTGAAATCCTAATCCTATCAAGATTAATATCCTGGTCGTGACATTCTCTCATCCCGGTCAATACATGATGTCCCAAGTGATATCCTGATTAGGATATTGTTCGGGATCAGTTCTGTGATATAGTTCAAAACATAGAATTGACAGAATAATGTCCCGATCGGGACATGATCTGATCTTAGGCGAGACATGATTTGATCCTAGGGACTGAGTCCCTAACAACAAAAGATTGTAAAATTTTTGCAATTAAGTTCAAAAAATTTTATAATTAAATCCTTGTGAATTAATTGCATATATTTTGAATCAATTGAAGATTTTGAAAAGGATTAAATAAGTATATGAAATAAACTCATTTAAAGAAAGACATATTTTGCAAAAAATTAAAATAATTAATTGAATGAATAAAAGTTTCATTAATTAATTATTAATTTTGCAAAATAGGGAGAAAAAAATGATTTTACAAAATATTTTGAAAATAAAGAATATCAAATCAAAATAATCAATATAATTCAGATAAAAAAAAAACACATTATTTCACATAAGAAAAATGAAGGTACTAAAACAAATACCAAAAATATACTTGTTAACAAGTGTCATATACTAAAAATAAATATAAAGAAATCTTAAATGAAACCAATCATCAATATAGCATTTTAAACATAAAATCAAGAAAGACTAGAACCATCAATCATGTCAAGTTCATGTTTAATAAAATTCAATCTCTCTTCATTAAAGGGTTTAGTGAAGATATCACTAAGTTGATTATATGTATCAATAAAATCAAGTGAGATATCACCAACTTGAACATGATCATGCAAAAAATAATGTCGAATGTTGACAGGTTCCGGAAGTGCTCTCTTTATCTAGTAAGCTACCGGCAAAGTCTGCATTCAAATAGCTAATTAAGTCAAAGGAGGAATTCCTAGGATACCAAAATCCTAAATGCATTATTCCATAAAGATATTTTAAAATCTTTTCGATAGCATTCAAATGAGACGCTTTAGGACTAGATTGAAATCCAGCACATAAGCAAGTAGCAAACATAATATCGAGTCTACTAGCAGTTAAATAAAGAAGGGATCTAATCATACCTCTAAATTATTTTTTATCAACAAAGGTTATATTTATACTTGATCAATTCAATTATAGTTGTTGGAAGCAATAATTTCATCTCAAACTAAATCAAAGTCCATTTGAATGTAATTTGGACTTTTGAGCTGTAATTTATTAGGTCCCAATCAGAATTACATCAGTCCTGGTCGGGATGCTTCAAAAGTAGCCATTTCTAGCCATTTTAGATTTGAATTTTTTTGATCCTAAGCACGGTCCTAATCAGGACATGGCTCGGGATTAGTTCTGCCTGAAAATTAAAGTTTTATAAAATTAGGTTGCAGTCATGGCCCTATGTCCCAATCAGGATTGCCTGGTCCCAAGCAATGTCCCGATCGAGACATAAATCAAGATCTTCACTGTCCCAAAATGCAATTTAATGGAATTTTCAGCCCTATTGTCCCAAGCTTGGTCCCGATCAGGACTGAGCTCGGGAAAAGTACTAAAATTTCCAAAAATGTGCAATTTGGTCCCTTTATTGAGTCCAATTGAGATAGTTCTTAAGATGTCTTTCTGAGATTATTTTTCTTTAATAATTCATCATTATTTTGACTTTAAATGATTTCTAACTTATACACACTTAAAGAAAACACATTAGTTGCTCAAAAATTAAGTTTATTAATATCAAAATTAAGATTAATAACTTACTAAAGTAAACAGAATGTATAAGAGCGAAAGAACACTTGAAGAATATAAAAAATAAAAGATCTTAATTAAAGTATTAAGAAATATAGTACTAATCAACATCAATAGAATAGACATATGGAAAACTTATAAAAAAAATGCATCTAACAGCCTTACCACTTGAAAACAGTATCGGGCAAAACATGAAAAAATCCTAGCAGGAATATTTCCGACACTATTATCCTAAACTATAACAACTCGCTCCTATAAAGAAAGAATTTTTACATTTTCTTTATTATTTGAGGAAGGGAATATAATAATATTCTCTACTTGATTTGCTTCAAGTGCATCATGAACATCTAAAGATTTCTCTAGTCTCTCAAGGGAATTAAGAAGTTAATGAACATTTGTTGAAGTTTCAGTGCCCTCACAGTTGGCTAAAGGTTACCTTTTCTTTTATGGAATCTCCATCTTGAATAATAGTAGAATCTCCTCCAACAAACTTTAAAGCATGAAAAGTTTTACTCAATAAAATAACCATAAGCCATTCACAAAGATCAAACACCCTCATACATAGCAATTTGGAGCATGTGATACCATTACCTTCCTAAAGTCATTAAATTTTTAAATTTTTTGTAAGAGCTTTAGCAATGGCTACTTATTTTTCTAATTCTTTCCTTAGGTACCTCTTTCTCAAAATAAACCCTGAGATGCTCAACTGTGACACGAGGGGGCAAGTTTTTTTATAGCCTTACCATTCAAGATGGAAGTTTCCTCTCCTCTTCAAAAAAAAAAAAACTTGAGCTCTTTGGATGTTTCCTTCTTTTTTCCTTTTCCTCTCCCATAGAGAGAAAAAGCTGTCAGATTTTTCCTATGAGAGCCTTTTTACAAGGGAATTCTCAATCACTATTGGAGCTACTTTTCCCTTAATCGTAATGTCTAAATAAGATTGAGATGTCTTCACATTAATAGTAATTACAGTGTTAAAGGTCTTAAAAGAGGAATCTTTCGAAGCACCTGATTCATGCTAACTCTTGGAAATTTAGCTATAAGGACTACCTACTCAAGGGAATTTTATCAACAGGAAATATTTTGTTAAACATCTTTACCTCCTCAAAAGGGAGAGATTTCCTCCATAAGAAATACATAGAACTCAACCTATCCTAAAAGAGAAAAATTTTCTCCAATTCTTGGTCATGTATCTCCAACTCCCATATGGAAGTAAAAATTTCCTAATTGGAAATTCTTAGTTGAAGATATCAAACTCCCCACAGGGAGAAAGATTTCCTCATAGGAAATTCTTGAAAAAGACTTCTACCTCCCCTATGGGAGTAAAAATTCTTTCATAGGAAATTCAATGGAAGATTTGAATCCCCTCTAAGAAAGGCAAAAATTATTTCATAAGAGAATCTACATGGATATCTCAACCTTCCTTAAAGGAGAGAAATTTTCCTCAAAAAGAATATGTACTCAAGAATTACTAACTCTCCCATGGGAGCAACATTTCCTCCACTGGAAATGCACATTGAGAAATTATTAACTCTGTAAGCACCCAATTTCAGGATGATGAGTTATAGATGCGACAAAAGACTCCAATAATGAAAATGTCATGAATAGGTCTTCAATACTTGAATTTTAAAACTTCAGAGGTCTTATTGCATTTTTCAAAGAAAGAATTTAATTTTTTCATAGACTAAATTGCAATAGTTTTTAAGAACCTAATTGCAAAACTTAAATTTTTAGGGACCTTTTTGTAATTAAAAGTTAAAAAAAGTGATTGGAATTTTATAATTCTGATTGGAATTATATAATTTTCTATTGGAATTACATAATTCCGATCGAAATTATACTAATTCCGATTTGAATTACACTAGTTCCAATCGGATTACACAATTCTGGTCGAAATTAGACCCATTCTATCTGTTTTTTGGATTTTTCAGAAAATAAAAATATCTTTTTTTTGAATCCTGATTGGTTTGAAATTTCCTTAAAATTATTTTTGATATTTATCTAATATTTTTAAGGAAATAGAAGTCTTTTAGAAATTAATCTATACATAAGGTTTGAAGGGTTGTTTCACTATAAAAGGAGGTGTTTTAGCTCCTAGAGAGGGGACATCGGGGAGGAGCAGTCTTTTATGCAGAGTTTTACTTTGATATTTTCTCTATGCCAAATTGTCTTTTGGATTTTAGTTGATTTTTCTTAAAAAGCATTCTTGACTCTTTTCCTTGGTTATTTGTTTTAAAAAAAAAAAACATTCTCTACAAAAATTTCCTTTTGCTTAATTGATTAATTGAAGATTTTTGGAGGATTTTTGAAGAACAAAATTCGAAAACCTATCAAGAACGGTGATTTTACAAAATCTGAGGAGTACTCCATTAAAATCATTTATGAGCATTATCTTCTCCTTATTCTATTTTACTTGATTTATTTCTTTCATTTTTTTATTTTATTGAATTTTAATTTTATTTTAATTTTATTTAAATTATTATTATAATTTATTCACTAATCATAATTTTATTTCTTTTTTCATGGTGATTATGGAGGAAATTACATGATAATCATGTTTGGAGGACGGAACTCATAAGAATTCCATGGAAAGCCATGGATAAGATCTTGTAGCTAGATTTAGTTTTTAGGTTTTTATTATTTTTTATTTAATTGTTTTATTTATATTTTTGGGGTTGTGTTAATTATTTTTATTATTATTTTCAATAGATTATTATAATAACCCCCATAGTGGGAATAGTGAAATTGTGTGTGGTTGTTTGTTTATTTTAATTAATTGGTTAGTAAAATTATTGTTTCAATTGGGTAATTAATTAAAATCAATGGAGGAAGTAGATTAATTTAGGTTGCATGTTGATGAAAATTAAGGTTTTAGAATGAATTAATTTAATTAGTTGTTTGATCTTTTATTTAATTGTTTTGATATGTTTTATTTGTTTTTTGGGTTTGTTTATTTATTTTTATGTGTTTTGGGTTTTAATCCCATATTAGATTCTAATCCACTTAAATAAATTTAGGCTTTTTAGGTTTAATTAATTAAAATGCATTTTAGACTCATAATTAATTAGATTTTTAGGTTAGAGATAACTTAAGCCCATCTAGTAAATTAGACGTAAGCCCACTTAATTTAATTTAATTAATTTAGACTTAGCCCACTTAATTTAAACCTTTTTCATAAATTGTAGATTTAAGATCACCTTAAAATTAAAACATATAGAACTAGGCCCATTAATTTAAATACTTCATAATTTGTAGATTTAAGCCTATTTTTAGAATTAAAATAAATAGACCTAGGTTCATTTAATTAAAATTAAAAGGAATTAGGCCCATTAGTCTTTAGCTCACTTATAAATTAAAACATGTAGATTTAGTTCATTTAATTGAAATTAATGTAGATTAGACTAACTTAGGGATTATGAATTTGTATTGAATTCATTATTTACTTGTATTTTCATGACTAGTTTGTCTTAGAGTTAATTGTTAGAATAAGGGATTATATGAAATTGCATGTAAATAAAGGATAATATAGAAATTCATAAAGTAATTTTAAATGAATACATGACTGAAAAAAGTTGGTATTCCGTATCCAGAACCTCCTCGTTGTCGTGCTAGCTTTTTTTTAAGGAATCAAGTACCATCTTTTCAATTTGTCCCAATTATTACCCTGAGTGGCGACTTCTCATCTCCACACCATGTCTTTATGACAGTGGTTAGTGTGTTCTCTAGAGCCCTAAGCTCAAACAGTATTGCAGTTGCTAAAATCTTGGACGCGAGCTAAACCTCGTCATTTACAAACTCCCCCAAGGGAGAGAATCTCAACTAACTTAGAGCCCATGTAGGGGGGTAGACTCCGAATCATAGAGGGACAAAACCCACCAAATTCAAATGTCATTCTCAAAAAGCGAGAATCTTATGTCACCATGGAATTGTGGTATAAAAATGCTCCTCAGGGAGAATCAATCAAATCATCAAAAAATTATGTCCTCAAGGATTTCTTATGCATATATCCTGCTCAAATACAAATTTTCCTCTCAAGGAAAACACTCAAATATAAGGAACACTCCTAAATCCTGAAAGTCTTGCTGTGAGGAAACTTCTCTAAGGAAAAAACAACTAAATCGAATCTCAAGATCTTGTACAAGAAAAAAATATTCTGATAAGAAAAATTAAGGAAGAACCCACCAACTACACTCTTTCATCTAGAACATTTGTTCTAGACTCAGAGTAGGGGACATTTGATGATACACAAAAATACACCTCCAATAGAAGCCTAACATGTGTAAAGTAGATTTGTCTTATGTGCCACCTCAGCTTACTTTCGACTTATTGACTTTTCAACCTTCAAAAATCAAGCCTATATTGGATATCACTAGGAGAAATTTCTTATGAAGGACACCAAGTCCTAACACCCAAATGGAGCACCTCTCTTAGGAAATTGCTCAAAGCCCTAAGAGTGAGATCTCTCTCCAAATGAATCTTATGAGTCACTCCTCCTATCAAGCATTAAATGTATATCTTGTCAATCACTGTAGCACCTACTCCTCCCCTATACCGTTAGGTACTTTCCACTAATCATATCACTCCATCTCTCACTAATCCTCCACTTACACTATATAAATGTCACCCTTCTTCTTCTTCTTCCCCAACGTCTTCTTCTTCTTCTTCTATTCTTCTCTTTTTCTTCTTATTTCTGCTCTACCACCATTTTATATAAAAAATCATTTACAAATATTTTATATCCATTCATTCATGATTTTTCCTAACTAACTTTATCTCTCTTAAGACACAAATTGATTTAACCATCGAAGGGGGCTTGGGCAAACCAGCCCTCCTTCACCTAGCTCTTCTCTTTTGCGGACGTCCAATTGTTATGAAATGGGAGTTGAGGGTAAGGCAAAAGAAAACAAACCATCAATTGTCATTTAAAACCAATGAAATGAAAGTTAAATTATCCACCAATTGCTTAAATGTTTCTCTTTTTAGATAGAAAAATGGTATACTAGAAAGCTTTATGGCTGCCCATGACATGTGTGCTTTACCGGATATTACTGGATGCCATTTTTCAGTTCTAGAAGTGTTCCTGTTGACACTCATCGTGCATTTGATGTTGCCATTTAAGTTCAATAAAGTCGTCATTTTTTCCTAATGAAGCATTCTATTGGTTTCTCTTTTATGATGCATTATTTACACCCTTTTTTAAGGAATTTTCTCTTATATTGCAATTGTAGTTCCTTTGAATATCTCTCTCAATACGCTTTTCATTTGAAGGTGTATGCAGTTGTTACACTTGGTAGATACATGCAACAAGCAAGTTGATGATTAGCTGCTATCTTCTCAGCTGAGGCTCTGGCCAACATTCGACTCCTTATCTTAAGCAATATAATTGGCAGACACTGCCCAGGTCTTGCCAACTTCACCACTGGTAAGTCATTCTGCATATCATACTTCACCTAGAAGAATATATTAACGGTGTATCCTAAATAATTATTGGAAGGATTTTTCCAATAATTTATTGTAAGTTTATTATAGTTAATTAAATAATAAATAATTTTACTTGAAAATATATTATCTAAATATATTATCTAAATTTTTAATGATAAAATTTAGGAGAATATAAGGAAAAAAAAAATTAATTTCTCTTTTCTTCATATCCCTTCCAATGGGGGGGGCTCTTGACCCTTTGAGGTTGGGTGGGATAATAGCTCCCAGACCATGTAATGTGGATGGAGAAAGAGATCGTTACTGTCAGGCAATTCAGCATTCAGCACTACAAACGCAAAAGTAGGTGAAAATGAATTCTATGGTACAGACCGCGGAAACAATAACCTCATGTTTGACTAATGGACCGGTGGGCAGCGGTCCACCCCTACCAACCCCAAAGTGGTTTAAGAAAAGTATTAAGGCTTTTTTTTAAAATATATATATATTTTCATGGAAAGAAAAGTATAGGATTTTTATTTGTTTTTTCTTTAACTTTTGTTTCTTAATTTTTTTTTATTTTACATTAAATTGGAAAATACATGTTTCCTTTTCTTTCATTTGCATTAACTTAAGAATTTTTTTAACAAGTGAGGAATGTTAATCCTTGTAGTAGTCTTGAGATTAAATTCATGATTTAAAATGTTTTGAAAAGAGTTTTTACTATTGACTGCTCAACTTTAGACCATTAAGTTAGAATTAAGGATTAATCCATATTTGGGTTCTTAAATTTTTATTTTTTTTTCCAAATTTTGTTTCTACATTTTTATTTTTTTTGATACATTGGGTCTTTAATTTAAAATTAAAAATTTAATATGTAGTAAAATAAAAATGTATTAATTTTGAATTAAGGAATCAATGTATAGTAAAATAAAAATATATAGACTCAATGTATAAAAATAAAAATATAGAGATGAAATCTAAAAAAAATAAAAGTGCAGAGATCCAAATATGGGTTATGCCTAGAATTAAGTAAAAATTAATCATGTAGCTAAAACAAATTGATTGTGAAATATGACATTTTTGCTTACTAGCTAGTACAAGGATGATTAACATTAAATTCATACAATTTTGTTTTTAATTTTAAATTTATTTTAACAAATAATTCTATATAAATAGGTATAAAATGTTGTATCTTCCTCAATGTATTTCGTCAAATAAAAATAAAATTGCAATTTGAAAATCAAATTTTATTGATATATATTGTACAATTATTTTTAAAAAAATAAAAATAATAAAATTTAACTCATTATAGATAAATTCAAAATGAAACCTAATATAGATAAAAACAATGAAATATTTTTTAGTAAAATGACAATTAAAAATATATTATTAATTTTTAATATATACATAAAGCATGTTAAAATATTTTTTTTCAAAATTCTAATGTTTAAAATTGAGCGAATTTTAGCTAACTAGCATAAAATCATAAAAATATAAATTTAATGTAACTCCATATTGGTGTATATATATATATATATAGTCGTTTAATTATTATTATTATGCTTACGAGGAATGAATACGATAGTGGAATAATTTCCAAAAAAAAAAAAACGATAGTGGGAAATTTCTGAGTGGGAACCATAGTAGCCGTGAAAAGGTTTTTAGCTTCGTCTTTTTGCCACTTGTCCCGTATCTGACGCATATTCAACTCCGATTCAATTCGCTCCAGTTAACACCCTCTCATATCCCTCTCTCATCCTTTGACCTCTCCTTCAACCCGCACAAAGACGCTAGAAATGGGACACGGAAGTTCCAAAGGCTTACCAGAATCATCCTTAGAAGACGACGACGTTTCCCATTCCTCCCACTCCGACGAGTCTCGCCGTTCTCGACTCCGGCAGAAACTCCATTTTCACGGTCACCGTCTCCGTCGTATCTTCCGTCGTTCTAATGGAAGCGGTTCTGGCTCTTCTTTTCTTAAACTCTCCTCCGCTGAAGATTTTGCAGGAATCGCTCTCCTTACTCTTATTAAAGTATGCATCATTTAATTTCAATTTTAATTTTGTTTTGTTGTTTTAGCTTTGAATTTGAATTAATTATTATTTTTTGATATAAGGCGGAGATGAAGGTTAAAGACAAGTGGCTTGCTTGTGTTTCTCTTGGAGAGCAGACTTTCCGTACTGACATTTCTGATCAGTTAAGCATCTTTCTCAGCGCTCAATTTCTCTGTTGATTTTTGGGTTCGGTTTGTAATGTAGAAATTATTCAGTGCGGTAGGCTTTACTTTATGGCTTTGCTTCCCATAGATTAATGGGCATGATGTATTTATGTGGGTCTCTACTAATTGTGCCTGGTGGCAGCATGCTGTCCTTCCCGTGCTCATGTTAGTGGAGGGAATGTCAAGCTAAACTCGCTCAATGATTTCTCCTGCAAGACAGTGATTTTTGTACAATACATCAGCTTTAATATAGGCTAACGTCATTTCTTTTTATCGCGTGGTATAGCCATTGCATTAGTAATTTAAGATTTTAAAATTGTGTTTCCTGCAAAAATGTAACTTTATCTACAGTACAGAAAATGAAGTTGACTAATTTTATGTGACATGGTCGCAGCATGTTGTATCATGTCTCTGTTACCTGATATTCCGGTTAATTTTTAACTTAAATCTCGAAAAAGTTCTTCCTGTGAGAATGGGTGTTCACTTGATTCTTTAACTTCATGAGTTATATGATTTTTTATGGCTCTAAAATTTCCCCTTTTAAAGCAACTGTAGCTTTTTTTTGTTTTTTTTTTTTTTTGAAAAAGTTCTATGATTCCATGAATGTTGACTTGATCCTTTTTCTTTGTCGTGCAGAACAGAAAAGCCCGTTTGGAACTCAGTGAGTGCTTTTACAAACACCTTTTTTCATGGTCACCAAAGCTATCCCCTTTTCTTATTTTCATTTGTTTTTTGTTTGTTGGTAAATGGTTAGGTGGCAATTTGCATGCACCGGATTTGTGTTTATTTTTCTCCGATAGTAAATTGTAATTTATATGTGGCCTTTTTTATGATGATTTTTTGAGGCTTCAAAGAAACTTTTGTTGATATTCAGAAACAAGCACCAAAAAATGATTATTAATAGGATGCCATGCTTTTTTGCATTATGGAAATTAAAAAAATTCAATTGATATGATACTTTTTCATGTGTAGCTACCACAGTGTTCAATGGTTTATGCTGCTTTTAGACTAGCACATGCAATTTTTTGCGGGGCAATTTTATCAAAATGAGGACCTGCTGCTGTAGCTTACGTAGTTGCTTCTCTTTCTCTCGCAATTATTTTCTTCATGGCATGAGAAAATCTTTTTTTGGATTCTGTGGGACCCTGCATGCTCCTTTGTTTTTCTGCATTTCTTTATTATGTGCTTGCACTTGTTATAGTCATATTTATGCTTATTTACTGTTTGATAGAATTAGCAATTTTTCTGGAGGTAAACGTTATGTGGTGTCATCAATTACTAGATTATATAGATCTTACCGGTTGCTTTTCATCTATGAAAATTGAGCTCATATTTCTTGCACAGGAAAAGAAACTTCTCTTGGAAAAAAAGGGACCTCATGTTGCTAGGATCTCTGTATTTGAGGTAAGCAATTGGGCAAATTTGATTTTGCAGAATTTAGATCATAAAAATTAACTTGGGTTAAAGGATAAGTTTGTCTGCATGTTTGTGGGGCCAATATTATGTTCCCAGGCTAAAATATTAGTTGATTAAGTGGTCTAGTATTTTACCCCTTCATTGATTTGCAATGCCTTTTTTAGGACAAGCATATCATCATGAGTATCTTTCTATGACTAAGGATTTTGATTTTGGAATCATTTCTATTTCTTTTTTTTACAATATCTCGAATTGGTTGGGATTTTTTTGTTACTGAAGTTGTTTATATTATAAATCTAAAACTTTAGATACAATAGCTTATCAATATATGATAAAGCATGAAATCATCGTACTATTTACCGCATTAGCCCCCCCTATTAATGGTTTTACTATTTTTTTCTCTTCCATAACCGTAAAAAAGTCAGAATAGGGGCCTTTTTCTGTGCAACATATGCAGCAAAGCTTCCTGCCTGACTTATTCAATGTATTAGTGTATCTTTTGCAACCTGGAAGATGGGGTACTCTACTTGAAGGGGAAAAAAAGTGTAATCAAAGTATAAGAACACAGAAATATGAATGAATTTTTTATTATGTCATTCATCAAATATAAGGATATATATACAAGTATAAGATACCTATTTTAGGAAGGAAAATCTCATACAATCAGCCTATATATTTACTTCCTATTCTAAATATATACAGCTGTAACACTCCCCCTCAACCTGGAGCATATATGTTAATCATGCCCAACTTGTTACAAAGGTAAGCAATTTGAATCCCATTAAGTGCCTTTGTGAAGATATCTCCTGATTGTTCTCCAGTCTTCACATATCCTGTAGAAATTAAGGCTTATTGAATCTTTTCATGAACAAAATGACAGTCAATCTCAATGTGTTTGGTTTGCTCATGAAAGACTGGATTAGATGCAATATGTATTGTGGCTTGGTTGTCACACCATAATTTGGTTGGCATTGAAACTTTAAGACCCACTTCACGGAGAAGCTGATACACCCACATTAGTTCACAAACAGACTGTGCCATGGCCCTATATTCAAATTCTGCACTTGATCGAGAAATTACATTTTGTTTCTTGCTTTTCCATGCCACTAAATTTCCTCCAACAAATACACAATATCTTGAAGTGGATCTTCGATCTTCCTTACATCCTGCCCAATCAGCATTTAAAAAACATTGAATCTTAGTATGACCATGACTGCCATATAGAATGTCACGTCCAAGAGCTCCTTTTAAATAGCTCAAAATTTGTTCTACTGCCTTCCATTGATCGACAGTTAGAGATAACATATACTGACTAACCACACTAATTGAAAATGCAATATCTAGTCGTGTCATAGTGAGATAATTCAACTTCCTAACCAATCTTCTGTATCTCTCAGGATCCTTAAACAATTCACTATCTTTTGTAAGTTGCAAGTTAGGAAGCATTTCAAATAGTAAGTCTAGTACATACTTCCTTTGAGATAAGAAGATTTTTTCTTACTCCTGGTACTTTAACTCCTAAAAAATATCTTAGCATTCCCAAATCTTTAGTATGAAACTGAGTATGGAGAAAGGATTTCAGAGATGAAATCCCTATTGTGTCACTGTCGGTGATTACAATGTCGTCCATATAGACTACTAATAGAATGATGTCATCATCAAATCTTTTATAGAAAATAAAATGATCTAACTTACTCTTCTGTATGCCAAACTTCTCAATAGACTGACTAAACTTGCCAAACCAGGCACGGGGACTTTGTTTTTAACCATACAAGGATTTACGTAGATGACATACTTTCCTATACTCCCCCTAAGCAACAAAACCAAGTGGTTGCTCCATATAGACTTCCTTTTGAAGGTCGCCATGAAGAAAGACATTTTTGATGTCTAACTGATGCAAAGGCCAATGATGAGTAGCTGCCATAAAAATAAAGAGTCTGACAGAAGTAAGTTTAGCAACAGGAGAAAATGTGTCAGAATAATCCACTTCATATGTCTGAGCGTATCCTTTAGCAACAAGTCGAGCTTTCAATGTAGCAACAGATCCATCAGGATTTATTTTTACTGCAAACACCCATTTACACCCAATAGCCTGTTTTCCTTCAGGTAAAGTTTTTAGGGTCCAAGTACCATTGACATCCAAAGCATTCATCTCCTCAATTATGGCATTATGCCAACCAAAATGAGTTAAAGCTTCATGAATAGTTTTAGGAATAGAAATAGAATCGAGAGATGCAATAAAAGAAGAAGAAGAAGATGATGACAAATGATTATAGGAAACAAAAGAAGAAACTGGATAAGTACATGTACGTTTACCTTTACGGAGAGCGATGGGAAGATCATCACTAGGAACCAGATTTGATGACAAAGAAACTGGCTCAATAGGACATGGAGCAGGAGGATCAGGAATAGGTGCAGCAACAGTAACAGGAGGTTGTGTCCGACAAGAATATGTTTTTGTGATAGGGGGCTTAACAAGAGTGGAATGAGGAGGAATAATTGTATAGACTAGCAAAACATCCACCTCCCCCTGACTAAGAGGACCTGAAGAAGAAGAAAATGTTGTATGTTCCAAAAACGTAACATTAGCGAACACAAGATACTTGTTAAGACTCGGACAATAACATCTATATCCCTTTTGCACTCGGGAATATCCAAGAAAAATACATTTCAAAGATTTTGGATCAAGTTTTTTAACCTGGGGGCGGACATCCCGAACAAAGCAAGTACAACCAAATATCCCAGGTTCAATGGGAAATAATGTTTTATTAGGAAAAAGAACATGAAAAGGAATTGCACTAGACAGGACTTAGGAAAGCATCCGATTGATTAGAAAATAAGCTATAGAAACAGCATCAGCCCAAAAATATTTTGAAACCTGCATCTAAAATAATAATGCTCTAGCAGTTTCAAGAAGATGTCTATTCTGTCTTTCAGCAACACCATTCTGAGAAGGTGTATCCACACAAGATATTTGATGAAGAATACCATTTTGAATCATATAATTTTGAAAAGTTTCTGACAAGTATTCCTTAGCATTATCACTTCTTAAAATTTGTATAGGCACACCAAATTGAGTTTGAATCTCAGCATAAAAAGCAGAAAAATGAAAGAATAATTCTGATCGATTTGTCATCAAATATAACCATGTCATTTGAGAATAATCATTAATAAAAGTAGCAAAATATCTAAACCCAGTTTTAGATGTAACTGGACAAGGACCCTAAACATCATAATGTACTAACTCAAAAGGAGCATTAGCTCGTTTATTGACTCTTGGACTTGAACTGAGACGATGGTGTTTGGCAAATTGACAAGACTCACAATCTAAAAAGGACATGCTAGAAAACTAAGGAAAAATTTTCTTAAGAACGGGAAAAGAAGGATGACTCAATCGGCAATGTGCTTCAACAAGAGTGACAACTCCGGTACAGGCTGCAAACTTTGGTATTTGCATATCAAGGATGTAGAGACCTCCAGACTCATGTCCCTTACGAATAATCTTCTTTGTCATAAGAGCCTGAAATAAACAATAATTAGGAAAGAATGAGACACAACAATTAAGACTTCAAGTGAGTTTACTGACAAAAAGCAAATTGAAGGATAACTGAAGTAGATTAAGAACAGATGATAAAGTGAGTGATGGTGTGGGATTAATTGTTCCAGATCCAGTAATACAAGATATGGAACCATTAGCTAAAGTAACTGAAGAGGTAGATTTATGTGACTGAAAGGTAGAGAATAAGCTAGAATTACCTGTCATGTGATTTGTAACACCAGAATCAATGACCCAATTTGAAGAGGAGGAAACAAGACATGTATTGGGTTTACCTGACTCTGTAGGAACAAAACTGGACTGAGGTTTCATAGCTTCTTGAAGCTGAGTCAATCTGGCATATTCATTTGCAGATATCAAAATAGGTTTTTCAAAGGTCTCAGAAGTAGATGCAATATGAGCATATTGAGCTCTCCTATACTAAAATCTCCGATAATCTCACTTGATATGACTGGCGTATGACAATAGTGACACACTAATTCCCCTGACTCCCGTCCACAAGTTCCAATATTCTTGTCAAAATTATTGGATCTCATGCCCTTATTACCACCACCACTCCTGTATTGTTGTTTCCTTTACTCAAAGGTGTTATGACGACTAACAAAAGCACTGTTAGACTGAGTAGTTTGAACAATAGGCAAACTTTAGGTACAAAGAACCCTACTGAAAGTATCTTGTAGAAAAGAAATCTCTAAACTAGAAAGAATCTGAGATTTAGCAATTTCAAACTCAAGACGAAAGAGCAGCTAAAACACTCATAACAACCATCTTCTCCCGCTAAGTTTGTTGTATAGTCACATCAGTACTGAACGGAAGTAGTATGTTGAGTTCTTCTTATGCTTTCTTGAAATCCATGAAATAACTAGTGAGAGACCTATCGCCTTTGTTTGCCCTGTAAAATGCCCTACAAACGTTATAGATACGAGAGACATTTCCCTTTCCAGAATATAAAATTTCTAAATAGTTCATTAATTTATGGATTGTCCTACAATGAGTTATCATACCAACCACCTCACTATCAATAGAATTTTATATCTATAAAAACAATTGAGTATCCTCTCTCATCCAAGGCAATCTAGAATCATCTTTAGAAGGACCATCAGTCAAGTGGTTATCCATAGAAATACTGAGCAAATATAGTTCAATAGTTTCACTCCAATTAAGATAGTTCATACTATAAAGTTTATGTTCCGTGATTTTTGACATCATCGGAACCACATCAGAAACAACAACACTCTTTTTCTCTACCATTTTTCAAAAGAACAACCAATAAAAGAAGGAAAAAACTCAAAGAAATTCGAACTGAATACTAACAGATTTTGAACAGCTGAATACTCTCACAACGGTGCAGATTCAGACCCAAACAGATGTAGAATCAAGAAGGACAGACAAATGCGAGTTGAACAAGGCTGATCGGAGCAAATTTTGACAACTCACGCACCGGCGCGTGTGGCTCACGCGCTTGGATTCCAACGACTAGTCTCTGGGTCTTGACTGATCAGCACACAGTGCTCCTCCCTGGGCTAGCGGTGTTAACAGGAAACCCTCCTAAAGTGATGAACTAGTCTAACCCTCACTTATACCCAACAATCCAGAATTTTGATTTTCTCAAGAGCAGAAAACAACCTGCTCTAATACCATATAATCAGAGTATAAGAACACAGAAATATGAATGAATTTCTTATTATGTCATTTATCAAATATAAGGATATATATACAAGTATAGGAGAGACCTAATTTAGGAAGGAAAATCTCCTATAATTAGCCTATATATTTACTTCCTATTATAAATATATCAATCTATATATTTACTTCCTATTCTAAATATATACAGTTGTAACAAAAAGCATTTGGGTCATTATCCCATTAAAAGAACATAGACTACATGATATAATCTACCAGCTTTTTATTTAATTTAATATAATTTATTTTTTTAAGCGGTGGTTTTTGTGACCAACTAATTACAGAAGTCTGCATTATCACCAACTTTTCACTTTGAATTTAGATAAGAACTTGTAGTTTATTAAAATGGAAAAATAAATCACAGGATTCCCACCTTGCATGTCTTGACATGAAAATTCTGTAGGGGTCACGCCACTAAGCAGTTATAGTAAGACTGTACAGGGAAACTAACTTTTCCCTTAGTCAAATTTGAGCTCATTATGTCCTTAATTGTGGTTTCTGCTTTCTAGGATTACTTAGCATATTCATTATTTAGCAACATATAAGCTCATTTTTCTTGATCTTTTATTCTGAGCTCTTCTTATTGCTTTCTATATAATTTTTGTTACAGAAGCTTTATGATTGTAATTTCTTGTATTAATCCTTAATTTAACATAGTTTTCATATGGTGCAGACCAATAGAATAAAGAAGAATAATCTTGTAGGCTACTGTGAGATTGATCTACTTGAATTTCTAACACAGGTTTGCTACTTGATCATGAAATTAATATAAGCATGTTTTAATCTTTAATTCTTCCATATTTTGAGCTTTTTGCTTGTTTGGCTTATAAAACTGATACCATATATGGTGCAAGAAGTGCTAGGCAAAGTAATTCAGTGCTGATTTTTCAGTACGGAAAAATAAAATTTAAGTGAATTACATGTGGTAGCATTCTGGCACGAAATTGGAGAAATTAGTTTAACGAATATTGATAAACTATTGGAACTTGAACATAGTGAAATGGGCTTATTCAAGTATACAATGACCATTTATTATGGCTATCTTTTGATATTGGAAAATCATCTTTTTCAGATGAGACTGTATGCATGTTACTCACAGAAACGAAACCTTATCTTTTTCTGATCTTCTTACTATAGTCTTTTTCTAAATCCCCATCTAGATGAGTTGATAACCTACATTATCATGCTCATTATATATCTGTCATGGTGGTTGCAGATGCTAGTTCTTTTTTTCCAATGAATGACAAAAATTTTGATATTCTAGAAGAGGAATTAAAAATGCACTATTTGTAGTTTAGTTTCATAGTTTTAATTGAGAATCGAATGAACATATGTGTTGGTTGCTTGTAAAATAGCTATTGCATCATAACCACAACAGATAAAACTAGCTGCTACGAGTGTTCCCCAAATGTCTGTTATTTAGGAACATGTTATGTAAATTTGTCACGTCAAGAATGTTGCATTATGTTTATGTATGGCTATTTTTTAAAATTCTGTCCTATCTGAAATATATAATGAAATACAATGGCAGAGAAACTGACAAAAATAACATTTTCATTTTGTATAATTGCCATTACACTGGTCAACATTATAGATCAATCTTCATTTTCTTTCTGTATTTTCTGATGATAGTATGCTACAAGCTTGCAGGCGTATGCTACCTTTTTAATAATATGTTGCTACTATGTCAGGTTAAACAATCTAGTATTTTTCCCTTGTGTGCATAGCGAACAAGATATCTTTTAAATTATGTGTGGAGCCAGTAGAAGCACCTTGAAACACATGATGGAAAATGGAATGGGGCTTTTGGTGTTCTTGAATCAACCTTTTATTTGTTTATTTGCTTGTTCAAAATATGGTCAATTATTACATGTAAAGACCATTAGCTATTCAAATATAGGTGCAATACTTGTCCCTCACTTCCAAACCATACGGTGCGTTATTTTCTGAAGCTTTTGTTTATGGATTTGTTTTCCCCCTTGGCTTCTCTTTTGTGGTTGCAGGATTCAGATTCTGACTATGAGGTCTTTGATCTTTTGGATCCGTCTTCATCTGATATAATTGTGGGCAAAATTTCTCTTTCATGTTCTGTGGAGGTGTGCCATATGCAATTTATTTTTAAATTGAGTGGTTGAGCCATAGACTGTTCATTTTTCTTTAATGTTGTTCCAAAATATTGACAGGATCCAATTGAAACGGAGAAGAGATTTGCAAGGCGCATCTTGGCAATTGTGGTATGACTGTCTCAAATTATATATGCTTTCAGCTATTAAATTTGGTCCTGCATACCGAGTTGCTAGATTTTGTTAACTTGCAGATTTTTTTTTTTTTTCTTATAGAGAAATAGTTTGCCTTCTTCCGAGATTTGTATTTAAGGAAAAATATAAATGTTATAGAAACAAGGATATAAGGAGATAGGGATCAGAAATTGGAACCAGAATCAAACTACAGTTTAGTTTTTTTTTTTTTTTTTTTTTTTTTCAGTTCTAAAGCCACAGGATTTTGGATTTCTTTCTGTGCCTTTGGCATGTACTTGTTAAATTTTTCATTGAAACAGCTGTTTAAATAGTTGGATTATAATCAACTATATGCTACGGTTTGTCAAATTTTATGATCATCGATCAAACTATGAGTTTATTTAATAATTATTTTGTTGTATGCAATAGTTCACCATCGGAATTTAGATTCAGTTGACTTGTATGCCTCTGTATGTATTGCTTGCAAAGGATCAGCGTTCACTCCCACCCCCAACTGATCATTTGTTTCATGAAGTAATGTTTCTCTAATTAAGAGGACTAAACCTTTGATATATAACTTATTCTGAGTTTTTTTTTTTTTTTTTTGGGACCATTTTCACCATGTATAGGATTACAATGAAGATGGACAACTTTCATTCGCTGAGTTCTCTGACTTAATTAAGGCTTTTGGAAATCGGTTGGCAGATAACAAGGTTTGACAACAATTATTTTCATTTTCATTCAGGTAAATTACAAATAGTCTCTTGGATTTGACTAATAGACACCTTTGGTCCTTGTTATTCCAGAATTGTTAATTTTACACCTTATATTACCATCAACTAAAAAAGAGTTGGATTTTGAGGGAGTAAATGCTTTATAACAGTCATTCAGGGATTGAAGTGGAATTTAGTTTTAAATTTCAGGGTCAGAGGCAGAGTGTGCCCAATTATATGTTAAGGACTGATGTGAAAAATTTTATAATTTTATCCGAAATACAGAACAGTTTCAAACAGTAGGTCAGACGTTACTAAATTTGAATCAGCAAGGACAAAGGTGTATGTTACGCCAAACTTCAAGGGGACTTCAGTAATTTACCCAGTGTTTGTTCTCTGATCATAAGTGGCAATATCGTTTTCTGATTACCAGCATAATAGTCATTTGATTTTGACACATTATAATTCTTGGGGTTTTGAGATAACACCTAGACCTCCCCTTGCATTTGAATTTTTTGGTTTTGGAATGGAATTTTGTTATGTTCAGTTCTGTTTTAGCATATGTTTCACTGCAATGAACCTGGGTTTGGGAGTAAAATCTGGAAAATTATCTGGCTAAAAATTTAGCTTATATGCTATATTTGGAATCTTGTTTGTAGAATTAAATTGTCTTGCCATTATGTTTACCTTGTCTGTATTAGAAAGAGGAGCTTTTTAAAGCTGCTGACAAGAACGGTGATGGTGTTGTGAGCATGGATGAGTTGGCTGACCTTCTTGCCATTCAACAAGAAAAGTAATAATCCTCTAAATTTAGAGGCAGTAAGCTTGGTTATATCATATGTCATACCTACATGAACTGACGTGCAATGCTTCGTAGATGTTTTTTTTTTTTCCTCCTTTGTTCCTTTTGTTTTTTGGGTGTGGGGGGGTTGTGAAATGCTTCTCTACTTAGCCCTTTACTTTTTTCTTGTTTAATCTTCACCTTTCCATGTATATGTTATATATTCCAAGATAACCTTTTAGATAATGATACAATGTGGTTTGAATTAGACTTAATTCAGCTGTGCTGTTTACATTGTGGTTCATCTGACACTGGCAGTACCTTGAAGTTGTACTGATCCACATTTACCACTGTTTGAGTACAAATTTGAAGCCCTAGTTTTTTGTTGGTATGTCCTGGTGATTAATCTATACAATATGCTTTCGCTAAGCACCATGATGATTATGGTCTAAATTTGGTCATGTCAGAATCTGTAATTATGTTTTTCATCTATAAACTGATTGAATATGTTTGTTCTGCGCTTGGAAGAACTTTAGAGGAGCCTTTTATTATTCATTAAAGGCCCATATCTATTTTTTCTGGTTTTTTTTTTTTTTTTTTTGACTCTTCTTTTCGGACTCTTGTTGTCAAGAGGGGTATAGAAAACATTTATTTTTCTTGACTTTAAGCTTTCCAGTAGGTAGTTGTTTCATTTTATGGCATATTTGTCAGGTTTTCTTTATGTTTGTCTTCATGTACTGCAGAGAGCCTCTTATTAATTGTTGCCCTGTTTGCGGTGAGATTCTTGAAGTTTCTGATAGGCTGAATACTGTGGTTCATTTAAGTCTCTGTTTTGATGAGGGGACTGGAAACCAAGTTATGACTGGAGGATTTCTAACTGAGAAGCAGGCTTCATATGGGTGCGAACTTTATTAATGTTGAGCTCTAGAATTCTCACATCCTTTAATCCCTCTGGTGTTGCATATGCATAATATAATTGAAATGCCTGTTTGGACAATATTTCTGGTAGGTGGATGTTTAAACTTAGTGAATGGGCACATTTTTCATCATATGATGTTGGCTTGAACTCTGGGTCCAGTGCTTCGCATATTTTGGTATGCTTCCTCCCTCTCTCCTTCCACATCCTCTTTTGCATTTCATAGTCATGTTGCTATACTTTGTGTTCTGTTCTTGCAAGGCTTCAGTATGTTATTTTATGATAGTGGGAGTACGGACATTCTATTTAGCAATATTATTTTTGGTTATTTCATAATTGGCAAAGTAGTTAGCGCCTAAAGCTGCCTTGTGCTTTTTATTGAGTCCTCTGAGTAATTCTACCACTTCTAGCCTTCTATTCCATGTCCCTCATAAATTATCCAATAACAAATATCCATAGAATGCAATTAGTAGTATAGCTGTCTTTTCCATTGCTCTTGTAGTACCTACATTGTTTGATGATAAGTTATACAGTAACCACACTTAAGTGTTGCTGAAGCTAGATCAGTGAAAGAGCATGTGTTTCTTTTAAGGTCTCAGAATAGTTAGGAAATGTCTGACACAATGCGAGATTGTGCATGGCTTTTATGGTGCTTTTAAATATATAGTTTAATGGCCTGAATTGTAGTGAATAGGATGAGAGCTTCAGGAGCATACTTTATTGCAATAAGATGGAAACTTGGGAACAAAATAAGTGCTGGAATTTCAATTGAATTTTGATTTCATTGAAAGAAAAAAGAAAAAGGAAATGAAAGCAGAGTAATGCACATAAAAAGGAAGCACAGAAGAGTGATACACATGAAGCAGAAAGCACATGTGGAACACATGCCATGTGATTCCGAACAGATTTGCGAATGATTGCTGGAAATTTTGTGCTGATTGAAGGTTAGAGGAGAAGACCAAGAAAAAATGAAAAGGATCCCCTGATGGGGGGGAAGAGATTATGGGACTGTAGAGGATACCAGAGAGATTTTGTGAAGAAAAACATTCAGTATGCCTTATAAATAGAAGGCAATCACCTAGTTATGGCCGTTTAATTAGGTCTTAAAGAACTCAAATCATTCTACATTTTCGAAATTGACTGGTGTGATACTAAGATATATTGTTCAAACACTTTAACCTAGTAGCTTTTGGCTGTAGGTATTTGATCGGAGGACAAAGAGACTAGTGGAGGAGTTGATTGATGGAAAGATTGTGATGTCAATGAGAACAATTTACCAATCAAAGATAGGACTCCGCCTGATGGACAAAGGTATAGGTTTTGCCTTCAATCCTTATCCTTTCACGCCATCTATATGTAGCTTGTATCCTTCCATGAATTGGTTTACCTTTCCTCACCTCTTCGTCTTGAATGATACTTGCATCATTCATCATGCCTCATTATTCTAACTCAAAAGGATGTCTGTCAAACACACTTGAATGTGGGGAATTATTCCTATGAAGTTAGTACTTTTTTGCAGTTCTTCATTTTTCAGTCGTCTAATTTGGATGCAGGGGCTAATGATATTTTGCGAAGCATTTCTGAGAAGCAAGGTAGGAAGATGAACTCCACCGAGTCTGCAAAAGACATCCCAAAATTTGTTGAATTTTTTAAGGTATGAGTATGATATTGACATTATTTTTCATATAATACCCATGTAGTTTAGAATGAAATGCATTTTCAATGTCTAATTGTGCCCATGTCAATATGGGATGGTCTTCTTTTATTTTTGAGCCTTCTCCATCTTAGTTTCTATTATTTACAAAGTTATCCATGGTAAAAATATCAGATGTATGTAATTTAAGGATGTGCACGAGCCAGTTGTCAATTCAGTGATTGCTTGCATGTAAAATGTTGTTCTTCTAAAGGTATAGAAAACAGCCTGGCTATAGTAAGAGTTGTTTGCATTTGATGAGCTAGTTGTTCATTCAATTCTCGTGTTTTGTCTTCTGTTAGATGTCTAGTATATCAGTGTAACAGTCTAACTAGGTTCGTGCTAAGTGGCTTTCTAAAAACAAGAGATTCTTTTTACAATGATTTTTTTTTGGTTAAGAGAATCAGGGGAATATTTGATCATCTTTACTTCGTTGTTTACTTTCTTGGGAAGTTAGGTTACCTTTTTTCTCTTTGTTTTGTTTAGTTTGGATTATGATTATATGATTGTTTTTAGGGGGTTGGAATGGAGAGTTGCACCAGGGGAGGGTGGGGTGTAATTGGTAGGAGAATCTTGCAACATGGAAGCTGTACTTTCTTGCATATGCAACTATGCACAGTAGACTTTCATGTTATAGAAATAGCTGGCTGTTTCACCATGGAGATCACTCTATCATGTTTTTAGGTCTAGTGTCTTCTCATCTCAGTCTTCACTGTATTCTTGGTTTTCTGATGTCCTTTTTTTTTTTTTTGCTATGGTAGTTTCTTGATGCGAGGTTTCCAGATGTAGGCATAGAGCTTTATTTTTTCAGTAAATTTTTTTTTTTATTTCTTGGGTGGAACTTAAAATTAAGATAAATGATCAGAGGCCATTGAGTGAGTGCAATCCACTGGAAAACATGAGGCAATATAGAAAGGTTCTAAGGCAAGGAATGCAAAAGAATGAACAAACTGAGTTATCTACTCTGAAAATGAGCCACTCCAAACCAGCTATCTATTTGAGCATAGAAGGCCTTTTCTCTTATAGGAATCCTCATGCTATATTCCCCCTACTTCTCTCCCTTTTTCATTGCTTCTCTTTTTATATGTTGTACTAGGGTTTTACATCCGTTTGGTGTTTCAGTTTAATCAGCTTTTACTTGCCAAGGGAAAGCTTAAGAAAAAAAATTGGCCAGTAATTATTATCTATCAGCTAAATAACTATAGAACCCCAATCTTCAATTGTGCCATGTGCATTTGAAAAGCAGATTCTGTAGATCTTCACCTAGCCCTAGCAATGGTTTGCTTATGGTATGCTTAAACATCATATCTTTCCCCAGCATTTTTCCCTGTTTGCATTAGTTTATTATATTAAGATTTAGAATGAACATTCTACTTTGATGTCATTAACGTACATGCTTCTTTGATTTGATCAAATTCATTCATGATGTTTGTAGGATCAAATCAACTTGGCTGAAACCAAGTGTCCTTTGGAACACTTTAAGGTAAACAATTACAAATTCAATTCTTTGTGCACACTGTTTTATTATTTTTCTTTCTTTATTGTGATTATAGAGTTCCTTGAGTGCACTGTTATCTATCCTTTTTTTAGATGAACAATGAAAAAAACACTTGGCTTGCCTTGTGTAAAACTCATTATAGGTCTTGATTTCTTCTTAAGCACTTCAGTTGGCTTCCATCAAGGGATTTATGAATAAACTTCATCACCTTTTGCTACGTTATTATGCAATTGTAGTCAAATATTTAAAACAGAAATTATGTGGTACATGTTGCATTTTGTTAAAAGCATTAGATCGTTGTCTTCACTATTCAGGAGGTGGCAAGTCTACTGCATTTTGGTGTTTCATTTTAGTTTTTTTTTTTTTGGACATGGATGATGTTCAATCATATGCATCTTGATCCTTGAATCTCAAATGAGGGAGCAATATGGCTCTGCTGTTTGGTTGTCATATTTGCCTTGTATAATATGCAGTTATCCTGAAAAATTGCTTCTACCAATCTACTTTTGCATCTTAATCAGCAACCAGTGAAGCTATCTAATCACATGTTAATCATATGCATCTTTGATCCCAAAAAAAAAAAAAATCATATGCATCTTGATCCTTTTGAAACTGTCATGAATCTCAAAAGAGTGAGCAATGGGGCTTTGCTGCATTTGGTTTTCATATTTGCCTTGTTTAATATGTAATAATCCTGAAAAATTCCTTCAAGTCCAGTGGTTAGGATTCATAGAACTTTATGCAACTTAGTTTACTTGTACCTACTTCTGCATCCTAATCAGCAACTAAGCAAGCTATCTAGTCACATTATATTCTGTGTCAACTTTATATAGGTTATCAGAATTAGAAACTAGCTATCTTTTTTCTCCTTGTAATCTTTTCTAGACTCTGAATGGGGGCATGACGTACATTTTTTAAGACTGCTGAATACATGAGAATGTTCATATAATAATTCTGTAATTTCTACGTGCAGACTTTCAATGAGTTTTTCATAAGGGAATTAAAGCCAGGTGCAAGACCAATTGCTTTTTTGGAACACAATGATGTTGCTGTTTGTGCAGCTGATAGCCGTCTGACAGCATTTAAAAATGTAGAAGATAGTTTAAGATTCTGGATCAAGGTACTTGTACTACTTGCCTCTTGAAATTAAATGGATACTTTCTTTTCTTTTTGCTCACATTTTTTAAATAAGAAATTGTAATGTCAATCGGAAATTGTTCTGTTATTAGAATAAAAGTGTCACTGGGAAGAGAACATATCAGTTTTTGAAGTTTTCATGCATACTGATAAATATAGTTAGGTAATTGGATTATGCGTATGCCAAATCCTATGGTGCTTTTGCAGACAAAAAAATGGGAAAATCTCCTCATTGAGTATTATTATCCTTTATATTGGCTGAAATTACCACTGTTTAATGTTAATGACTTGTTATGCTTTAACACTGTGTTCTGGGATTTTGTTGGAGCAAACAAATTTTATTCCCATTCTTAAGTTTATTGTCTTAACTACTGTTGTTATTGTCATCATTGTTATATTTTTCTAGCAGTGTTAGTAAGGGACTGTAATATTTGGAACTTTCATCTTCATTTTGAACTATGCATGAGTGGTGATGTTGGCAATTCCTTCAAAGAGGAACTTCAGGTGCTTGCTAATAAGTTTCTAGACTAAGCATTAATTGGAAAAATAATAAATTTTCCATGGCCCATAGGACAAGTATGGAGTTGTTAGCATCCAGTATAGCTGCTTGAAATGTTTGAATCACTGTAGTAATCAAATATAATAGATCTCTAATTGCAATAATGCCTATATGCAATTTTTAATATTCTTTATGCATTCCTAATAATGGATTCCTTTATTTGCTAATTTCTGGTATCAATTATCATAATCTACAGGGCCGGAAATTTTCTATTCAGGGACTTTTGGGAGAGGAAGTATGCTCTAATACGTTCATTGATGGAGCTGTGGTCATATTTCGATTAGCGCCACAGGTATCACCTGTACCAAATATGTTCACTACTTTGTATCATGACTATCTGGTTTTGAAAATGAAGTTTTGGAAGAAAAGAAGAGACCCTAGAGCTTTCTGGGCTGAGGTAGTATCTTTTCCAAGTGACAAGGAGGTCCTGGGTCTGAACCCACATATATTTGGCAGTGCGATTAGGAGCATTATTTATATACAGAAATAAAAAGGAAAGAAAAGAAAGAGGGGGGAGGGGAAGGAGAAGTAAGGTGTTTGTAAGTAGACATCTGGAGTTCAATCTTTAAACCATATTTCAAATGTTAAAGTGATGGTTCTGGGGAAAAAACTGTACCAACTTTATGATGATAGAATTTTGTTGCTTCTTATTTACATATATGGGGTTTTCACATTACTTAATTCCTGTGAAGATTCTCAAGCTTACGCTGATTCTTATTTCTGGCTTCAAATCCTTTGCATTGCAGGATTATCACCGTTATCATTCTCCAGTTTCTGGAACCATTGAACAGTTTGTAAACGTGCCTGGACATTTATACACAGTATGCAGTTTTATGCAATTTCAGAGGACAACAAATTTAGTTGCTTGTGATCAATTCTGATATTTGCTGCCTTCCTTATAATATCTATCTATTTTCTTTCCTTAGGTTAATCCTATTGCTGTCAATAGTGAGTACTGTAATGTCTTCACAGAGAATAAGCGAGTTGTATCAATAATTTCTACTGAAGAATTTGGAAAGGTTATTGTCACAATCATCTGACTTGCAATTTTTACCATCCTCTCCTGTAAACGAAGTTTTTGTTAGCATAGTTAATTATTAGCATCTTGCTTGACATCAAGACCCTGTACTCTCATCAAGCAAAAATCTTTTTTTTTTTTTTAACACGATGATAAAGTTTTAACCACCTCTGAGTGTCTTTAACCTAAGCAATCAACTCCATTTGCCTTTTTTGTTTAAAAGAATGTGCTGTAGTTATTCCATTGACTGACATTTTGCATAAATTTGCTTTGCATTTTTGCTTAAGGTGGCTTTTGTAGCAATAGGAGCAACTATGGTTGGCAGCATCACCTTTCTGAAGGAGGAGGGTGAATATATCAAAAAGGGAGATGAGGTTAGAAAATTGTAATATAATTTCTTACATAATATTTTTGCCTATGATTACAAGCATGGTCTTTTAATCAGCTTTGTACATGTTATACTGCAGTTTGGATATTTCTCATTTGGTGGAAGCACTGTGATTTGCGTCTTTGAGAAGGTTAGTACTGTATAGATCATCTCCCCGAGTTAAAGATTGATATTATCAAAATTTTCATCTTTGATTCTCTCTCACTGATGCTATGTTTCCATTTTTTTTTTTTTTATCATATATGGAATAATTGGTGCATCAAACCTTCAGAAATTCCCTATGCTTGTGTGCTTTTATGATTGCATGTCATGTGTTACTCGCATGAATCTGAGTATTTGAAATTCAAAAGGAGAGAATAAATTTTTGGTTAAGCTAAGATTCTCTGAAAGTAGATGTGACTTGTATACATATGTCACGTTTAATTGGGAGACATCATGCAGGATGCAATTCAGATTGATGAGGACCTCTTAGCCAATAGTGCAAGATCACTTGAGACCCTAGTTTCTGTCGGGATGAAATTGGGTGTTGCTACAAGGAAACGATCAGAAATCGATGTGCCGAACATGGAGAATTGTGTGCTAGGAGCTTGAGGAATTCTATGTGAATGCTGTTACATATGTGGCATAGACATTGATTTCTTTAGCTATAAGTGCCTTGCAAAAGAACAAGTTCCTTGGCTTTTAACAGAATGAATTCTATTAGATCGTTTTCTCGGAATTGTGGTGATTGCATTAGCTGCCTCAAAATTTTAAATGATGTAGTCAAGTTGATTGCAGAAAATACTCCGAAGCTATAATTCATAGTTTATTGTTTGTGTTTGTGCATAAGGCATTCTGTCGTGTGAACTAAGACTCTTGACGTTTGGCCTTTTGAGTTTGAGTTTAGACTGTGTTCAGCAAGAGCCTGATGAACCCACCGGAACATCTATAAATGGATTCACCAAGAGATTTCATGAAGTTGACGAATATTCAACAATAACTGAAAGCAAGCACATGATCTACCTGCAAAAGTGGGATCTTATGTACGATTATCTGTTCCAATCTTGATGAGAAAATAAATAAATAATAGAGCAGATCCTTACAGATCAAGATCAATCAAAAATGAAGAAAAATCAAGAGAAAGTTGCTGAATTTTGAAGCTAATAACCGTAACTGATCAATATAAACTGTTTAGCAAAACACACGGAAAGTAAAAACAACTGCTAAGCCGTACCTCAAAAGACGTAAATCCTTTGTTTTTTTTTTTTTTTTTTTGAGATTGGCTCTTAGACTTTTAGAAGTGTACGAACCTGCTATGGCTCCACTTACAGTTCTTAGAAGAAAAGAACATTTTCCTTGTTAAAATCTCAAGAAAACTAATATTGTTAAACAGGCATATTTTATTGACTATGAGCTATTGATGTTTGCAGTTAAATAAAATTAAATATTAATTAAATTATAAATTAAATATTAATTATAATTATTAATTAATTAATTAAATATAAATTCTACCAAAACAACCAGAAATCAAAAATAACCAGAAAAAAGCAACTAGAAAACAATAAAAAAAATTGTTGTTTTTGGGTTTTTTTTTTTCTAGGTTCAAATTCAGTATTATGAGCTTTTTTTGTTATTTTTCTAGTTGTTTTTATACTTGTTTTTCAAAACAACCAAAAAATAACCTGTTTTTTGTAGGTTTTTTTTGTTTTGTGATTACTTTTCCGGTTGTTTTTATGATTGTTTTTTGTTATTTTTTTCAAGTTTTTTTATTGGTTCATTTTCAGTTTTTTTAGTTTATTTTGTAGTAATTTTCTGGTTATTTTTCAAAACAACCTAATATAAAAATAAAAAGAGAGAAATAAAAAAATAATAAATAATAATAAAAAGAATGGGAGGAATAATAATATCAAAAAAGAACCATAAACAACTAAAAAAAAGAGAATTGTGTGGTGTCAATAAGTGTAAGGCTTTCGTACAGTTTCATCTCTAGTCTTAAATCTTATATCGCTAATTTAGAATATATGTGTATAATATATATATCATTCTACGTCTAACAAAATTATTATAATTATATTAGATAACGTGTGATGTCTCTATATTGTATATGCATGTGCATGTGTTATAGGTTATTAAATTCTCAATAAAAAAAAAGAGAAATATGTATAGTGTGGATAGATGTAAGATTTTTATAGTGTTCCATCTCTAATCTTGAATTTCGCATTGTTAACTTAGAATGTGGTTATATAGTATATATATCATTCCACACTATGTATGTGTTTTATATTATTAAATTCTAAAAAAACTAAAAAAAAAAAACTTAAAACTAACCAAAATAAATAAATAAATCAGAAGAGAAGGAAAAAGATAAAAATAAAAAAAATAAGGAGAGCGAAAAAATAACTGAAAAAGAAAAAATATTGTATAAATTAAAAAAATAAATAAAAGTAAAAGCAGAAAAAAATCTAGACCATAACAAGAATAACATGTTTTAACCTAATTAAGTTCTTCAATATCACTTCTATGGCCCAACTTTAATGTTAACACCATTATACACAATCAAGCAACGTAAATTTGAAAAGTAAAATAGTAAACTTGAAAGACAAAATCAAACGAGTAAAAGTGAAAAATTTTAGGTCAAATATGGTCATTTTCATAATTCTCGAAAAAAAAAAAAAAAAAAGGGGGAAAAAGAAGATTCATCGAGCTACTGAAGCAAACTGTCCATTTATCGAAAAGCAACTCATTCGCTATACATGGAGCTTGCAATGATCAGATCACACAATTCATCAAGAAGTAATAGGAACTCTCTAATTCGGAGCTAAAGCCATTAAATATTAAGAATCTCCGCAGCACTAAGTCTAAACAATCACTATAATTTAAAAGAAAAGGAAAGAACTGGATCGAACAGTGGTGGGTTCGCTATTTAAGTGCTTGTTCCTCTATATTTCCTAAAAACAGTTGTTTCTCATTCCTTGAAGGAAGTCCCAAGACCAAAAATGCCTGGAAATGTATTAACCCTTGAGCCAGACACAAATCAATTTCTTATACACATCACCAGGTCTTCCATTCTCACTTGCTGTCGGTGAAATCTGCATCAATAACATCTCCATCAGGTCCCTTGCTTGAAGAATCAGGAGAAGGTCCGGCTTCACCGCCTGGTGCAGGACCAGCACCTGGTTGGTTGTAGAGGGACTGTCCAAGTTGCATGACTTCTTGATTGAGGGCAGCCATGGCATCTTTCATTCCTTGGGTTGATCCTCCCTCAATTGCATCCTTGAGCTCCTTGAGTTTTGCCTCAACCTTCTCTTTGACAGGGGCTGGAACCTTGTCTCCAAGCTCCTTCAGCTGTTTTTCAGTCTGGTACACAACAGAGTCTGCCTGGTTCTTTGTGTCAATGGCATCTCTCTTCTCTTTGTCCTCCTTCGCAAATTTCTCAGCTTCTTTCACCATCCTATCAACCTGCAAAAATCATTCACAAACTATTTGAATCGCATGCTTGATCACCCACACATGATGAGGCATGTATAAGCAAGAGAATCAGAGCATGTTATTGTGATCAATTTGGTACTGATAACTTAATTTCCTAACACTTGCTCATAGCCCAAAAAAAAAAAAAAAAGAAAAGAATGTGCAGTTCAGGTTTTGACCAAATTCTAACCACAATGCAACCAATAGTAATTGCTAAATGCCAAAAGAATTCAATAAACATAATGGCCATTGACAAAAACATACCTCGTCATTGGGTAAGGTGCTAGCACCAGTAATAGTGATATCTTGCTTCTTTCCAGTACCCTTGTCAACAGCAGTAACAGAAAGAATACCATTGGCATCAATGTCAAATTTAACTTCGATTTGAGGAACTCCACGTGGTGCTGGTGGGATACCATCAAGGCGGAAGCTACCAAGGGATTTGTTGTCTCTAACAAACTCTCTCTCACCCTGAAGGACATTGATTTCTACACTTGTCTGTCCATCAGCAGCAGTTGAAAACACCTCTGATTTGGATGTGGGTAGAGTAGTGTTTCTGGGAATGATTTTTGTCATAACCCCTCCAAGAGTCTCCAAACCAAGTGACAATGGTGTCACATCCAACAACACAATATCACTGACATCTCCAGCCAAAACTCCAGCCTAGATTCCCAACAAGACAGAGCATGGAATCAGTTAAGTGATATCACAATGTCAAATATTAACCTAATCTGAAAAAATAAGAGCAAAGCACAAAAGAAGTATGACGCATGGAAGCCTATTAAGAATAGTCAGCCCACCTGAACTGCAGCTCCTAGGGCAACCACTTCATCGGGATTAACAGTGACATTTGGGTCCTTCCCAGTCATTTTCTTTACAAGTTCCTGTACAGCTGGGATACGTGTTGATCCACCCACAAGAATCACTTCATCAATATCTTTAATGGAGAGCTTAGCATCCCTTAGGGAGTTCTCAACTGGTGTTTTAAGCCTGACAAATAATAACATGAACCCGTCTTAGATAAAGACATCAATGTTCCAATAACTACCTAAAATAACTAAGGAATCAACAGTATTAGATGAGGTAAACATAGGCAAGATGACTAAAATGGAATACAGCATCTGCTATTGTCTCGGCATAAAATTTTGGCACCTGTCAAGTAGGTCAGAACACAATTCCTCAAACTTGGCTCTAGTGAGGGTGGTCTCAATGTGCTTGGGGCCATCAGCAGTAGCAGTGATGAAAGGCAAACTAGAAAACAGCGAGACTTCAGTTAATCATACTTTAAATCCAAGTCAACACAAAAGTGACAGACCAACAAGAACAAGCAGTTTACCTGATATTTGTCTGAGTCAAAGATGACAGCTCCATCTTAGCTTTCTCAGCTGTCTCAGTGAGACGCTGAAGTGCTTGTTTATCCTTCAAAAGATCAATGCCTTCATCTCTCTTGAAGTTACCAGCAAGCCAGTCAACAATTCTCTGCATAGCCAAATTGTTTAGTTGAGCAGGACAGCCCTCACAGCACCAACATAATCAAGGAAAGCAAAAGAAACACAAAGATGATCATCGCAACCCACCTTATCAAAGTCATCACCACCCAAATGTGTATCTCCAGAAGTAGAGAGAACTTCAAACACCCCGTCACCAACTTCAAGCACTGCAGAATGTTTTAGTATGATTGTCAAGAGTTGTCGGTTGTACTAACACACTAGGTAATGAAAATATTCAGACAATCTTGCGCTAAATGTAACACACTTAACAAAGTTTTTGCATCAGCAGAAAATAAGTAATTCAAGCAACATTTCTGCTACCTGAAACATCAAAAGTACCACCACCAAGGTCAAAAACTAGGATGGTTTCATTGTTCTTCTTTTCGAACCCATATGCCAATGAAGCAGCAGTGGGCTCATTGATTATACGAAGAACTTCCAAACCAGCAATTCGTCCAGCATCCTTAGTTGCTGTCCTTTGGGAATCATTGAAATAAGCAGGAACTGTCACTACAGCTTTAGTTACTTTATCATTCAAAAATTTTGATGCATCATCTACAAGCTTCCTCAAAACCTGCATAAAACAAACCAATTAATGCTTAGCTATAAACAAACACACAAATCCAACAACTTTAGCTCAGTCATGAATGATATACACATACTTAATTAGCTAAAATCATGTCAAAAGAAATACAAAGGCAACTAAACAAACCCTCAACACCAAATCAACAAATTCAACATTGTACTCAACAAAATATACCTGAGCTGAAATCTCCTCAGCAGCAAATTGTTTACCAATAGCAGGACAATCCAACTTAACATTTCCATTCTCATCTCTAACAACTTTATAAGAGACCTGTTTAGACTCCTCATCAACCTCAGACATCTTTCTCCCAATAAACCTCTTCACAGAAAAGAAAGTATTTTCAGGGTTCACCACAGCCTGCCTCTTTGCAATCTGCCCAACAAGCCTATCACCATTCTTAGTATAAGCCACCACAGAGGGTGTAGTTCTTTGCCCTTCAGCATTAGTAACTATTGTTGGTTTCCCACCTTCCATAGCAGCAACTGCAGAATTAGTAGTCCCCAAATCAATACCCACAACCTTCTCATTCACTACCCTCAAAGGTCCATATCTTCTTCTACTAGCAGTGTTGCTATGTCTCAAAAACGCTGCCGTTTGGTGAGACCTTAGATTTGAACCCAAAAATACAGTCTTTCTTGGTAAAGAAAAACTGGGTTTTCTTGAAGATGATGAAGGAAACCCAATTCCACCCAAAACATGAATTTGAGCTGTTGAAGATGCCATCTCCTTTAAGGGTTTTTGATAAAATCAACCTATAAAGATTGAAACTTTAACTGAAAGTATGAAGAAATAGATTGATTTAACAAAAACCCAATTGCTAAAAAGTGCGAATTGAGAATAAAACCCTAAAAATTCTCAGAGTTTTGTGGTGACGCAGAGAGCGGCTGCTATGGAGAAGATAAGAAAAACGCAAAAAGAAGGGGTTTTAGGCTTATAGAAAAAGAAAAATGCAGAGAGTGAGAGAAATGGTTGAGGGTTAGGTCGTGACACGTGGACTAATTCTAGAATCATCTAGGGCTGCTTCGCGGGCAGTAATATTGGCCGTTGGATTAAAATGTCCGTCTGCCCGGATGGAAAGATCGAGGTTGTCGGAGACAGTTTGGTGACTGTGTTGACTAGAATATCCCTGAAACTATTGGATCATGTCTAAAAAGTCCTCATCTTGTTTCACGAGTTACATACACTAAGCTTTAACTATATACATGTTTATAATTTCAAAAAAAAAAAAAAACTATATGGATGTATATTTGAAGCTTTAACTGTATACATAAATTTTTATTTTTGAATAATTAATTTTTTTTTTACTTTGTGTTTGTGGCATTATAAAATAATTTGGAAAGTAACATGGTCCCCCCGTTTTGACTTCAAAATGTTAAAGCTTGTATGCTGTAATTATTTAAAGCTTGAGTGGTTTTCTGCTTATCCAAATGCTGTAATTATTCATGAGAGAATGGTTGGTTCTGATCATAAACCAATTGTTTTGTACGGTGATGATCAAAATTTGAAACGTCGTCCTTTATTCCGTTTTGAAACTAAATGGTTATTGTTTCATGACTATTATGATGTAGTTAGAATGGGTCGGGATAGTAACGTTTTAAGTTCTGACATGTTTAAAGTTCAAGGTAAACTTATGAGTTGTCGATCTAGCGTGGAGTTGGGATAGGGTTGGTAATTCTAAGATTAATTAAGATTCAATCTCTCCAAAATCAAATTGATAGCTTGAACATAGATAATCAAGTGTTAGATTTTTAAATAAGCAATTATTAGATTGCTATAAGGAGGACGAGACTTATTGGCATTAGGGATTTTTGAGTTTCATCATCTACGATGGTGATAAAAATACAAAATTTTTTCATGCTTCTTGTTTGTAAAGAAGATAGGCTAATAAGATTATTAGACTTCAAAATAGGCAGGGTCGATGGATGTATAATCAAACTGACATTACAGATAAAATTCTGATGTTTTATCTAAAATGTTTTTCTACATCACAGTTGCAACATATTAATCATCTTCTGCAATTTGTGTCCAACATGGTTTCACCACAAGTCAATGATTTGCTTTCAACCTCAGTTAACAATGATAAGATTAGGCAAGCAACCTTTAAGTTAGGTGCTTTCAAAGCACCCAAGCTGGATGGTTTTTCAAGAGTTTTTTACTAAAAATTTTGAAATATTATTGGGCCAGCAATTTGTAGTGCTATTAAAAGGTTTTTCCAAATTGAGTTTCTATTAAAATCTTGGAACAAAACCTTTATAGTACTTATACCAAAGACCTTGAACCCTATTCATATTAAACATTTTCGGCCTATTAGTCTATGTAATTTTATTTATAAAATTATTTCTAAAATTCTTATCAATAGGATGAAGCCTTTTTTATCTAGTTGGATTCATGATAACCAAGCTGCTTTTATTCGGAGAAGGCAAATCCATGACAATCTTCTTTTGGCTCATGAGGTCTTTCATGCCCTTAACATTTCCACTAATACAAAAACTTGTCATTTTGCTTTGAAATTGGATATGTGTAAGGCATATGATCAAGTTGAGTGGTGTTTTTTAAAGAAACTTCTAGTCAAAATGGGTTTTAATGCTTATTTTATTCAGCCGATTATATAATGTGTTATTACAGTCTCTTATTCTATTTTAATCAATGGATGTCCTTCTCAGTCGTTTTATCCTTCATATGGTTTACGTCAAGGAGATCCTTTGTCTCCCTATTTATTCATACTAGTATTTAATGTTTTTTCTTTAATGTTGTCCAAAGCTTTGATAGATAAATCCATAAGTGGTTTTTGCTTTAATTGAAGGTGTCTTCCTTTAACTCATCTTTTATTTAGAGATGATACTCTTGTTTTTGGTAAAGATGATATTAAGGAAATGGTTAACATTAAAAGACTTATTGACATCTATTGTTATGCCACGAGTCAAAGAATAACTATTGAAAAATCTAGTATTTATTTTAGTAAGAAAACTCCATTAGATCTTAAAAACAAACTGTCCCAAGTCGTTGGTGTTAATCAAGCTAAATCAATTGATAAATATTTAGGCTTACCGGCCTTTTGGAACAAATCAAAAAGGGTTGCTTTAAGTTTTATAAAAAACACAATTTTGGCCAAAGTTGAGTATTGGAAACACAAGTTTCTCTCATTGTTAGGTAGAGAAGTGCTTGTTAAGGTTGTTTTAATGGCCATTCCTGCATATGCTATGTCTTATTATAAATTTCCAATAGGCTTTTGTAATCAGCTCAACTCTATCATTTCTAATTTTTAGTGGAAAGGTGCTCCAATTAAAAAAAGTCTGCATATAGTGAAATGGCATTATGTTTCTATGTCAAAATATAAGGAAAGACTGAGGTTTAAAGAGTTTGACAAATTTAATAGTGCTCTTCTAACTAAAAGGGTTTGGCAAATTATTAATAATCCAGATTCTTTGTGGGCCAGAACAATGAAAAGCATATATTTTCCACATACTACCTTTCTTAACACAAAAATGGGATCAAGACCATCTTAAGGCTGGTTAAGTTTAATTAAAACTCACGATTTATTCAAGTAGGATTTTCAATATAATATAAGGAATGGTAGAAATGTTTCCCTTAGGGATAACCCTTGGATCCTAGATTCTTTAAATTTTAAAATTTCCTCTAAAAGACCTCCTAATTATCGAACTCTTTTAGTTTTATATCTTATTATACCTCACCAAAGAAGATGAAATGTTGATTTAATGCGATAAATTTTAAATTTTACAGATGTTGAAAGGATTCAAAAAATTCCCTTGGGTGATCCTTATATCCCTGATAAAATTATTTGGCATTTTAATAATAAGGGGTTTATTAAGGCTAAATCAGTGTAGACACTCGGTTCGATCTCCCCTTAATAAGGGGCAAATTGTAGATGCTCAGTTTGATTGACCCACAATGAAGCTCGATAATGAGAAAATGTGAAACTTAAATGCAAGAAATAAACCCAAAACCTTTTTAAAAATGAACCTGAGAGCTTAAAACCCTAAAATCCAAGCCCAAGCCCATAAAGTGAGCCCAATCTGCCTCGGTCCATTAGGCCTAATGCAGGGTCGGGCCAGGAAGGTAATACCTCTTTAAAGAGACGATCGCCTATATGGTAGTAGGTCGATGAGGTGTGATCGCCTCATCGCAGAGGTGCTGCCTTTATGACAGCCACTTGCCTCTGCATTAAATGTAGACGCAGCAATGGTGGTTAACTTGGTGGGCCCATCTTCAACTGAAACTCAGTTCTTTGCTTGAGAATAAGATTTTTAGGAGAAGAGGAGAGCTAAAAAGTGTAATGATGAAAGTAGAGAGTAGGGGGATGGAAAAGAAAGGGGGAGCTAAGGAAAGAGAAAAGAAATGTCCTTGAGTAAAGGAAAAAGGGGAATAGAGTTTAAAGGTCATTTTTCTTGAAGGAAGAAAGGGAAAAATCTTACATTCAAGTGAAGTTTAACACCCACATCCAACTCTGAGGGTCAACTTATTGGAAAAGTTCATATTTCAGTAATGACCTCTATTCCTTTTCACTGTTAAAGTTATAGATTTACATAACCTCTTGCTTATTTTGCTTATTTATTCATTTTTTTATATCCATTACCTATGTTGTGTCATGTCCCTAACATGATCCATTAAGGTTTTAAGTGTAGTTGTGAGTCTGTTTCATTCACATTAGTTGACTCTTGCTTGAAATAAAAGTTTGTTGCTTTTGAGAGTCACCTGTGCCTATTGATCAAGCGACGCCTCTTCACTACCATGAGATGATGCAATCGCCTCATGGATTAGGCGATTGTCACTCTGACAGGATCTTTCATGACCTTGTCTTGATATTTCTTATAAATTATGCATGACTCGAATTTTATAAATTCTTTTACTTTTGTACTTTTAGTTTTCTTTATATGATCATTTTTACTATTTTGTTTGGGGTTAATATTCAAGTATTTGCAATCTATATTTGTATGAACTTGATTCATAAATTGACTTGATGTTCCTTTTATAGGGTTTTATATGTTTTGGGAGCTAATATTTTGTCAATTACACGAGTTTGAGATGATATTAATCCCTCAACATTAGTTCATCCTCTTTCTAGTTTTATTTATGTTTATGCTTAGTTTAATTTCTGTTTATTTTACTTTACTTGCCCAAAGTATTATAATCCTTAATCCCTTCCCCTATTTGATTTAAGTGTACTTTTGTAAATTATTATTTTTTATGAATATCATGACCAAATGCATGAAATTGAGTTAATGTGCAAACTCGGGATTAAATTTAAAATTCAATAATTGTTAGAAGAAAATTGTAATTTGCATGTTAATAAAGAAATAATTGAATAATTAAAGGTAATAAAATATGAAACATAAGTGAAGGCCAACTACAAGGTTGGGTGGGTATTCTAAAAGACTATACCCAGTTTTTGAACTCGTTCTCTAATGACGGCTTCTGGGAACCTCCGTGAAATTCAATTGCCATATAAATGTGCCTCAGCTTTTATCCGGGTGGCGACTCCATCTTTGATTAGGCTTTAAGACCTATTTTGTATTTTCTAGTGGGCTTCGAGCCCACATAGTGCCGTGGTCGTTAAACATTTAGGCGCACGCTAAACTAAGCCACCTACAATCAGCTTATCAATTTTTGTGTTCTAATCATATATACTCCCCTTCTCATTTATCTAATGTGTCTCATTCTATTTGGAAAGTCTTATGGCACAACCAAACTATTCCCAAAGTTAAAATATTTTAGTGGAAGATGTTGAATAACTTATTGCCAATATAAGAAGCTCTATTCAAAAGGGGAATAATGGATTTTGATTTGTGTCAAATTTGTAAACAGGATTTTGAGACTATCCATCATATGCTTTTTCAGTGTCATCATGCCAAAGGAATGTGGTTTGCTTCTTGTTTTGCCTATATCCCTAATCTTTGTAATTCTATTCCTATGGCTCAATGGTAGTAGTAAGTATATAATTTAATTAAGGATGATGCTATAAGTTTTGCGCTAATATTAACTATTGGTTGGCATATTTGGAAGTCCATGAATGTTGTTACTTTTTTATAGGTTAAGCTTGCATCCTATAATTTATTTACAAAATGCTTATAATTTCTATAATAAAGTGCAACAAGCTTTATAGGATACTCAGCCTACAATTAATCTTACTACCACTATCATTATTGTGCCTGATCCTTCTTACCATTAGGTTCCTCCACTAATTGATTGTATGAAATTTAATATTGATGCTACATTTAATTCCTCAATAGGTACGGTTGGTTTAGCAATTCTTGGTAGGGATGATAAAGGTTGTCTAATTCGTGGCGTTACTCAAGTGAAGCCATCTCACTACTCTTTTGCAACTAAAGCCAAGGCACTTCTTATAGGCATGGTTATGAAAATTGTATTTTTAAGATGGACTATTTAACTGTAATACAGGATCAAGATCCAAATTGGTGTATAGCTCGTTTGGTTTATACCATCCTTTCAAAGAGGCATCTTTTTCATAATATTATGTTTAGGTGGGTTAGAAGGGAAGCTAATGCTGCAACTGATTGGGTAGCTAAATTTGTTTTGTCTTATAAATTACCTTCATACTAGTTTTGTAATATTCCTACTGTTCTTGTACAACTATTAGTTTAATATAAGTTTTTATGGTTTAATAAAAAAAATTCAAAAACAATATTCAACAAATAAATTTTATCAATTTTAGGAGTATAAATGACAATTTTTATACCATGGACCCTTGTCCATATTGCAACATGAATTACAAAACTTCACACGTGTGAAATACTTTTTTTTAGCACGCTTCCTCTATTCTTCTTCTTTTTTACGATGAAGCCAGAGCCACGCTATCTTCTTCCTCGCAGCCATAGTAGCAGACAACAGCAATCGTAGCCTCATCAAAATAAATAGTAGCGACAAAAAAAAAAAAGCTTAATCAACTATTGGTTTTTAAACTTGATTCAATGGATCCTCTTTCGGATGAGCTTTTTCAAGAAGCGACTAAGACAATATATATCATGATATAAATTAGTGCAATTGTGCAACTCATAGCTACTGGGTTGAAGAAGATTCTAATTAATACCACCTGGACCTAAAATGATAAATTTTTATCCAAAAGCTAGTTTAAAATTTTAGGAATACTCACCAGAAAATATAACTAAGCACATTGAGGTCTCGAAGCCAAATAGTTAGAAAAATAGTAAGGGTGCTCAATAAAGCAAACATATGGGGTGGATCTAACTCTAGTATGCTAAAATTTAAATAATCATTTGGAAATAGAGAGGACAAGTTATCACTCTCTAAAATTATATACTGACACAACAAGCCTACAAATGAAGATTTGCATTGATAAACTCATTACTAATGAAGTATTCTCAATATGAATCAAGTATACTACATGCTACTGGAAGCTGTCAGTGCATTTTACAGGCAGAAATACATGAAACATGATTTACTCAACCCCTCATTAATGTGGATTTTTTTTTTTGGTTTGGAAATTTGTTATGTTGAAATTGCAAGTGAAGGTTAATGAGCCTACAGTTAGAGGTCAATGAACATACAAATAAATGTCAATGAACATACAAATGAATGTTAATGAACATGTTGTATCTTCATCGATCTTCACCTATATATTAATTAAAAATAAAATGAACCTACAAATGAAGATCAATGAATCTACTTAAATTCATTGACTTTTACATGCATATTCATTAAACCTGTAGGTAAAAGTTAATTAAACCTTCATTATTTAAATAATGAACCTTCATATATATTGTCATGACCTAAAACAGGGGGCCATGACCGGCACTAGGGAATGGAAAATTCTTTCAAATCCGGAACCCGTAGCAAACCTTAAAAATAAAAAAATAAAAAAGCATGCAATAATAATAAAATAAATAAAATATCTTGCAACAAAAATTAAAATCTCATAAGTAATAATATAACTCATCCACTGATTTAATAATACAAATCCAACTCATATATATAAAATCTTTTAATACAAATTCTCGGTTCAAACTTTTAAAATATAAATCTCATATATATATAATACATACATCCCACAAACTTAACTACTGCAGTGTCTAGAATACAAAATTGACTCAAGTAAGCAATTTACATAATAAAGCCGGGGCAGAAGAAATCCGGCGTAAAGGTCTGCTACTGAGGTATGAGGACAAAGACTCTCCTGAAAAATAAATCAACGGAGGGGAGTCAGACCTCACTGAGTGAATTGTTACAATATATATACATGCATAACTAAATGACAAATGCACACATTCAATAGTATATATAACAAATTTATATACAGACAAATACACACGGATGCAGCAAAAATCATTTTATATAATACGAAAAATAATAACCGTTTATGAAGGATCAAATAAAACCCTAAATGATCGCAACCTCAAATAGTGTTAGACAACACTCTAGCCATATAGACTCACTTATTCCAAATAAATTCACTTGTTCCATTTGGACAGTAGACTGGCCCCAAGACACTTGGTCAGCCGAGCTCCAACAATCACACTCTCAAATCACATCTTACATCAAACAAATCAATCTGATCAATATCCATAAATAGGTTAGTAATTTAACCTAAATTCTATCGTTATACTAGTACGCACTCGGTCTTAGTGCTACTTACTAGATAACACGTTATATTGATATCCTTCATTGAAATAACTCATACATTCATGAAATAAATGATGCATGATATTAAATAAAATAGCAATATAAACCATATATATACTAGAAATATACCAAAAATAAACCAAGTATATTTCGAGTATATATATGTCAAATAAGTTCAGTTCAATTATAAAATAAACTAAAAATAAAACATACATATACTTAAAAACATTTTAGGTATAAATCAACAATAAAACATGCATTTAATTTAAAATATACTAAAATATACCTAAGCAATTATTAAATTATTTATGCATATTTCATACAATTAAAACATACATCTCAAAAAATATGCATCCTAATACATGCATATATAAAATAATAACTCACAGTTGTGCACTCCTCGATACGGGTCCGACGGGCCTGGTCCACTATGTTGGGATTCATGATACAAACGCAACGGAAAAATTAAAATTTTATCACGTACCCAAGCCTGGATCCATGTAATTCGACTACTTGATTAAAGCTAGGATTTCAAGAATCTCACAAAAACGTAGAAGAGACAAGATTTTCTGGAAGGATGAGAGGAGGTTCACGGCGGTGACACCTTACCTCGAGCTTTTTGGCTTGGTTGTTCGGATCAAGACGTCTCCAAAAGGATGCGTCCTCTATAGGTATCCACACGAACAACCCTTCACAAAATGAATTGGAGTGTGTGTGCTAGCAACCTCCTTGATTGTCTCACAAATCAAAAATAAAAAAAAAAACTCTGTCTTTATTTTCTAAGGAGAAAGAAAATGAATTTTGAGGCAGAAAATAAGTGTATGAAACCCTAGAGAATATAACATATTTATAGACTCCAAATTAGGGTTTCACCTACCAATGACCTTTTGGTAATTTCTATTTATTATATTCTGATTTTGTTTAAAAACAAATCAGAAATAATATCTTATTTATTTATTTAAAATAACATTTATCTTAAATAAATAAATAAAACACTTTAATTATTTATTTCCACAGAATTTAATTTGGGCTTATTAAACCCATATTCGTTTTGGGCTTGTTCTAAGTTTGTGACCCTGTAGGTTCACATAACATTGGTAGTGGGCCTAAATCTCTATTTAGGCCTACAAGTCATAAGTGGCCTCTAGCAAAACATTATGACTACCCAAATCATGTGAAGTCAATAATCCGACATAACCTAATTACAATGAATTTTATTGTCCCTTTATCACATGATATCTTAATTGAACATAAGGCATAGAATGTCATCCTTATATAGTTCAATATTATGACTTGATTCCAAGTAGAATGAAAATGATAACTCTTTATCAATTCATGTCAGCATGGCCATGCAATTTTCTTCAATCTATCTCATCAAGGGGCCCATAGATATCTTTCTCATATTAATGAGGGATAAATTCCTTCTGAATCACTCACATTCCTCACATAACTAGTTTCATATCCAACAACATTCCAATTTAATCGTCCGGTTAAAGACAATGTTAGAATGTGTCAAAACATAAAATAGCTATGTAGAAATCCATGATGATTTCAAGTTCAAAGGACCGAAATAAAATTATTGTGATGAGAAATACTTATGACAATAATCTATATAGTATTCTCATAGTGGGTCAATCCAGTACATGATCTCTCATCATGTACCTATGAGTTGACTTAATATCTCATATTCATGATTAGTAAGACATAACCATCAGTTAACATCATACTAGCCTTAATACTTTAATATTTATATAATGAATAAATGGCTAGGGATAATTAGAATAGAACTCTTATTTTAATCTAAGGGTTTTACTATCAAGTCACATACTTGATGACCTTAGTAAGAATTAACCATTCATATAATTATCATAAAATCAAATGATAATGAAATACCTCTTTATTAATAAAATAAGAAAGTCAATGCATAATCAAATGATTGACCTAGTGCATACCACTAACACACTAGACCTTGGTCTCGACGCAACTAAACAAATAAACGAAAACACGAAATCAGAATAAATCTAACGAAATTCTAGAGATTCGATCTAAAATACCGGACACAGACTAGGAATAGGGATTTGACCGAATGTCACGTTTTACAAGAATCCTACCGAAAATTCGACAGAACCTTCCCTATAAAACGAATATCTCTCTACTCAGAAAGTAGAGCCGGTCCTGCAAGAAAACACACTTCAAGTATATACAGTCACACAACCCCTCGATCGGATTCCCAAACTTTGATTTTACCGACCGAGGTTCACAATTCACGAGGAATACACAAAATACATGAAAATTCCAAAAATACCGAAAATACCCTTTATATATCAAAATATAGCAATTTAGGTATTTAAAACACTAAAAATAATTATTTTACCGATAATTACATAAAGACCCTAATTTTAATAAAATATTATTAAAAATCCATAATTCTCGATAAATTCACAAATATTAACCAAAATTCATTTATAAATCCAAATTATATAATTAGCCCAAAAACATATTAAAAATTATTAAAAACTCATTTATTTACAAAAATAGTATATTAAACACAATTTGAAATTAACTTTCGAAAAATAGTTTTAATTAGTTAAAAATACTAAATATTTTGTAAAAATCATTTTTATACCTCAAATAATTATTAAAACCAATTTAATTTAATTTTCAACCAAATTCACTACCAAATTACTAAAATACCCCTAATATATATAAATTCACATAATATACAATAATTATTCAAAAATTCACTAAAAATAATATAATTGCTCAAAAATTATTTTCTCAAAATTCACCTAAACTAAATAAAATCATAATAATTACATAAAAATCACAAAAATTACAAATTAAATTCTAAAATTCATTTCAATCTCTATAAACACAATTTCACAAGTTTTTTAATTAATTTACGAAAATTAGAAAATATTAATAAAATAATAAAAAATTCATAAAAATCAAAATAAATTTCAAAAATTCTACAAAAATTACAGGACATAGATTGAGCTACTAGGAGAAACTTTTATGAAGGAAGAAAGCTTAAATCATCAAGATTGAAGTTCAAAAAAATAAAGAAACCAAAAATGGCCGAATTGGAAAAATTGATCACCAACAAAATCTAGACCAAAACAAGTGAAACCAAGCTTGAAAATGCACTCATTGGAGCTCAAGGAAGAGAATGAGACCGGCATTGTCCAATTTGGTGGTCGAAATCACGATGGAGTTGGATTTCGGCTTCTCAGCCAAAATCAGGCCAAACGGCGCCGGAGAAGGAGGTAGCAGGCAACAGAGCAAGCTGGAAGTGGTAGTGGCATGCCAGGAGGCACATCGACAATGAGGAAACGACATTGGTAGCGGCGAAAATGGAGGAAGGCATCGGGATAGGGGAGGAAGAAAGGAGTGGCAAATTTTGTAAATTAACTAAACTTTATATATATATATATATATATATATATATATATATATATATATATATATATATATATATAATAACTTTAACTTAATATTATAACATAACAATATTATATTCAAAATAAATACTCACCACATGTTAAAAACTAATATATACATATACATATATACATATATATCACATGTTAATTAAAAATAAAGACTATATATAATATATACATAAATAAAATTAATAAACCCTAAATGCTATATATATATATGCATGTATATGTATATATATTAATATGAAAATATAATCATGCATGGAATCATGCAATTTAATAAAATGAACTAACGTAAATAAATAACTATTTATTTAGGTTTTATTTTCCCAAAAATATAATTCTCGAAAAAATTTTACGTAAGAAACTTAAAATAATTAAAAATAACTTTAATAATTAACAAACTAATTAAATAGTCAAATATATTTATTAAAATTATTAACACTGCATATCCCGATACAGTTTAAAATTATATAAAATCTCAGGATATTACATACATATACACAATAGCAAGTTATAGCTTCCACATCAGGCACCACTGGTTTGTTTATACAATTCTTTAACAATAACTCCATGAAAAATCACTACATCTTGGACTTGTCTTTGTTCATTGGGATATCAATACCTTAATATTTTGCCAATAACATCACCATGGATGGACATGGACCACTTGGAACAGATTAAGGATGGTTCAATGACATACTGAACATAATATTCTCATTGCCTTAGTGGGAACAGTGCTCCATAACATGCTGGATGCAATGCATACCACTAACGATAAAGGACTTCCATGGTGATAACCTTTCTAGCATAAGAAAGGGGACGTTACCAGAAAGGGGTTTAAGCACACAATTTGGACCATCAGTTTGGTTCACCAGAGAAGAACAATAAGCAACTGAGCACATGACATCGGAGTCAGCAAGGATGGTGGCATTAATAGAGATGATATAAGCCATAATAGGTAATGTAGCAATATCAGTAGCAACGCTTAACTCATTTGTAAAAGAACCCTTTTTTGTTGTTTTTGTGAAGGTGATGAGAGGAGACATCTTAAGTGAGAAAGATATACTGAAGAAGAAGTTACTACGTTAAAAAAAAATGAAGCATATTTTCACATGTGTGATGAACCCTTGGTCCATATTGCAATATGGACAGGGATCCATGATATAATTTGCCATATAAATGAGTTGAATTGAATGAAATTTTGGCTAGTTCACATTTAATTTGTTTATAATGAAGTCAAGTTCAAATTGAACTTGCTATGCTACTTCATATTTTTGAGTTGTTGATAAGTTTAAATGAGTTTAAAAAATATAAAAATATAAGTTAAAAATTAAAATTATTCTTTAAAATTTTTTAAAATAAATTATTTACCAAATAAAATAAAAATTTATATATTATATATTTCTTATACCAAGTTATTAATAATTAAAATTATGAGCTATTTCACAAGTTTTTCATTTGAATTTATTAATGAGTTTCATAAATTGAACTTTGTGTAGTCTGAAAATATACGAGTTCGAATAAGTTTTAATTAAATTGAGTTCTAAATAGCTAATGAGCAATTCAACCTGTTTTTAATCTCAATCTTAAATTTTTTTTAATTAATTTTCTTAAAAATATGTTAAAATTTTTATGATTATATAAAAATTTTAAACAATGGATCATCTTAAAATTACTATATTTGTTAAATTTATCTTTTTTTTTTCTTTGTGCGTAATTTTATGCGCTTAAATTATGTATAAATATGTTTGGTAAGAAGTTCAAAAATGCTTAAACTAATATAATTTTGATATATAATTTTTTTAAATTATTTAAAAAATATATAATTTTAATATATTCACAAACTTATACGAAAATATCTAATTTGAAAAAACAAAAAAAATGTAAAATATGCTCCTACCTACAACACTTTTTTTCACTATATTTTACCAAATATTCTTTATGAATATTTAAAAAAAATAAAATTCTCTAATTAAATCAAAAAAATATTTATGTGAAAAAATTCAAGCTTTGTGAATTTTTCTTAAATACCTTATGAACATCGTGGGTTGAGTACTTCTATATGCATATCACTTGGTCCATTTGGATGAAGCTTCCTTTTATTAAAGAGGATGACATAAACATTTATTTTATTTTATTTTATTTTTAACCAAAAACATTAATTTATTGATTAATAGAGAATTAAATATTATGTATAACATAAGACTAAGGTAAAAGCTTATTGTAAGGAGGATGAAGCCGCCACATTAGACCCCCTTTTGAAGCACACCCTTCTTTCATTATGGATTCTTATTTTTTTATTTGTTTGGATCATGCATTTGTTGACCTTCCAATCAAACATATGCATTTTGTACTAAAATAAAACCTTGAGCTTTAATTTCATTTTGTTGGTACATCTGTACCTATTTATTTTAATTTTTCAACCATCTTAGTATATTTTTCAAAAAAAAAAAAAAAATCTTAGTATATGCCTTTAAATAATATAAATTTTATTGGCATAGTTTCAATTAATTAATATAAAAAGATAAAAATATATTTTAATATAAAAAGTAATTCTTTTTTATATTTTATGCTCTCAATCTCAATATCTATTTTTTGTATATATAAAACTTAAATCCGAAATTTTGATTTAAGAAAATATAATTACTTGAACCACCGGATATTGGTATAAAAAATTGTACTTTATTATATTAATTTTTTTTATTTTAATTTGAGTTCAATTATGGATTATTGATTTTTTTTCGAAAGTTTGTATTGCATGATTAAAAAAATTACTTATTTATGAATAAGCTAATAGAAACGATTTAAAAAAATTCAAGTGCGAAGTATAAATTTTTATAGAGTTCAATTGTAAAATTAAATTTTTTTTTTACTATAAAGTCATTATAATGATTAAAAAAAATACATAGAATTTGATTGAATTATTAATTTTGTTATTCTATTCACCAAAACATCGTAATTGGATAAATTGATCATTTTGATTTTGCTCGATCGTGGTATATAAATAGTTCAAGATGACAGTAGTAATTTTATATTACCGTTTGAATCCCTAATAAAATTATTTTCAATTTAGGGAAAAAACTTTTATAAATCGATGGTGTACTTGACAGTAGCATTTAATAAGATGCATTTGAAATTTGAAAATAGGAAATATTGTTATTTTTTTGTGTGTTTTAATTTATTATATTATTTTATTTTTAATATTTTAAAAAATATTTATTTATTTTTATATTTTATTTTTTTAACATTCATTACACTACTGTTCCAAATAAGCGTTGGCATCTTAAACAATTACATTAAAAATTAAAAATTAGTTAATAAAATATGTAATTCATTATAATATTTAGAATTTGATAATAATAATAATAATAACTCATCTAATCATAAATTTATAAATTTAAATTTTGTGATGCATAACAAAACAATAGGTTGAATTTAGTGGTTACCCAACTTTAAATTTGTTAGAAATTAATATTAAATTTTAATTTATTCATTTTTAAGTAATCCAAATTTGATTTTTTTTTATAAAAAAGTATTATCAAACATTTTTAACCCTTTAATTTTTTTTAAAAATTATTTAATCATTAAAAACTTTTATTTTTAATTTAGTCTATATATACTATCGGTTTTAATATCATTTAAATGAGTCAGGTCTTACTACTAATAATTATTCTTAAAATAATTTTTAAAATTTTCCTTATACCTTATAAACATATAAAAAATATGATTTTTTTTTGTCATGTACAATTAAATTGAAATAAAATTAAAATTTAAAATTGTGTCATGTATTTGACCCATACAACAATAATTATCAGTAAATAGTTATTCATCCCGTGGGATTGGAATCCCTCGCCCGTCTGCTGTAATAAAAAAAAAAAAAAAAAACAATAATCATTTTTCCCCCTGTTGTAATAATTTGGACACGGACAGTTAAGTCTCAGTCACTCTCTCTCTCTTTCAGTCCGGATCAAAACTTAAACACACCCAGACAAAAACCAATAAAATAAAAATCTTTTTTCCCCTCTTTACTCCAAAAAATAAAAAAGGAAAAAAATTCTCATTCTCTGATTGCTTATTAGGGTTTCTGTGTTCTCTCTTTCGCCAACGTTCTCTCCGTTTTCTTGATTTCTTGTAGGCAGCACTTCAAATTATTCAACTTTTTTTGTTTCCCTGGCGAGCCAGGAGGAAATGTATGGAATTTTCTGGAATTTTTTCTGCTTAATTTATTACTCATATGTTGTGCTTGTTCGTTTTGAATTCGAGCTAGATCTGTGCTTCAGCTTATTTAAGTAGCTTTATTTGCTTAATTTTTAGTTAAATTAGTGTTTTCTTTGATGCACATGTAGAATTTGGAATATGGATCAGTTGCTTTCTTGATTTTCTTGAATTGAGAGTCTAAGACTAGGTCTTGAATTGGGTTTCTTGAATGCAAAAAATTTTGCTTTGTTTGAGCTGTATATGTGTGTGTTAAAATGTTGGTGATCCTTGTGTTTTTGTTTGTTAGAGCCTAGAGGTTGAAGATGTGAATTTTGAAACTTTTTTTTTTTTTTTTGTAGGGTTTGGTTCTGCATTTGCTGAAGTGCAGTGATGTGCTGATTAATGGCGCCTAGACATTTAGCTCCAGAGGCAGCTGAAATTGCAATTGCATCTATCGGGAAAGGATATGATATAACATCGGATTTGAGGTTGAAATTCTGTAAAGGTGGACCAAATAATTTGCCATTAATTGAGATTGATGAAGGTGGTGAAAGAGAGATTGTTTTGCCCGGTGGGATTTCTATCCCGAATGTGTCCAAGTCGATAAAGTGTGATAAAGGGGAACGAACAAGGTTTAGGTCCGATGTTCTCTCATTCCAGCAGGTAATCTTCCTCTGTCTCCCCATCTTGTGTGATCATCACTTAATCCAGTTTCTGACTATGGAGCCTTAGCAAACAGCATTGAAACACCTGCTTTTTATGTGGTATCACTATATCATGACTGACTTCTGATATTTGTTGCTATGAGGAGTCAATCTTTCTAGTAATATTGTGATTGGTTGCATTTCGATTTTGGTTCCTTATTGCTGAGGACCAGAGATTGCAAATTGTTGTTCAAGATGCTAGGTTTTCGATATGAAGAACTTCTTTTCTTGTTTTTGTCTATCCTCAGATGTCAGAGCAATTCAACCAGGAAATGTCATTGACAGGAAAAATCCCCTCTGGTCTCTTCAATTCCATGTTTGAATTCTCAGGCTGTTGGCAGAAAGATGCTGCTAATACAAAAACCCTTGCTTTTGATGGGGTATTCATTACACTTTATACAGTTGCATTAGAGAAGTCTCAAATTGTTCTACGTGATCATGTAAAGAAGGCTGTCCCTTCATCATGGGATCCTGCAATATTAGCAAAGTAAGTCTTTGCAGCTCTATTTTCAGTCAATGATGAAATTGTTATCAATCGTCATGCATCAGATGTGTTTAAAAATTTAATTCCAAGTTCTTATAATAACTTCATGTCTTCATGGTTGTAACTTTTTCTTCTGACTAATAGTTTTCTTTGTTTCTTCCTGACAAGATGTGCGAACACCTTTATTGCCACAGTAGATTCATAAACTATTTATGACGCTATGCATTTGATAAAATCCTCATAGATGATAACGTATTAGGAAGATGGGAATTATCACCCATATAATGGTTAGTTAACTTAATTAAAGATCCTAAAATCTGATAGAGAATGGCTAACATTCTAGTCTACTGATTTTGGTAACTTGTATTTGTTCATTCGTAAAACGCTGCATTCTGTTTTGGTTTGATCTTCAATTTATTTAGTCTATTTAATTGCCAATATTGCATCATGAGTCCAAGGGTGGAGAATTATTGGTTAAACAAACTTAGCATGCTTTTTTAAGTTTGGAACTGAGATTTTGAAATTAATTATCACTTCAGGTTTATTGAAACATTTGGCACTCATATTATTGTTGGTGTGAAAATGGGTGGGAAGGATGTCATATATATGAAACAACAGCATTCATCAATTCTTCAGCCAGCTGATGTACAGAAGAGATTAAAAGAAATGGCTGATAAGAGGTTTTCAGATGCCAGCGGACTGTATAACATGGCTTCTGAACAAGTTTTTCAGAATCACAAGGTCTGTGGTGAATATATTAATTCTGTCATTGTTTTGGTTTGGGTTTGAGCACTGAACTTTTAATTTGGCATTAGTTATTCTTTTCATTTGCTTTAATTCCCACAAAATCTAATTGGCTGATAGTTTACTTTTGTGATTGTTGCCCTAGTAAAATGTACATTACTTACCTTGAAACTCTCTGTCACTATTAAATGGTAAAATTCATTCAGTGATTTGTTCTGGAGGTTTAATTGAATAGATATACTGTTAATGAGTTAGCATCTGTGTGAGAATGGTACAAGATGTATTGAGCTATTAATTATGGATTGGGCTGGCAGGATGTATATTTAACTCCATCTTTAAAAGGGTATTAGAAGCCCTTTTAATAGTCTTTGTTGCTAAAGAATTTTGTATTGGGATTTAGGAAATAAAATGCAGGATAGAAGTGATGTTTCATGTTAATCTATGAGATGTTGATTGGAGTGGATGTCAAAAGGGCATACAGTTGTTGAAGATATAATACAGTCTTGCCTAGCTGGAAATGCATATTCCAGATTTTTTTATATATGCCTGGTCAATTTTTCAACATTTGTGGGAGATGATGATGGTGTCTCACAATGATTTGTTGCTGTTTGTCTACCTATAACCTTGAGCTTTAATGGTTCACTTAAAAAAAAATTAAAATACTTGTCTTCTCAAGTCAGGATGCTCTCAAAGTAGTATTCACTTCTTAATCATTGTGATGGAACGATCAAGACTTTCTATTATACTCTGATGTGCAAGTTCTTCATCAGGCCAGTGTTTGGTCATTTTTATAATGTAAATCTGCAGTTAAGCGGTTTTAGTTCATGATTGAAGAGTAATGGCTGTGGCTAGTGTTATTATCAAGTTTTAGAAAATTAACTTTTGAAAAAAAAAGCAGGTACATTTGAATTGACATTTGAAATGGCCATAGCAGCAAAATGTAGTGGCCTGCAAAAGGATGTGACAACTTTAATGGACATTTTGCTCATGGGACTTCCAAATATATGTTGAGGAACCGGTCGTAATGTAATGGCAGTCGTTACCTTACATACCAGGCGTTCTAAAATCCTGCCTTGTATATGGGATACACATGCACATAAATGAATTTGCATATTTGGCCATATGTTTCTAGGTACCTTATCTAATTGTTATTGTTTCAGTTGGAAATCAGGGAGCAGCGGTTGAGGTTTGTTGATAGCAGTCCTTCGAGTTCTTATTCACACAAGGAGGTGTGTTTTGTCTCTCATAGTATTCTTTTACATCCTATTACCATCTGTTAGATCTTGAATGTCAGTACCCTAGTCAAGTTCTCCATCGAAAAATTTTGAATGTATTAACTCACATTTGTTTAACAATATTGTGGTATCACTCATTTTCATTTAATTACTAAAACTGCAGGATATTGTGAAAATTTACAAAAGGAGAGGTGGAAATGATAACAAAGGTCTATCCCATAGCGAGTGGTTGCATACTGTTCAATCTGAGCCTGATGTAATCTCAATGTCCCTCATCCCTATCACCTCCCTATTGAATGGAGTTCCTGGGAGCGGATTTTTGAGCCATGCCATAAATCTATACCTACGATGTGAGTAAAACTATTCTGCAGTTTGTAACTTTGTCGGATTTTGTTTCTATTTCTGACCAATTTAATCTTTGTATTGCAACTGCATGCTCTACTTGTTCTCTTTCAGGACCTTCATTTTCCCCCCATAAAGTCTTTTTAGCATTAACATGTGATGTGTGCTGATAACTCTTCATATGGATTGCAATCTATCTTTCTTATACTCATAATGCTACAAGATTTTGTAAGATCATTTAAAATAACTTCCCTGATTTTGCTTATGGCTAACAGATAAGCCTCCAATTGAAGAGCTGCACCAGTTTTTGGAATTTCAGCTGCCAAGACAGTGGGCTCCTGTGTTCAGTGAACTTCCCCTCGGCCCACAACGGAAACAACACAGTACAGTATCTTTACAGTTTAGTCTCATGGGGCCTAAGCTTTTCGTGAATACCATCCCAGTAAATCCTCTTCTCTTATTGGATTAGTTACTGTCATTCTCACAGAGCTATATACTAATTTTTTTTATTGTAAAGGTTTCACTTGCACACCCTTATATGATTTGTCATTTTATGCATGCAATAGAATAATTTTAGATGATGCTACATTCACTGGACTTATTTGCTTAAAGGTTCAATTGGTTGACATGGCTAAAAGACCTTTCTTTTGTGCATTCCTCACTTGATGATGCACTGTTGTGATAAAGAATATAACATAGATATGTTGTGCTACAATCATGAGGTTATCTTTTTTTAAGTAGGCAAATCTGTTAGTCTGAGTTTTTTTCAATTTCTCTAGTGTTATAACATGGAAGTTATGGTAAAATCTATAAAGTAGAGGCATACAGATATTTCAATACTGCCTGCATGGATGGAAATTGGCCATTGTTGAGAAATTTCCCAATGGAAGGGGTGGCCACAGCAGCATGTGCTAACATGGGTGGATTTAAATTATTGAGTTGAATAAAATCTTAAAATTGAATAAGTCTAGAATGTGAACAGATTTTTGTTTTTCATCATGAAGCTTATATTCCAAAGTATAAAAGGTTCCTCAACTTTCACAAGTATCATATTGAACCCTTCAATTATTTTCTTTTGAATGATTTTAGTAGTTTTGTTACATTTGAGTCTTAACTCATCCAGGTTTGCATGATGACTTACAAAGCTGCTGAATGTAGCATGCATGCCAATGTTAATGGGGGCAGTAACCACATCAAAGCTCTTTCAGTGTTAAATAAAGAAGTTAAATAAGTTTTGAACAAACAGTGCTAACTGCATTCATATTGTTCATTTTTTCTGAGCAGTAATTATTTTAATTAAATTTTTTTGAGACCCACTTTTGGTGGAATGTTCAATTGTTACTCCTCTGCTGTAGCATGTGTTTTAGCAGATCTACCAGCTAACCATTTTACTTCATTCCCTTTTCATTTCTACATATCAGCAAATATTATCACACTACTACTCATAAATCTTTTATTCTACTAGAACTTCTTGCCTAGTAAAATTTTTCATGTTCTTTGGTGGTTCACCATAGAGGTTTCGTGTTTATCGTTATTGGTTACAATCTAGTGTCTCTGACTTAGGAATTTAGTGAATATCAATGTTTTTATTTCATCTGTGGCAATGTAACGCTTTGAGTGATAATACATTTACCTGATTTGTTTATAGTTATAGGATGACATTTCTTGTGTGAAGTTTTCGGGTGAAGAATAGAAAGGACACATGTATAGCAAGTTAATCTGTTTAGTAGGAAGATGTCCTAATAGTTGGCAAGCATTCTTCCTGTTTTCTGTTCTCTGGCAAAAAGTTCTTGTACTATATGGACAAAATTTGGTTCCATTATTTTGCATGGAATGTGTCTTAGGTGGTTGTCCTGTTCTACATTAATTTTGTCCTTTAGGTAGTTGGCTGGTTCTACTCTATTTTTCTCTCTTCATAAACTGATGTTTCAGAAAATATCAGAACTCTGTACAGTGTCTTTTTTTTTTTTTTTTGATTAAAGACCTGAAATTCAAAAATTTCTTGGCAGGTTGATGTCGGGAGGAGGCCAGTGACTGGCCTTCGGCTTTATTTAGAAGGTAAAAGAAGCAACCGCTTAGCCATTCACTTGCAGCACCTTTCGTCTCTTCCAAAAGTCTTCCAACTTGCAGATGATCCAAATGGTAATTTTAATCAGGAGTCTTGTGATCGAAGATACTATGAGAAAGTTCAATGGAAGAATTTCTCTCATGTCTGTACAGCTCCTGTTGAGTCTGATGAACTTTCCATAGTAACTGGAGCTCAGCTCCAAGTTGAGAATTCCGGGTTTAAAAATATTCTCTTTTTACGATTGCGATTCTCAACTGTGACTGGAGTGGCAGCTGTAAAGCATCCAGAATGGGATGGATCACCAGGCTTGGCACCAAGGTCCGGCCTCATTTCAACTTTAATCAGCCATCACTTTACGTCAGTTCAGAAGCCACCTCCAAGACCAGCTGATGTGAATATAAATTCTGCCGTGTATCCTGGGGGCCCTCCAGTTCCTGTTCAGGTTCCTAAGCTTTTAAAATTTGTTGATACAACAGAGATGACAAGAGGCCCCCAGGAATCTCCTGGCTATTGGGTTGTGTCTGGTGCAAGATTAGTTGTTGAGAAGGGCAGGATTTCTCTCCGGGTTAAGTACTCCTTATTGACTGTTGTATTACCTGATGAAGATTTGGAACCAGAGATTAGTTGAATCCCCTCCAACAAAAAATCCAAAACATGTGCTGAAAGAGAAAATACAAAAGAAAATTGGAAAAACGAGGATAATTTGAAAAAAAGAAAAAGATAGAAGGGTGTAAATTATTGGTTTTGTCTTAGGTTGTGAATGTGGGAAGGTGTCTTAGGGTTGTGGAAGGAATGGCATTGAAACTGGTTTGCAAATTGTTGTAATATTGTGCTCTTCATTGATATTTCCCCCCTGTGATGTAATTTTGCTTCTGTTGTAGATTCATCAGGTTGGTAGTATCTACATCGTCATTTAGCTGTTATTCGCTTGAGTGCTACGTGCACAGATGCCATGGAATGTATAATTGGACACTGCTAGAATAGCATAGCACCATAAATTTGACAGACAGCTTCAGCATGTCTAGCGATTAAGATAAAGAATGCTTTTACTGAAAATGATTTTGCATCAAGCGACACTTTTTAGATTCAAGCAAATCAAAGTTGGAAGACACTGGAAAATATTAATTGTTGATCATCAGCAGACAAACTAAACATCCGCTCTTTATGAACAAGTTACCACTAATGAAGATGCATTTCAGATGGTGGTAAAGAACTAAAGTGATATCACATAAGAGTTTTTCATAAAAATAATTCATGTATATTTTAAAATGAGTTCAGGCAAATGCCTGATCATTATGATCAAATGAGGTTCTAGTCTGCTTAGGAAGAATGGTTTACCATTCTATTACAGGACCAAAACATTTAATTGAAACCCCTTCTTGGTTCAAAAAGAAAAATGTTTTAATTAAACAATATCAAAATCTGAAATCATTCCTTTCCATCACTATTAAGTAGTGGCAAATGATAAGGCGATTAATTTTTTTTATTTTTTAAGTAATGGCGACATCATTGGGCAAGACAGACTTGTAGTATTGAATAATTCACAATATTGACAAAATTTGGTAACTTGAAATAACTTTGTAAATTAAATTTATAGATTTTACATTTAAATAAAATTATATATCACAACCATATGCAATCCGTTAATATTACTTTGACCTAACAACAATCCTTTTGAGCCCTTAAACCTAAAGAAAGGCAATTAAACCAACACCACAAGGTAGTCACTTCTGTATTTTTTTTTTAATAAGATCATATAATTTTTGGATTGCACAACAAGGAGCAATACACCCTTTTATATTGACTACAGCACAATAAGAGGCAGTTCTACCCCTTTATATTGAGAGCAACACAATAAGGGACATTTCTACCTTTTATTTCGATGATGGCAAAATCCGAATTCAACACCTTAAAATGCCATTATAGAGAAGTTACCACTGGATTTCTTACTCACGAATAAAGTCAATTCTGTTTTAGTTAAACACAAGCAAGTTTGCTTGGGCATCCAATATTACTCTCCACGGCCTTAAAAATTCCTCCAGCTCCTTCCTAACATCCTTCGTTGCAGTTCTTTCATCTTCCAATCTCCCGAGAAACAGTTGTGAGCCTAGAAACTCCAAATCAGCTGCTTTTATTCTCCTTCATTCCCAATTCTATCCTTGATAATTATAAGAACTACAGCTTTCTCAAAGTAAAAGAGGTCGCTAAATTTTTGTCCCAACTAGAAGACCCTTTGATAAAACTACCTCCTTCCTTGTTGAGCTCGGCAAGAATCACATCAAAACTGGGAACATCACTCTCCTCATTTGACAATTCTGTCTCATAGTATTGTGAATATACTCAATGACCCCCTGAACGACAGTTGAAAATTGGGTTTGGTCTAGAGGAACCCATCTGAAAATTTCACAACACATATAAGAAACAACCACTTATGCAAGTAAAATGCCTACGCTCATAACTACAACTAAAATAATCAGAATACATAAATATTTTTAATTCTATTTGAGATAAACAAATCTTGCTATTTACTTAAAACTTCAATGGTATGCATACCGATAATAGGGCCAATGATCAGAGATGCAATCTCATCCATCCTTTTTACAGTCTCCATGGTCGTCTCAACAGCAAGAATATGCACATCTTCCTAACAAAATGGATACTAGTGAGGCACCCAATATTTCATATCAGTTAAGAAACGAGGGACTTGAATTCTTATAAGGTCAAGTCTCCCATGTCTGTCTCCAGTGAGATGCCTTTAAGAAAAAACCGTGTCTATGGGTCCCCAAGTCAAAGCGGACAATAGATGCTCTTTTTGTATACATGTGTATGTGTCTGTCTCTCATCTTACCATTGAGAGTATGCTTTGACTAGGAGTGAGAAGGGAATATAGGATTCAGAAAAATGCAAACTTCCATCTGAAGGTGCATGGACACATAAAAAGGCATCACGAAAGTACCCAACATAAAAATGCCTCTCTTCATAAGCTCCTGAAAAAAAGAAGGGAAAGAAGACATACTGCTTTCAGATTTACATGTTTCCCCAGTGTCCAGATTCTGTAGTGAACTTGATGACTTCTTCTGGTGAAAAAAAACAAGATTTGTCCTCAACGGCTGTTCAAAGATAACCACAGCAGAAAAAAAAAATCAATATAAAAGATGGCAAAATCAAAAGGAGAGGCATTTCTTGACAGTAATATTTTTATTGCCTCCGACTTTGGAAAGACATTGCTTGCTGAATGAGATGGCAACTTCCAACTCTAAAACCAACCCAGTTTTACTGAAACATATGATTCTACAAGATCAAAATTATTTATAATTGCTAGCATTTTGATGTAATTAGCTGACACTGCAAATTGGTGTTCTGGTTCTATGATGGTAACATTGTGCAGTCCTGAGGTTACTCATAATTAGAAAGAAACAAGCAATCAAAAAACCAATCTAATGTTAAATGAAATTCACCTGATGCGAAGCTGTTATTGCATAGGCAGTAAGATGAAAGCATGCTTGCATACTGTAGGTACTGTCCCAGAGTATCTGCCTCCACATCCTTACCAGAAATCCCCACAGTTGCAAATTCCATTTGTGAAATGATGGAACCGGCTTGCATCTCTTACAGTAATATCTCTTTTGGTAATAAGAGAGATGAGCTTTATAGCAGTGTGGCAATCACCGCAAACTCGCAAATTCTTAGTAACTAAAATGGGCTTGTTGGGGCTTAGTCTAAGAATACCAAATGCAATGGCCAGTTTTTCACTGTGATAACGGAGGATTAGTTCTTTCTCTTCTTCTTCAACATCATGAAGAACATAATTAGACTCCCCCTGGTAACCCAACCTTTTCATCTCCACTAATAGTTCACCAAGTTTTTTGTTTATCTGAGGTGACTGTGGGTGTGATCTATCTCCACCAACAAATGCATGAAGAACCCCACTTATCTCAATCCAACTGCACCCGGGACTTTTCTTATAACCTTGGTCATTCTGCACGATCCTAACCTGTGCTGCTTCATCCCATCTCCCAACAGTACTATACATATTCGACAGAAGAACAAAGTTTCCAGTACTTTCATGTCCTAGCTTCTGGATTTTTCTTGATACTTCTTCCCCAAGTTCAACATTCTTATGGACCCTACAAGCAGCAAGTAGGGCACTCCAAATACAAACATCAGGCTCAAATGGCATTTCTTCAATAAAATTATATACCTCTTCAAAATGCCCTGCTCGGCTCAAGAGATCAGTCATGCATACATAGTGCTCCATCCTAGGAATGATCCCAAAACCTTGACTCATAGCATTAAACCATTTTTTACCTTCTTTTACTAGTCCTGAATGGCTGCAAGCAGATAGGAGACAAATGAAAGTCACATCATCTGGCTCTAAACCATCTGTCAGCATGTTATCAAACAACAACAGTGCTTCCATGCCTAGTCCATGATTTCCGTAAGCAAGTATTATTGCATTCCATGATACAATATCTCGTTTATGCATCCTATCAAAAACTCTCCTAGCAGTATCAATCCTTCCACACTTTGCATACATGTCAATAAGAGCATTACAAATAGTTAGTTCAGTTGTGAATCCCTTGACAACTGCATAACAATGGCAGCAAGAACCATGCTGTAGAGCAGCCAAATGAGCACAAGCTGGCAGGACTCCTACCATGGTTGCCATTTCTGGATCTATACCTGACAATTGCATTCTTTGGAACATTGATAAACCATCTTTTGCATTACCATTCTGCACACATCCTGATATTATAGCACTATATGAAACTGAATCCCTGAATTCCATTTCATGGAAGAATCTTAATGCATCACTGACGATCCCACACTTTGAATATGTTGAAAGTAGAGTATTTCCCAACATTAAATCCAAAATAAACCCTGATTTGATTATGTAACAATGTAAGCATCTCCCTCTGCACACATCCATTAACCCTGCACAAGCTCGAAGTACAGTAGCAAGAGTCACTTCCGTTGGACTCATCACGGCAGCATTTTTTATCTTCATCATATCCTGAAATAATTCCAATGCCTTCCTCATTAATTCACACATAACATAAGCACCAAGCATAGCACTCCAGGTTACCTCATTCTTAACAGTGCTCATCATGTCAAAAATTCTTCTGGCATAAGCTATGTATTGGCATTTCCCATACATGTCCAAAAGCCCAGTTGCAACCATCGCATCATCAATGTAGCCCCTCCTTACGCAAAAACCATGTGTTGCCTTCCCATGGCTCAAAGCATTAGCTTGACCAACTGCTGGAAGAACTGCAACAATTGTTGAAGCATTAGGAGTTATGAAATCCTTCTGCATTCGGACAAGCAATTGAATAGTCTCATTGCAATAGAAACTATGCAAAGAAAACCCAGCAATCGTAGAATTCCAAGCAACAACATCTCTATAAGGCATGTCACGAAATACCATTTCTGCATCATCTAAACACCCACATTTTGCATACATATCAACCAAAGCAGTGGAAACGTAAACATTGGAATCAAGCTTGAGTCTTTTAGCATGAAAATGAATTTCTTTGCCTTCTTCAATAGCTTGGAGAGCAGAACATGCTTTCAGAACAAAAGGGTAAGTGAATTTAGAAGGCTGGATACCCAATTCAAGCATTTTATAATACAAATCAATAGATTCACTAAAGGGACCATTCCAAGCATATGCCCTTATCAACATATTCCATATCAGAACTTTTTTAGGCTTTTGAGGACTTTTATCGAACAGGTGGCGTGCATACTGAATCTCATTACAGACTAAATACAAATGGGTGAGTTTTTCAATAATTTGGCTGCAAAAGGTATCATTACCAATTGCAAAATGGTTTTTAAGGAGCTTTTGATGAATTAGCTTGCCTTGAGACAGACATTTTGACTGTATGCAAGTTTCCAGGAGACATGTATAATCTACAAGACTAGTAACACCTTTATGTGAATTCCTTGCACATTGCATATCTATGCTCAGATTCTCTCAAGAAACAATCTTTTTAGCCTATGAGCTCAATAAATTGCTCAAAATGTATTCGCCATTTTTAAAGGGCCATGAATTGTAATTGAATGAACATGGCCTGAGAATTTTTTGTGCATAGGGATAACAGCATAGTCCTAAAAAATATACTTTTCACAATTAAGTCCTAGAAGAAAATTTTTTTTACATCTAAGTCCTAAACTAATTAAAAACATCATTTTAGTCTTTTTTTTTTTTTTTTTTCAAATCTAATAAAAGAGAATGATGTGTCAGTCATCTTAGAGTTTTTTTTCAACAAATCAGTAGCCATGTCATGTGGACCAATTTAGATATTGACATTTCGTGCTCATTTTAAAATATCTTATTATGAAAATAGGAAAAAGCGATATAAGTTATTAACTAAAAATTAACAACTAAATAATTCGTATTTTAGTTACAATATTTTTCAATGGGTAATTAATAAAATTCTAATTTTTTTCTTCGCTGTAATTTTTGAAATTTCTCTGATAGAAGTAGTTTTTTCTTTCAAATTTTTAATGAAGTTGCAAAATTTCATGTTTTTTTTTTCTTTTATTCAAAACAAATCGTGTTTAAATTCATCAAATTTGATTAAAATTTTTTAATGGATTTTTATGTGATTAGCTTAATCCATCAAATTTGATTTTGCTTTGAACGTTGTGATTTTCAAGCTTCTCGTCATGTTGAAACCTCTGCAGTTCCTGGTTTCCTTGCTAACCCTTTTGAAAGCTCTCCAACGTTACCTGCACAAGCGGAGCCCCATGCAACTCCAAGGTTTGATTTTTATTATAATCCTATGGGTCATGTTTTCAGGTAGCAAGAAAAGGAGTGCCTCTAGTAACCAGCCTGCACTAGGTATGAGTCTTTATAGTTGGCTCAGTTGCAATCTTCGGGTTTAAGCAGGCAATACCTGATGTGCTGCTTATAACTTGCAAGATTCTCAATTGGGTTCATGGATTTCATTTAACCAATTGAAGGAGTATGTTATAAATGTACGTAAGTTTAAGCATGTGAACTGTGCAATGTTAGTGATCTCCCCTCCCTTCTCCATTGTTAATGCTTTGTTTTTTCTTTTTTATTCTACTTATCAAGAACAAGGAACCAAAAAAAAGAACCCTGATGTAACTCTCCTCCTACTTCTCAGACACAACCTAATCAAAGAATGCATCATGTAGAAGGTACTTATAATGTGACACAGCTTTTATCTACTTCTATCGTGAATAACCAATTTGGCAATATTAACATGATGTAGTTACCGATGTGTTAGGAAGAAGTCCAAGAGGGATGACATGTCATTCTCTTCCGATAGATTTGACAGAATAGGATTAACGTAATGCTTTTTAATTAGTTTCGGAACTTAATTGTAAAACTTTTTTTTCTAGAATTTAATTGTAAAATTGTAGATTTTTTTAAGACTGAAAATATTATTATCTCTTATGCATATGTTAAATTCCAGTCTAATTTAATTATTTGAGCTTATATTTTTTTTTTCAAGTGTTTTGGAATGTTTTTATTTGTAATGTATAACTCTAACAAGTTAGGTAGAATTTTATTTGGGGAAAAAAAGGAATTTTTATTTATGTTGCCACAAATAAAGTTAGCGTTAATAGTAATTACGGAAAGGGGAGGGTAGATTCAAATCCTACACCTCTTAAAGTACAATTTTTTGTCAACCAAAAAATTAAATTAAATAAAAATTAGAACCTATCCTATTTGATGTGCTGGTGGAGGCCCTTAATGTAAGTTTGAAAAATATTCATATTACATACATATTATGAATAGGTTACTTGCTAAATATCATATAAAGATGTCCTATAATAGAAGATTTTATGTTTAAATTCTCAATAAATTAATTTTTTAAAGACTATCATCAGTTTAAAAAAAAAAAAGTACTTCTAAATTTTCTCAAAAGAAATTCAACTTGTTAATAATATCAAAGTTTGAAAAATATTCGGATTATATACACATTATGAAGAGGTTATCTTACTAAATTTTATATAAAGATGTCCTATAATAGAAGATTTTATATTCAAATTCTCAATAAATTAATTTTTTTAGTCTAAGATAAGATACAAAGTGTTAGATTATATTTGAATTCTCACTAGGTCAAATTTTTTTAAATTAACATCAGTTGCAAGGTGCAAGTAAAAATTAATATTATATTCAATATAGTGTTTTAAAAAAATAGTAGTATAATACTAATTATTTTAATTGATTTATTTTCAAAATAATTTACTTAATTTTAGATTTTATATTATCAAATGACTAATCAAACACCCACTTTTTCTTATTTATTGATTGAAAACTTATTGATTCCTACAAAAGTAGAAAACTTAATGATTGAAGTTGATTTAACTGGTAGGGTTATACATCTCAAGTTCAAGTAGTGGCTGAAAAACATTAAATTAGTTATTGGAAGACTTTTACTATACTATTTGAATCGAATTGCATTAATTAGAACTTAATAAACTCTGAGTATTAATGTTTTAGATGAAAAAAAAATATTCTAGACAGAAATAAATAACAAGAAATAGGAGGGCCAATTAGTATATCTGCAGAAACATATGAATTTTATTGATCCATTTTGGATCCCCATAAATTATCAAAAGTTTACTACCATCCTCAAAATTTAGGGGAAAAAGAAAAGATACATATCTTGGGAAGGTACGTTACTCAACTGAAGAAATGAGTATAGAAGTGATGGGCCATTCTTCTGTATGATTGTACTATAAACAGGAATTAATCATGCATTCTGGTGCACAAAATGCAAGTATTCATATATATATATATGGCACAATAATTTAAGGAGATACAAGATTGTTATGTTGATGAGAAGGCCAATAAATCCCTTCCCTTGGACATGGAAGTGGAGCTGGTTGAGCAATGTATGTTGGATATTGCTGTCCAGGCATCACTACTGAAAAATCTGATGCATATGATGCTGTCACCTGTAGTCACCAATTCAAAACAAAATAAAACTATGAACATCACTAATCAACTCAAAACGTACTTCGGATTCATTTCCATTTAACTAGTACAAAAATGAAAATTGAAAAATGGATACAGGGAAATGTTATTTTTCAAAAATATAAAAATAGAGAGAAACATGTGTGTACATATTCAAAAAGTTTATTCATTATTAGCAATCAATAGTGTAATTATAAATTATTTTTTAAGTAAGAAAAATATAAAATTTTCTTTGATTTTTTTATTTAGAGAAAAACTAAAGAAATGTATTTTTGAAGTTGGAAATGAATTGTCTAATCTTTTAAACTTGCAGAAATATCCTCGAACGCGGAAATGTTTTCAAAACGTGAAAACACATAGTAGTTAAAGTTTCCGTGCATCCTAATTCAGCAGCATTTGATGCTCATATTCTCATCTAATGTTGCTAGGACTGTGCGCACAGAAATCACATAATCCTGTAAAACAAATATAAGACTTACTGTCTCTTGATTTCCAAGTTTGTCTAGCGGCCCTGATCCCAGAGACCTGTTGGCTGTTGTGTGCTCCTGAGGTGAAGAAAATGAAGGGTTTGGCCTAAACAGATGTTCGAAAATAGCCATGATTAAGAACATTGATATTAATATAGCTGTTGCAACAAAACCGAAAGCAATTGCATTCATTGATGTTCCGAAATTTTTCCATGGAGCTTCACGGTCTATGGCTCCTGTCTGAGATGGCGTGGGGTCTGAACTTGTGTATATGTTCCAGGGCTTTGATCTTTCTGAACCAAACTCATTCATAGTCCTGTCTTGTTCTTCTCTGAAGCTTGTTTCCGTGGAATGAATGTGTACTAACAGACTTGCTGTTCAACAGCTGCTCTATCTAAAGAAATGTCCTTTCTCATTTGTGAATTGCCAGTAGGCCTGAAAAAATTTTAACATCAAAAGCAGCATCACGATTCTGATATATAAGCAATTTCAGCTTTTTCCTGAGCAATGTTAATCCTTATGACTCCTGACAGCGTGATATCTGCTACTCTAATTTCTGAAACTAATAGCATCTCACAGAGGCCATGAAATTCACCGTAAAATTGCCACATTTTTGTCAATAAATTTAGTAGAATGCCCTTTTCAGAACAATCTATGAATCATAAAACTATATGATGATAAATACAAGAGGAAACAGTTCAAATTCTCTGAGAAGAAAAAGAGAGGAGAAGATTCCATTGAATGCAATAATGGCATAATTTTCAGGTGATTCAGTGATTGCTTTGTAAAAAGCAAAAAAAAAAAAAAAAAAAAAAAGCTGAAAATTTCAGTTTCTTTAGAATTAAATTGCCACTCTAAAAATAGAATGAAGCTAATTTTCTATGACAGAAATGACAGATGAAGATCAGACTGCAAAAAGCATAAAAAATAGGCGATTTCGAACTCAGTTGAAGCCTAATGGACTCTTTTTTTTTTTTTTCATGAAAAGAAGGGGTGAATTTGCATATTAACTTAATTATCTTCACTTTCTAATCTTGATTCAAACACAATATAAAACATCAGCAGCAGAATGTGAGGTAAGAATCATTGAAAGTCACAAGATAAAATAGTTGCATTAACGAACAAAGAGAGTACTAAAAGATCAAAATATGCATAATACTTACAGAAACAAAACAAAAGATGCAAAAGAGCTTAGCAGAACTTGAAATGGTATGCTCTTTTTGTATAATGTTGAACAAGTGATCATGTAAGTGAATTTCTACATTATAATCACAATACCTACATATATATATATATATATATATATACATTAAAAAAAGAAAAAGATAAAAGAACTAACCTTATAAATTATATAATGAGTAGTAGTAGTAGGAGGAGTAGTAGTTGGAGGGCATTTTGGTTTTGGTCCTAAGAATTAGGAGCAGAAATAAATCTAAGTGTTGAGATGCTATAGCTTAGCTGCTATGAAAAAACAAGACACTCACACTTCTCAATGAATAATTTAAAACCAATGTAGCTGAGCCCCAGCTACTGAAAAAAAAAAAAGAAGAAAAAGGGCTTTATACCCCAATACAAAATGTAAAGACAAAGTTATATGATAATCACAACAGGATAAAAAAAAATTTCTTTTGAAAAGAGAGAAAATATATATATATATGTTTTGATGCCTAACTTAATAGATACTATACCTTTGTCTCAAGAAGCATTATACTTAAAATCAAAAGCATGGGCCTTCATGTCTGGATAGCTAAAAACAAAGACTGGCCTATTTGGTGCTTTAAAAAGTAATCACCTTTTTATGTGCTGAATTACATTAACAGGAGTTGGTATGTATATTGAAAAATTTACCCTTTTTTACGGTGTCGCTAGAAGAAGATTACGACTGTTAGTTGTTATAATCTAACGTGACATTGCGTTAAACCTTCATTAACCCCATTTGATTATTGATTAGACCCTGCAGTCTTATCTAATTATGAGGTAACAAATAATTATTATATGCACTATTGTCACTAACTACTGATCAAATTTCACATGACAAATGATTATAACTATCATCAAGTGTTATTGCATGAGATATGCAAGTGAACAAAAACACACACTTACACACATGGGTAAGGCTCTAAAAGATGAAAATTTAGTATGATAATTACCTTCTGGATTAAAGGTTTAAAAGGGTCAACTTGTGATGGAATGGGATTTTATATAGTTAAATGACTTGCCAAATTCAAATCCAACACAGCTATTGAAAGGTAATCATGTGAAAGGATGCCAATATCTTATACATACAATCACACATAATCTTCCACTGAATAAAAGAAAAGAAAGTAATTAAAACAAAAAAAAAAAAGCAAAAGCTGCCACAGGAAAAAAAAAAAAAAAAAAACTAGTATTGAATAGGCATGCATGTGACCAAAAGCCAAGCACAAGAACAAAGAATTTAAAGCAAACCCCCCAAAAAATATTCACAATAGCAAGAAGAAAAAAAAGATACACATAGCTAGCTAGAGAAAAGAATCAATGTTTGGTACCTTACAGCTATGCAGTACCAAACTGCCATGATTCAAGAGAAGAAAGAAAAATGGAGAGTTGCTAAAAAGAACACAGAGCTGAGGAGGAAAAAAGATGATGTAGACCACATTTATTCCCCACATTTGTTACTTAAAAATAAAATAATTAATATATCTTATTCAAGCGGTAAAAATTTAAGTTCAATTTGACGAACGTTAAATTCAGCTCTTATATATTGACAAACTGACATTAAAAGAATTTTACCCTTTGTAAAGTTTACCTGCTAAAATTTTGAAGTAGTTAGATTTTATATGATTATTGAATATCTAAGACATTATATATATATATATATATATATATATATATATATATATATATAAAAGAAAAATAAAAATAAAAAGAATAACATGTTGAGAGCAACCACAACTTTTTGTCAGAAACACTGCGAAAGAGCAAATGGGTGGGTATCATTTCATATCATTTGAAAATCCAACTTAATCTTTAACAATAAACATCAAACATTCCTCTCAAAGGAATTTTAGTATGTGGTTGTTGTTCCCAAAAGTTGACAGAACATATATATATATATATATATATGCAACACTGAAAATTTTTTGAGCCCAGCTCAGTTCTCTCCCACCTCATTATCCTCTCTAAACAGTCACACAATTAAGATTTAAGGAGATTATTGGTAGTGACTACTAAAGTTGGAATTATTCCAGAAGAGAAATGAAGCAATTGTTGATGCAATAATTAGAGTTAAATTATTAAAAGGACCCAATAAAGAGAAAGAGGCCATTTTACCTATAAAACATTGAATGGGACTCTTTTGTCAACAGGACAATCACCTTGTCTGATAATGATAATGAAACCCTATCTAGACCTAGCTTTATCCCATCAGAATCCTCAATTTTGAAAGGGAACAACGTATCATTCCTTCGATGTTGCAAACAACAACCTTTGTATTTTTTTTAACGTCTATACATTTACCCATATGGATCTAAACAAAGATATGTTTTAAGAATAAATTTAAATTTATTGTTTTTGAATTGTTGATAGTATAGTGTCTATCTTATAATGTAGAAAATTAATTATTTTATTTTTAGAGAAAATCATGAGATATTTTTCATCACATTTGGTAAAAACATTTGATCAGAATTCAAATATAAAATTTTTTTGTTATAAAACATTTTTACATAAAAATTTACTAAAATTTTATGCGCTTTTGAATTTAGTAGGTCAATTATTAAAATTATTGTAGTTTAAATGTAAACATTTATCCATATTGATCTAACCAAAGATTTGTTATAGCAAATCTTTCACTAATATGTTGTAGCACAAATTACTAATAGGGCCGTAAAAATATTTAAGTGGAAACTTTTTTTAAAGATATTCAGAAATATAAAATTATATTTTTTCGTTTTTAATTATAATTTATAAATATTTAAATCATATAAAAGCTAAGAAAAAAAAATATAGCATCTAAAATAGGAAGAGGCTAATGTGTTGTTGTAGCACAATTCACTAATTAAAAGTTGAAATTCTATTCATACCTTATCAGATCAAAGCATGAGTGACATTTCATTTTGTTTTCTTATGATAAAATTGAGTTTATTTATGTATATATTTCAATGCAGAAAGGTCATTTCCAAGATGGTTGATTGCTTTATATTTCCATGTAAGACATATTGCAAAAGAGAAAAAGGGTCCCATGACGAGAAAGCACTCAAAAGCATAAGTTGAAAATGGATTGAAGCATATAATTCCCTCCTTTTCTTTTCTGTCTTTTCTCCATTTTTCTTTTTTTTTTCAAACCCAAAGTCTGTAGCTCAAGCAAGCTCCATTTGCTTTTCCAACAATTTACCATGGAATATTCTAACATGTTCTTAGAAAAACGTAAATTGGAAAAATATTGCAGTACTGAATCAACTACCATTCATGTACAATCCATCCATACTAGATGTTACCAGTTGTTTATTTTACCTTCTCTAATCTTATTATAGTTGTTTATTGTCATATTTTCAGTATTTTTTATTATTTAGAAAAAAAAAAAATCAATTCTATTTCAGATGATGAACATTGTAAAATGAAATTATAAATTTGATTTTTCATTTCTTTAAAAAAGAAAGAAAAAAAAATGAAACATTTAGTTCAGATATAAACTATTATTATTACCATCTGGAAAATTTATAATTATGACACCTTTAGTGTAAGAATAGTCGATACACCTTTATACGGCCATACACAACATACACATGGCTTTTTTTTTTTTTTTTTTTTTTATCCAATGCAATTTTTCAATTACTGCAAATCCTTAGATTCAGATACGACAATTTTTAGTTATTGCAGATACCCAAATAAATATGGAACACTTTTACATATATATATATATGAAACACTACTGCGTACATATTTAGGTGTTAATTTACAAGTGAATTTGTACTCTGTTTTACTATTTAAAAATTAAAAACATTTTATTGGTGGGAATTTTTTTTTTTATCTTCATATAGAACATATTTAAAGGTTGATTAAAACTGTTGAAACTAATCTTTGTTTTTTGACAACTCTTATTATGAAAATAATAAATCTCGTAAAATTAATGAATCATTATAATTCATTAATTTTATGAAATTTATTTTTTCATACATTTTTTTTATATTTTTTTCCTTTTGACCTTATTATTCTTTCATTCTTTTGTATATAGATTAATTATCGTATAAATTTTATATCAATATATCATATTCATTATATATATATATATATATATATGGTGTATGATTAATTTGTTGTGTATGGTATTGCTTTTCCATATTCTATCTTTTGCTCATTCACACAAGTGACAACCTCACTTTATTCATGTGCCCCTCACTCACATACACGTGTGTGAATGATGCCTTGCCTTTGTAAGTAGAAGCAGTAGTAGTAATAATAATAATAATAAATAACACAATGGGAGAGATACAAATGGCGATCACTAGTACAAATTGATACAAGAATTTTATTAGATTATAATTTTATTTATTGATTAAGTAAATAATTCAATTTGCACCCATTTTGTACTTTTTCATGTTCATACCGTCCAATGAAACAAAAAAGGTTATGACACTTGTTAAAAGTGGTCTCATTGCAAATTGAACTAGGTAGCTAGAATTATTAGATGGAAATAATAATTGAGATGGAGATGTTACATTCAAATTATATAGTGCTGTTTTTTTTTAAAAAAAAAAAAACGAAACTTTTAGCATGGAGAATGAGAAATTTAATTTCAAATTCATCATAATTATATGTTTAAATTAACTTTTCAACAAACTAATAAAAATGAGTTAAATTGAAACTAAAATTTTGTTTGGCTCTATTATAATATTTATGAACGTTAAATATCAAAACTAGGGAAGAGCATAGCCACCCAATGATCATGTTAAAGAGAAATTGTAGACTTAATTCTTTAGAGTTGGAATATTTTTGTTGATTTGCCCTTAATTTATAAATTAATCATTTAATAACTTTTAAAAATGAAATTTATTAAATATTTTTTTGTCAAACTTTTATTATCATACACGCATGTATCTATATAAATAAAATTAAAAACTGTTAAAATAATATGTATTTAGATTCTATTTATTTACAGAAAATATTTTCTCTTATTTTTTAGTATTTAAATTACTAAAGAAAATAAATTAAAAAAATAAATGGTAAACTAATAGAAAATAATTTAAAAATAAAGAAAAATGATTTCTCATCCTTAAAATGAAAAATCATTTTCCAATACTTAAAAATAAGAAAAATTTATCTATAATGCACATTTTTTTTATTTTTTACTTTAGTTTTGCCTTTCTTTTCTCTTTTTTTTTTATTTTCTCTTTTTCTTCTTTTTTTGTTTTCTCCTCATTTTTACTTTCTATCCTTCTCTTTTCGTTTTCTTTTTTTTGTTCTCATTATTTTTTTATCTTCTCTCCTTCTTTTCTTCTTTCATGCATTCTTTTTATATTTTTATATTTTTTTCCTCTTGCCCTTATTATCCTTTCATGATTAATTATCATATAGATTTTGTATCAATATATCATATCTATTATAAAGAGATAATTTGTAAAAAATATACATTAAATTCATTATATCATTTGAATAATAAAACATCTTAATGTCATAAAAGATAATATTTTTTAATTATTTTTTAATATTATAGCTAAACATCTCCAAAAATAAAATATTTTTTACAAACAAATGAAGCTTTTTTATATGATAAAATGGGCTTAAAACCTGAGCAATTTTCCTGAAACAGTAGCTCGGTCTCCTTATAAATTCCGAATTGTATGACCCTGTATATCTAATAAATCAAATTTCAGGCTAAAAAGTGGGGAATTTTTTTTCTATTAGAATCCAATTTTCATTTCTTTTTACCACTGTTTCAGAAGATTCAATTTCAGGAGAAATTAAGTGTATCATCACACTTTGGCCATCAGACCACTAATACGGGACTTATTTTATTATTTTATTCTCATCATACTTGCTTTAAAATTAAAAAGGAGACTCACTAAACTTTTGAAGTAATGCTTGCTAATCAAAAGATTTGAAATAGTAAATCTTTAGAATAACACTAGTAAAGAAAAAAACAATTGAATCGATACATGTTATTTAAAAAATTAAATAATTAAAAAATTAAAATAGTAAATTTTTAAAATTATATGAGTAGAAAAAGCTCAAAATAATTAAGGATTCATATAAATATCTTAATATAAGAATAAAAATAAAAATAATAAAAAAAAAGTGAATTTGCAACAAAGAAATTTTTGGGCTTGCACACATTTTTTAATTTATGCCTATCTTCTTATTAAAAAAACACAATAGAATATAATGTTTCAGTCCTTTGTGATATCATAAACAAAAATTACCATATCGAATGAGAAAGCAAATAAAAACAACTCAACTACACACATAAAATTCAATCAATTGTGAAGTCCTCAAAAACTATTTTTGTAAAATTAAAAAATATATTTTCAATTTAATTTTTAAATTTTTTTCAAATAAAAAAATAATTTAAAAAATTATATTTGTCTAACTAAACAAACTAATTTGTAATTACACCATTTGATGGATAGTAATGAATTAACTGTTTTTTGTTCCCACAGGAAACTCTCCCATTACTAAAAAAAAAAAAAAAAAACAATAGTTACAATAATGAAGAATATAGTTGAAAAACTTAGGCACTATCTACAGAGCAATATCTAAAGAGGATCATTCACAGAAGCATTATTACCAGCAAAATACTTAAAGCTCTTTCAAGTTGATAGCATCAAAAACTATCATCGAATTCCAACTAAATTTAAAATCTAGAGGAAGTTTCTCTATATTCTTCTTACTACTATTCTTCTCCTTTCCTTTTCATGGGTTTAGAGACCAATTCCTGGCCAAAACTTGGTTCTTTTTTTTTTGGTTTATTTAGATATAGGGTTAAGGACCCATTTTACTTTCTTTTTTTCAGAGAATTTTTCTCTCTGTTAGTGAGAGATTTCTGGAAGTTTTCATCTGTGTCTGCACTCATGAGAGTATGTTTTGGATGGGGTTACAAAGGATTAAATATTACTTCTATAATACATTAACTCTTTTTCTTTTATTTGGTAAATTTTAAAAATTCAGAATTAATATTTAACTCCCTTAATGATTAAGTTTATTTATATGTATTTTTATTAACCTAGTCGAAACTATGTTAAACGCCTTTAATAACAAAAACTTTAATAACAAAAACATGCTTTTAAAAGAGCACTCTTTATTTTTTTTTATTTCTTTACCTTCATCATATTACTTTAACTTTTTATTTCTATATCAAGAAACTACTAATCAAATTTATAAAAAATGTATGAATCAATTTAAATTTTTATTATAATATTTATGTTTCTTTTTTAAATGCATATGAATATATTATTTAAATAATGATATAAATATTCAGTTATTTTAAATATTTAATAATAAATTTTAAGTGATTATTTATTTAGTTATTTTTATTATTTTAAATATTTAATAATAAATTTAATCAACTATATAATTTTTTTTAAAGAATACCACATTATAATTTATCAATTACTCTTAATTTGTCAAATAAAGTTAATAGCTTAATCATTATTATACCTGTAATTATTACTTTCTTAATAGTTACCCATATAATTGTTACACTTTATTTCTTTAACATTGATCTAAATGCACCCTCAAAATGAAAAATACACCATTCCTTTTAAGAAAATCCTTCATATGGATCAGTTTTGCCTCACCAATCATGTTGAGGAAGGTCCGATATATCATCCCGAATTTAAATTTTTCTATATCAAAAGTTGGCTATTTCAATTGTCAAAAATCAAATCCTCTTGATGTAACACTGATGTTTCAATGTTTTCGTGGTTTTTTTAATTTATACGTGTTGTGAAATAAGAATTGAATTGTTTATTTTGTTATAGAACTAAACTTGAATTTAGTAGTATTTAATTAGAAGAAAAATATTTTATAGTAGAATGATATTAAAAAAATTTAGAGAAAGTTTTGAAAGAATTTGGTGAACAATAATATTGAAAGAATTTGGAGAGTAATCTATTCTTTTTTTTCTTCTTCTTAACATCCTCATTAATGAATTTCAATCACTTTATATAAAGATTTTCTTTTCACTATTTGAGTACTATTCTCTCACAAACAATATATTTATTTATTCATAAGCAATATATTGTTCATTCACATTCATAATACTCCCCCTTGAATAACAATATTTTACAACTGCCTCGTTAAAACCTTGCTAAATAAAACCCAGTGGAAAAAACTTTAGCTTAAGGAAAAAAAGTACAGTGCATGATTTTCTCCCCCTCAAGTTGATATGTATAATCTTCCTTCACATAGTATGCAAATATCGCATTCCAATATCATGAACATGCCTTCTAAAGATTATAGTTGGAAGCGCCTTTGTGAAAAGATCAGTTGAATTCTTGCTAGACTGAATATACTTGATATCTATATGATTGTCTTTTATTAGCTCTTGAGTGTATGAAAAGAATCTTGGAGGTATATGTTTGGTTCTATCACTTTTGATATATCCTTCCCTTAATTGTGCAATGCATGCTGCATTATCTTCATATAAAATTGTTGAACTTTTGTTGACTGGAAAACCATAAGATTCTTCAATATGATGTGTCATTGATCTAAGCCACACACACTCTCTACTTGCTTCATGTAGTGCAATAATTTTAGAATGATTTGAGGAAGTAGTGACAAGCATTTGTTTTTGGGAATGCCAAGAAATTACAGTTCCATTATTTGTGAACACATAGCCTATTTGAGATTTCGCTTTATGAGGATCAGATAAATGTCCTACATCTGCATAACCAATCAATTCTTGTTTTGAATTGTTAGAATAAAATAAACCCAAATCAATATTTCCTCGAAGGTATCGAAGTATATGTTTGACCCCTTTCCAATGTGTTTTTGTTGGAGCTAAACTGAACCTTGCTAATAAATTGACTGCAAAAGAAATGTCAGGTCTAGTACAATTAGCAAGATACATTAGAGCTCCAATGGTACTGAGATATAGAAATTCAGGACCAAGAATTTCTTCATTTTCTTCACAAGGTCGAAATGGATCAGTCTCAATATTGAGTGATCTAACGACCGTTGGAGTACTTAAAGGATTTGCTTTATCCATATTAAAGTGTTTCAAGATCTTTTCTGTGTAATTTGATTGATGGACGAATATCCCATTGTGCATTTGCTCTATTTGTAAACCAAGGCAATACTTGGTTTTTCCAAGATCTTTCATTTTAAATTATTCCTTTAAGTATACTGTTGCTTCATGGATCTCATTTTCTGTTCCAATGATATTCAAATCATTAACATATACAACTATAATCACAAATCCGGATATTGTTTTCTTAATAAAAACGCATGGGTGGATAATATTACTCACATATCCTTTATTAATCAAATAATCACTTAAACGATTATACCACATGCGCCCAAACGATTTTAACTTATATAAAGATCTCTGGAGCTTGATTGAATACATTTCTTTGGGTTTTGTACTTAATGCTTCGGGCATTTTAAATCCTTCAGGAATTTTCATATAAATGTCACTATCAAGTGATCCATACAAACAAGCAGTCACAACATCCATAAGACGCATTTTTAATTTCTTAGAAACTACTAGGCTAATCAGATACCTGAACGTAATTGCATCCATAACAGGAGAATACGTTTCATCATAATCAATTCCCGGCCTTCATAAAAAACCTTGAGCTACAAGTCTAGCTTTATACCTTATTATTTTATTTTTCTCATTTCTCTTTCATACAAAGACCCACTTGTATCCTACAGGTTTCACAGTTTTAGGCATAGGAATAATTGGCCCAAAAATATTTCGCTTGTTTAGTGAGTCCAATTCAGCCTGCATAGCATCTTTCCATTTTATCCAATCATGCCTATTTTGACATTCCATGACTGATTTTGGTTTAGGATCATCTTTGTCATTTATGATTTCACATGCAACAGTATATGAAAATGTTTCATGACTTTTTTTATTTTCTATTTCTTCAAGGATATTTTCCTTGATATCAATATGATTATCTACTCCCTTTCTCTTTTGAGGATTTTTATCCTTAGAACAAATTGGTCTTCCACGCTTCTGGCGTGTTTTAGACTCATGAGTGTCTTTACTCTCAAAATTTATTTCTGAAATTTCAATACGAGCAGGAGCATTGGCTGCTGGTATATATGATTTAGTCACTCTTTTTATATCAGTAAATGCATATGGCAATTGATTTGCAATTGCTTGTAAGTGCAGAATCTTTTGCACTTCTAATTCACATTGTTTTGTGTGAGGATCCAGATGCAATAATGATGGTTCATTCCATGAGATATCCCTTTTCCATTCTTTCTCCCCTTTTCCTAATGTTGGGAAAACAACATCATTAAATTGGCAATCAACAAAACGTGTTGTAAAAACATCACCAGTTAAAGGTTCAAGATATCTAATAATCGAGGGTGTTTTAAACCCAACATAAATTTCCAATCTTCGTTGAGGACCCATTTTTATGTGCTAAGGTGGCGCAATGGGTACATATACTGCATAACCAAAAATTCTGAGATGGAAAATATTTGGCTCTTGACCAAATACCAATTGTAGTGGGAAGTATTTATGATATGCACTAAGTCTGATGTGAATTAATGAAGCAGCATGTAGGATTACATGACCCCAAACTAAAATGGGAAGCTTTGTTCTCATTATTAATGGTCTAGCAATAAGTTGAAGGCGTTTAATCAATTATTCAAATAAACCATTTTGAGTATGTACATGGGTAACAAGATGCTCAACAATGATCCCAGTAGACATACAATAATCATTGAATGCTTGAGGTGTAAATTCACCAGCATTATCAAGTCTTACCCTCTTGATTGTATAATCAGGGAATTGTGCTCGTAATTTAATAATTTCAGCAAGCAACCTTGCAAATGCAAAATTACGAGTTGACAATAGACAAACATGTGACCATCTACTAGATGTGTCAATTAATACCATAAAATATCTGAATGGTCCACATGGTGGGTGAATTGGCCCACATATATCACCTTGAATTCTTTCAAGAAACATAGGTAATTCATTTTGAATTTTAGATGGTGAATGTCTCAAGATTAATTTTTTGAGAGAACAAGTTGTACATGATATTTCATTTCATTGAGGAATTCTTTGCCCCTTCAATGGATGTCCATGTGAATTCTCAATTATCCTTCGCATCATTACTGATCCAGGATGACCTAATCTATCATGCCATAAATTTATTGTTGAAGGATCATAAGATTTTTATTTTACTGCCATATGTGATTTAATTACATGTATATACGTGTAATGCAATCCAGTAGGGAGTTTTGGCAGTCTTTCCAATACTTGTATTTTTCTTGATTTATAGGAAACTATATTTAAATATTTGTTACCATTTATAGTAATGAATTGGGTATCACACCTATTTCGATATATGTCATCAAAACTCAACAAATTTCTTATTGATTTTGGTGAAACTAAAGTTTCATCAATTATAAACTTTGTTCCATTTGGTAATATAAATTTAGCTTTGCTAATTCCTTCAATCAGATCTACAAGACCTGATATTATTTTTACAACTGCCTTTGTAGGCTTTATTTCAGAGAAATAATCTCTATTTTTCAAGATAGTATGTGTAGTACCACTATCTGGTATGCAGAGATCTCCAATATTGTCTTTATATTGAGTACATTCCATATTAAACTTCAAAATAAATAAACACATAATTAATCAATTAAGGTAAAAACATAAAATAATTGTAAAGTAGGACATTTTATTTAGTTTGAAAATAACATATATAACAATGACATATTCTTTAGAATAAAATAGGTAATAACAATATACTTAAAATTATAAATGTCTCAATTTCCATTGTCAATAAAATCATTAGTAAAATCAGAAACATCTAGATGAGTTATATCATTAACAGGAGTATGATGCTCATTGAAGTTTATTTCCTTTTCTTTACCTTTCAATGATGCCTTATAAAGTTGGCAAAGATATGGTGGTGTTCGACAAACTCGTGACCAATGTCCTTTACTACCACATCTGAAACACACAGTTTCAGACTTATGTTGAGGCTTTTCTTGAACACCACTGATGACTGATTTTAACTTCTTTTGAGGTTGAGTCTGAGTTTTTTATGGAGTATTATTATATTTATTTCCATGACCACGACTAAAGAATTGACCTCTTCCACGTCCACGACATCTACCTCTCCCACGTCTATGGCTATTGTAATTTTTATATCTGGAATAATTTATAGCATTTGCTTCTGGAAATGCTACTGAGCCAGTGGGATAGGACTGATGATTTTTCATCAAGAGTTCATTATTTTTCTCAACTACCGGTAGGCATGAAATCAGTTCAGAATATTTTTTAAATCTCTACATCCTATATTGTTGTTGCAGTGTAACATTTGATGCATGAAATGTGGAGTAAGTTTTCTCCAGCATATCTTCGTCTGTGACTGTCTGTCCACAGAATTTTAATTGTGATACTATTATGAACATTGCAAAATTATAATCACTCACTTTTTTGAAATCTTGAAAACGTAAAGCTCTCCATTCATCAGTGACTACTGGTAGTATTACATTTTTTTGATGATCATATCTGTCTTTTAGATCCTTCCAAAGAATACTTGGATCTTTGACAGTCAAATATTCACATTTTAATCCTTCATCAGAATGACGACGAAGAAAAATTATAGACTTGGCCTTATCTTACAATGAGGTGTTATTATTTTCTTTTATGGTATCAATTAATCCCATTGATTGAAGATGCATTTATACATCTAGAATCCAAGACATAATTTTTTCCCGTGATGTCAAGAGCAACGAACTCAACCTTTGCTAGATTTGTCATTATGATAACTAATAAAAAAAATATAACTCAATTAGAATTCATAAATTTGATGATTACTAAAAAAAAATCAAACATAATCAGAATTTATTAATTAATTATATCATGAATGAATATTGTAAGAAATAATAGCGGTACAAAAAATGATAAAATAATTCTTAAAATTATATCAAATAGAAAATCATTTTCCATATGAATTATTCCTAAAACTGTTTACAATTTAGAGTAAAGAGAGAAAGAGAATATATATGAATTTGTGTGAATAAATAAAATTTATAACTTGTCTATTTATAATGAAAAATATAGTCGTTTGTTACCGTTATATTACTGTTGGTAATATATAGCTGTTAGAATTTTTTTTTAATATAATATATTAAGAAATAAATTATATAAAGTAGAATTAATAAATAATGTTGATATGATTATTTATAGTAAATGAGTTAACATAATGATATGTATAAATATGGGGCAAAACCGTCCATTAATATAAAATGGGGTATAACCTTCCATTAACATAAATAATAAAAAAAAAATATAACTATGCATAAATATAAATTGGTAGGAGACATAACCATCCATAAAGTTAGAACCATTTATAGCAATTTTTGCATCAATGGTGTAGTTAGTAAAATAAAATAAAAAATAACAATTAATATAAAGTTAGATTGAAGAAATAAATATAAATATGAATATATATAAATTTGTAGGAGGCATAGTCATCCATGATAATATATAATCAAATAATATATTCATAAATATTAAATATTAAGAAATATGTATCTTATTGTTTTGATCGAGCGCTTTTCGTGCTGATAACGTGTTGTGAAATAAGAATTGAATTGCTTATTTTGTTATAGAACTAAACTTGAATTTAGTAGTATTTAATTAGAAGAAAAATATTTTTTAGTATAATGATATTAAAAGAATTTAAAGAGAGTTTTGAGAGAATTTGACAAACAATAATATTGAAAGAATTTGGAGAGTAATCTATTCTTTTTCTTTTTCTTCTTCTTAACATCCTCATTAATGAATTTCAATCCTTTTATATAGAGATTTTCTTTTCACTATTTGAGAACTATTTTCTCATAAGCAATATATTGTTCATTCACAAGTAATATATTGTTCATTCACATTCATAATAATACGTATTTTTTTGAAGCCAAATTATTTGCTAAAATTTATATTTTTATATTTAAAAATCTTATTCCCTTCTTTGTATATTGTTTAAAATTTAATTAATGATATACTTTCAATTGTTCAGAAGAAAAATATCATTAAAATAACATAATATAAAGTGTTAAAAAAAACATAATTTAAAAATTATTTCTATAAACGAGAAAAAAACCGAAAGAAAAGAGAATGAGGTAGTGATCGTGAACCACAAAAGTAGAATTAGGAGTGGTTTTAAAAGGAAGAGAAAAATTAAGAAAGAAAGAAGCTAAAGCCCAGTTTTTGTGAAGTTTAATTAACTTTTTAATAGCAATACCTAATTATATTTTCAATATTTATTTATATAAATCAATCAGCACTTTTTTTTTTTTTTTTTTTGACATCGCTGTGCTATTTGAGTTTTAGGCATCAGTTAAAACATCATAAAATTAAAGCAAAAGAATTTTAAGAGCACTTGCATCATAGAGGCAAAACTATTGACCGTCTTTTTTAAAGCATAGAGGTTGGAAGAGGAAATTTTAATCCCATCCTCTTCCGATGCCGTACCCCGTGACAGAATCGAGAACCAACCATTCCATCGTAGGGACAGATGTACAAACTTATTGATTTCAACACGCATAATAGGAACATGCTCATAATTCAGAATTCAATTGGGCCATAATGCCCAGGATATTACAAAATTTGTCTATAAAATCTAGAAATAGGTTTGAGTAAATAATAAATTCAACAAAATTGTAGTCGAAAAAAAAAAATCCGGACCAAGGTAAAAAAAAAAAAAAGCAGCACAATCTCTGTTGTAAAATCAAGCCTTCAGACGTCCATAGAACTTGGCTTTCTCCTGCGTTGTCTGGAATCTACCATGGCCAAACTTGGAACCTGTATCAATGTATTTGATCTTAATCTCCTCCGTAGCAACCCTTCTTGTCTGATTCAACAAGGATTGTCTCAAGGTCACAACACGCTTCTTTGGCCCCACACAGCATCCCTTAATCATCAAATAATCTTCATTCACCACACCATAGTGAGGGAAACCTCCCATTGGTGTGATATCCTTCTCAGTCCTGTCATTTGCGCCAAAAATTAGCCATTCATTAACAGATTCAAAAAGCTCTCAAGTAATAACTAGAAACAAGAATATTGGTTTACTAGAGGCCAAAGTACCAAATGATTTACCTATCATATTCAGTACTTGCAGAATGAGACTCTTGGCCAGCCTTCCCGAGCTTATAGATTTTCTTGTTCATCTCAGTCCGGTGATGATAACCATTCTGCCCAGCCCTAGCAACAGTAAATGAAACCCTAGCTGGATGCCATGCACCAATACAAGCCACCTTCCGAAGACCACGATGAGTCTTGCGGGGAAGTCGGGTGACACCCCATCGAGTGACAACACCTTCATATCCTTTTCCCTTGGTCACCCCAATTACATCAATCATCTCATCCTTTCGAAAAACATCTTCAACTGGGATCTGCTTTTCAAAGAAGCTGTAGGCAAAGTCAACCTTCTGAGCAGTATCCCCCCCATTCACCTGAATCTCCATCAAATGAGCTTTCTTCTGCTTCAATCCTTTCATCTTCCTGATCTGCAGTTCGCAAACAATTAAAGTTCAACACCATATGTCCAAATTTTAATCACTTTTATTTCGCAAATCAATCAAGACAACAGTGAAGAATTGCGGGAACAAGCCTAAAAAAGCCATCACAAGGTACATTTAGGAAAACTCAAGACCATTTATTGCAACTTGAGAAACAAAACTATCATAATCTGCTCATACTCAATTAGTAGCCAATGATTTCACATCAGCAAATATTAAACTGAATGCATTATTACAAAACTATAAATTAAACAAAACCTAGATTAGTGTACCTGTGTGTGTGCCAAGACACGAATGACCGTGCAATATTTCTTCATCTTCTCCAATTGGGATTGAATATCTTTCTTCCCATCCTCAGATTCAAATCTCTTAGAGTACTTGGTGAATGCCTTCTTCTTAGACTTCACCCAATTCTTGTAAAACCTCCTCTTAACCTCCTCCCTTAAATGCTGGGCCCATACAGTGTGCAAAGAACGGAGACCACGAGGTGTTTTCACATAACCCACAACACCAACCACAAACATAGGCGGTGCTTCAATGATAGTAACAGCCTCACATGTTTCCTTCTTGTGGAGCTCTGAAATCCAAAAGTTGAGAATTTTTAATAAGCACAAAATGTGGCACTGTTTCTGTGATGCATGTGAAACAACAAAAAGAAGAGAACTAATAACCAAAGATGGAGAATCATAGAATTCAGATATAAATTCTTACAAATAAACAGACACGGAAAGAAGTCCCCGTTTTCAAAATTTTGACTTCTTATATGGTGGTAGCATACTAACATATCATAAAATAAAACATTGAAGCATATAGCACTCACTTGACCCTGGCTTTTCAACATCTCTGACAATGTGGGTCATCCCTGCTTTATAACCCAGAAATGCAGTCAATCTGCATGGCTTTTTTGGATCATCCTTGGGAAAAGCCTTCACTGTAATATCACAAAAGAGAAAAAAATCATTACCTCAACCCACACTAACATAAATGTCTGCCGCAAGAAGAAGAATGATTATTGGAAGTTGTATGAATACAAATCATCCTTGAAAAACATAAAATATATATACACTATATTCAAAAGATTGCATCAAAATCTTCAAATCTTTTTGGTTAGCAAAGAATTGAAGTGAACAGCAAACCGTAGATAAAAAGATTGAATAAACTCATTTTGTTGCATCGCCAACTCAGTTATTATGAGTATAATATTCATTACAACTGGATTCAACACCACAAATAGCTCCCACACTATCTCTAAAGAAAGGTACATCCCAAGATAATTTACACAACAATGTATCAATTTTCAGATAATCTATTCCACTGAAGTCCTTTGTTACCCAAATCATGGGAATGAAATTATAAAGATAATTCAAATAAATTAATTGAATATAGGTTGGATAAGCAAGCATAAGAATAATAAGAGTTGTACAGAACAGTTCAACTGGAACATGTATAAACCGCAAATAGAAAAGCAAACTTAAGCAAACTCAAAAAGAACGCTTAATGGAAGTGTCTAGATGTTCAAAAATCCCAACATAAGTCACAGTTAAAAAAAAAAAATTGAACTTCATTGCATCAAATGGGGCAATAACTCTTGTACAAATGAAATGTCATCAATAAAATCATTTTGGATCAAAATAACTTGTATTTGCACCAAGTTATAACAAGCAAACACCACAAATGTAACATAGACCAACAATCAAACAATTAACAATCATAAAATTAAGCTCAGAGAGAAGCACAAATCTCCAAAGAGGTACATAAAATAGCGAGAAGTCTATAGTAAAAAAAAAAAAAAAGCAATTCTCAAGGTAACTAAGGGAACACATATAATGACAGGTTTATAAGATAAGGAACGTCTAGCATATAGCAAAACAATTAAGCTACAACACAAATATTTGTTAAAGAAATGTTAGATAAAATGCAGAGCATTAGAAACCTTTTCCTCTGTGGCGTGAGGCCCTCTTTCTTGGGAGAAATCCCAAAGAGCCATGTCTTGGGTGCTCAAACTTGCGATGAGACATGATTGTAACTTCAACTTCAATAATAACACTGCAAGACTAAACAACTTCATTCTTCTTTGCATTAAACCCAAAATCACAACAATTTCGAGAATATTTATATCCAGATAATAGTTTGATTATAATCCAATAACTAATTCCTACTAGCTTAGCTATAAAAGTAGAATTTAAGGACAAAAGAAACGTTTTTCAAAGAATTTAGTCAAGCTAATCAAATAATAATAACAATAACAACAAAAAACTCAAAAAAGAGTTCAAATTCAAATAAATTCATTGTGGTTCAACCTAAATTAAATCATTAGAAGCAGTATTTATACTTTTTCAAAATAAAAAGTTCATAATTAGTATTAAAAGACAAAAAAATAAGTTATCAACCTAAAGATCTAATCTTTATATCACTAAAGATAAGAAAAATAACTTGCACCCCTGATCACAGCAAACAACATTTTGATATCAAACACTTAAACCACAGCGAATGAAATCAAGAATGATCCCAACCAAAGGCCTATGACATTTAAAAAAACACCAATTCTCTTAGGGCTCACTGGTATTCCTTTTCCAAACACTCAAAATTTTGAGTATTTGATTAAAAGAGAGCCCTTTTTTGAGACTCCAGCCTTGATTTCAATTCAATTTCTCTGGGAATTCATCTCAATTCACCACTAAGGCAAAGTGCGATACCATAACATGTTTACCAGTGACGGGGGCACATTTGAAAAAAACAAAATTAACACAAATTGATAAACGATAACCCAACCATTTGAAAATCTAAATCTAACCTAATTCAATTACAAAACAATCAATAAAGTGCAGAAATTGAACGATAGTACCTCTGGGTGTAACGCGCGGCGTGCTAAGAACCCTAGAAATGTTGATCTCAATTAGGGATTTTTTTTTAAAATATTTATAGACGCTTCGAATGAGATTTAACGGCTGCGATTAGTAAGTTGCTGGTATTATTGTCCGTTGGATGAATTATTTGCGGGTAGGGTTAGGGTTAGGGGGTTTTTGTTGTGACGCCGCTAACGCTGAGGACTAATTGGATAAAAGATGAAATGGGCTTGGATTGTCAAGTTCGGGCCTCACTGGACTGCGGGTATTATATAATGGAAAATTACAGTAGTTTGACTAGGCTATGCGTCGGCGGTTCAGGTAAGATTAATAGCGGAATCTGATTGGGTTCGGAAGGGGTAAAATGGTCATCGAACAGAAAAAATTTGGCAACAGAAATGTTCGGTTCGGATACTCAAGAACATCGTGTCTATTCAGTTTGCAAAGACGGTTTGGGCTTAATTAGATTGGGCATGAAAATTAAAAGATTCTAAAAAAAAATTACAATAGTTTTTCATAAATTGAGTCGAGCTTATTACAAAATAAGGATTGAACCCTTTACATACAACCTAAGTTTGTATAGTATATCTTTAGGCTATGTAAAAATATATAAAAAAATATCTTGTCTAAGTTATTGCTTTATCGTTTCTAATTTCTATTAAGTATTCATAGCTCTTATTTCTTGAGGCTATGAAAAAAAATACAAAAAATGATATATTTTCTGTCATTTATAAAAAAATAATTCCCTTAACAACAAAAAAACAATAGGAATTTGTCTAAGTAGCAGACTGATTAAAGAGCCTGCTCAAACCAAAAAATGAAGGCAGACTGGAAGTGTGTATTCACAAAAGCAGAAAAGAAGTGAAACCTGCAAAATAAGAGATGGCAAAGATCAACTAAAGCAAATAAGCAAAATACAAAAATTAAAGAAATCAGACAAATGATGCTCAAAATTAAATTTTAATGTCATTGGATGAATGCAAGCTAAATTTCTAGCAACAAACTGCAAACCATTTACTATCTAAGAAACACACAACATTGCATGCAACCAATTATCAAAAATTGGTGGAAGCTTCATCATTGCCTTATTTGAGGTATCCAACTAACATAAGTACCACATTTCTATGTTGCAAACCTTAACTCCAAAACTAGTTGGCCAAATTTGAAAAGCCACATAAGGGTTTATATATAGCATTATCAAAAACCTTGGCAGCCGTTTGACCAATTTAGAGTTCACATTAAAGCAGTAGCAACACAAATAAGGTATACAAGTGTCATAGACTCAAATTATAACATAATGCAAACAATCCAACTCAGGTTTAAAAATTGCACAACATATGAAGTCACAGAATGATCACCAAATGCAACACATAAATAACCCCCAAAGTAGCAGGCAAACAGTGAGCAGAAATTGTGAAACAGAAATGAAAACAAAGATTAGAAAGTGTGTTATGAGTAGTCAACAAAATAAAGACAGTATAGATAGAAATTAATGAGCATCAAGATCCAACAGTTGAAGTGATTGCAGAATGCATGCCAATTAGAGGGAGGTCTACCACGAAATAAAAGAAGAGAATAAGAAAAAAGGCATAATTAAAGTTCCAAAAAGTCAAAGAAATTAAAGCAGTATAATGTTTATGTGACTGACCTTTTTTAAACTCTTCTAATTCAACAATGTTTTCTTCAACAAATAGAGAAATGGATTTTTAATCCAATTTTGAACACAAATTAATGCTTCAATAAGATTTGGAGTTAAACTACTCCTGAAGGCATTAAGCACTTGTCCATTAGTACTAAAAGCAAATTTTAAAGCAACCATTGAAATTGGGATGGCCAAAATATCACGAGCCATTTTAGAAAGAACAAGGAATCTTTCTTCATTTAACCTCTACCATTTGAAAATATCAAACTTTCCCTCTTCTTCCATTTCAACACATGACTCAAATAAATAAAAATCAAGTTCACTTTTCTTGCTTCCACCTAATCCACTCTTCAACTTATGCTGCTTGAACCTTACTTTTAACACCAAAATGGATTTCACACCTGATTGCATATCAGGAATAAAAGTAGATTGGCTTCCACCAATCATAGACAATGCATTGTTTGCAGTAACAAATTCATTTACAAACTTATCCTCATTCACATAATCATCATACAGTTCATATAAGGCAACTTTAACATTGATGAACAAGTTTCCACTAATCAGATCACTATATATATTTGTCAAAGAAAATTTAAGATATTCCAATTTGTATAGTAGACCCTAAACATTAGAAATAAAAATAAACCAGTTCATTTTATCTTGATCTCCCTAGCACTTATCAAACTTTGATTTCATATTAAGTCCCATGGGCCTAACAAACAGATCATTAACTTGCTTTTAGTTATTGAGTATATAAAACATATAAGCAATCTTAGAAAAAAATGAATTTGAAGTGACATATTGAGAACCATAGATCTTAAACTCATATCTTAAAAATTCTTTAAGAACTTAACAAAATTGTGTGCACACTGCCAATAAATTATGTCAGGCATATTATCACTAAGATCTTATTTACATGAGGATTTATTTCCTCATACTTTTCAAATATTTTTTCATATGTGCAAGCAGATGTAAGCATTAAGTAAGTGGAATTCCACCAGGTTAGCACATTAAGATAGAGACCACAATTAGACTCAATACCAATCAAATTACAAAATTCTTTGAATTTTCTTAATCTAAATGGTGAATTTCTTATGTACCTTGCCACCTCCCTCACCCTTTTTATAGAGGTGCTCAATTCCTTTAGGCCTTTATTCACAACCAAATTTAGAATATGAGCCACACACCTCATATGCACATACTTAACTTTAATGCTACTCGATCCCTAACTTAATAATTTTTGTAATAAAATGACATTGCAATATCATTGGAAGTAGCATTATTAAGAGTGACAGTAAAAATATTTTTCAGACCCTACTCAAGTAATGAGTTTTCTAGTGCCTTAGCAATATACTCACCCCTATGTGAAGAAACAGGCACAAATGCAAGTACTTTCTTATGGAGCTTCCACTCATTGTCTATAAAATGTGCAGTAATGCACATATAGTTAATTCTTTGAATACAAGTCTAAGAATCTATGGTTAGACATACTCTCTAACAGTTTGATTTGAAAAAGGTTTTTAACTTCATTCTCTCTTTAACATAAATATTGAAGATATCCTTACTAACAGTCCACATATATAGGATTTTAAAACAAGGGCATGCAACATTCATCAGGTTTATAAACCTATCCCTTTCCACAAATCGCACAGGCAACTCATCTGAGGCTATCATTTTGGCTAATGTAGTCCTAATCAAGTCTTAGTTGAATTTCCAAGTTCCCATAACCCCTAAATTAGATGCACCCTCAGAAGTAAAAAAATTTGATGTAGGTTGAAAGGTTAAAAATTATTGTCTAGTTGCTTTATCATGTGGGTTTTTTGTGCAAGTGATAACATGGTTCTTAAGGGATGAAGTCCCATGTTTTTTTTGAATTAACATAAAAAATAGTAGCACAATATATGCATTTAGCTCTAACAATTTTCTCACCTTCCTTTATTGGTTTAAAATGCTCTCAAGCTGCAGATATGTTATTAATCTGCTTTCATTTTTTTAGCAGCAGTCTATTGTGTATAAGGGACAAATTGAGGTTCAATAGAAGCATTAGGTTGTTGCTGAATGTTTTAGGATGCTTCCACCATATTTACAAGATCACCGGTAGCAGTGGCACTGCCACTGGCATCACCTTGAGTGTCCATTTTCATATTCAGAAAGAAGAACAACATAAAATGAAACACAATCAACCAACAATTGCTAGAAATGATCACAAATAAACATTAACAAAATAATAAACACAATCAACCAATTGTTGCTAGAAAATGATCACAAATAAACATAAACAAAATAATAAACACAATCAACCAACTGTTGCTAGATAATTAACATAAATAAACATTAAACAAAAAGAAAAATTCAACTCTATTTATTTTAAAATTATATAAGGTTTTATTTTTATTATATTTAGATTAAAAAAATATAGATAATAATAATTTTTATTTCTAAAATATAAATTCATATTGAAAATTAAAAAAATTATAATTAAAGTAAATTAATTTACTAAATATTAATAAAATTAATAATTAACAAAATATTAATTACAAAAATTAATTATAAATATTATAAAATTATAAATTAACTAAATATTAATTTACTAATATATATATATTAAAAAATTGTATAAAATTAAAATTAAAAAAAAATCATTTTTCAACCGAAATACATATTGCACAGAATGCACATAATGAACAAGATCACTAAAACATCAAGAACACGAACAAAAATTGTAAATTGGCATTCATATAAGGTATATGTATATTTAAAAAAATTTGTATAAAATTAAAAATTTTAAAAATATTTTTCAACAGAAATACATATTGCACATAAAGCACAAAATGCACAAGATCACTAAACCATTAAGAACATGAACAAAAATTGAAAAATTAACCAATTTTAACATAAATATACCTTTGTTCTTTTTTCCCACAGAAGATCGAAGGGTCAACAATCACAGAATGCTCAAATCTATCGACTTTTTGACTTCCACCTTATGGGAATGTGACTAAAATCCCAAATCCACACATGCAAGGACATAAAAAGCAAAAAAAGTTAAAGCTTGATATAGATCAATAGAATTTCTAAAGAACGACTCGAATCTAGGACACGATTCAATTAAAACTTAAAATTTAGGACTGATTTGATGTCACATTTTACGAGAATTCTATTGAAGATTTGTCAGAGTCTCCTTCGTAAAATAGATGTCTCTCTACTAAAAGTAGAGCTGATTCTATATACAAATACACTTCAAATAATCACAAGGCTCAACTTCTCAAATTGGGCCCCCAAACTATATTCTAATGCCCAACTGAAAACTAACATAATCAAAATTAATAAAATAATAATAAATACTAATAATTTATCAAAACTCATAAAAATCAGAAAATACCACAATTCAATTTATTTAGATAGTAAAAGCTTAAAAAAAATTATTTCCAAAATAAATAATAAAATTCAAATATAATTAAATAATATTAATAAAATCTATTTTTCAAATATTCTAAATCAAATAGCGTAAATTACAAATATTTATTTAAATTGCCCAAGTATATAATAAAAATAACTAAAAATTCATTTAATCTTAAAAATAATAGATAAAACCATTTTTCGAATATATTTCCAGAAATTATTATTAATTAGCTAAAAATGGTAAATAATTCATAAAAATTATTTTAAAACTATTTTGTTGACCATTTGCATGATCAAACTCCAAATTTCGGACTTTGACAAATAATTTTTATACTAATAATTTCAATTAAGTGTGTAGGGAATTATATACCATACATATACCAAGCATATACACTTTTGGATAAATAGTGACTTTTTGGGCAACTTGAACCTCTAAGATTCAAGAAGGCTTTTGACATATTTAGAGCTCTTAAATGAGAAAATGAGCTTCTTAACATTTGAAGTAGACATCTTGAGATTTCTTAATTAGGCTTATTTGTCATAATCCAAGTTCATTTGGTTAGGAAAATTTTGAGTTGAAATCCACGTATACGTCTGCCATCTCAGACTGCACATCTCTTAGTATTTTGGACATATCTTGAGTTATAGAAGTCCAATTAAAGTGATTCAAAATGATATGAAAATATAAGTAAAATATATACAAATTTAATGAAGGAAATATGGGCAAATTAAAATTTCTTCAGGAGCATATCACGGCTTCAACTTGTGAATAACTGTCTGATAGTATTCAACATTTCAGATTACACAACCCTTAGTAATTTAGACATATCCTGAGCTACAGAAGTCAAATTTAGATGATTAAAAATTATATGGAAAAATAATTCAAATATCTACAGCTTTTATGAAGAAATAATGTGCAAATTCAAATTTCTTCAGGAGCAAATCACGGCTTCAATTTGGGTATAGCTGTTTGACTACAGTCTGCATTATAGATTGCACAACCCTTAGTATTTTGGATATATCTTGAGCTAAAGAAGTCCAATTTAGGTGATTAAAATTTATATGGAAATATAATTCAAATATCTACAGCTTTTATGAAGAAAGTATGGACAAATTCAAACGTTTTGAGGAGCCAATTACGATTTTAATCCATGAATAGTTATCTGACAGCATCAGTCTCAATAATTCAAAATATAGACATTGGACACATCATTTGCACCTCCAAAAGCTATATTTTTTAGTATAAATACCTCTAGAGCTGAATGGAAGTAAAAAAAAGACTTATTAATCATTTATTATTTCTTAAGCTTTCATTGAGCTATCAAATTCTCTTAAATAATTCTTTGTTTGTATAACTCTTGTGAGTGTTGGGTGTGTATTAGAAATATAATTTCTCTTCATCTTAAATCTTGGGTTAGATTAGAAGGGAAGTGAGATTTATTTCTAAAGGAATTGGTTTAAGTGCTATCCATTGAAACATTTGGGTTTTGGTTTTTTGAGTGAGTCTTGAAAACTCATGTTGTAAAGTTATAAGAGTGAGCCATAAAACTCTTGTATAATCTCAATCTTGTGAATAAGATTATGGGTAATTAAAAATCCTAACTTGGGGATAAGTTAGGTGGAAACGTAGGATTATTGTTGAATCCGAACTCCTTAAATCTTTGTGTTCTTCATTCTTCCTTCTCAACTTCTATTTAATTCTTGTAAAGAATTCTTTTAATTTCTCATTTTTATTTGATAGTCCTATTCACCCCCCCTCTAGGACTCTTTTCATATTTATAACTCAAAAAAATTATCCAAAACATAATAATTAACAATAATTTCAATTAAAATATAAAAATTACTAATTTATATTAATTTTTCCAAAAATCCAAGAAACATTCAAAAATTCATAATAAAAATTTGGTATGCAATTTCAACAAACTTTCTTCACAAAATATACTTAAAATAATTAGTAAAATTTATTAAAAATAAAATACATTTCTGAGCTGAGAATAATATCCATGAACAGTAACAAGCTCGAAATAGTGCCAAAATCACAACTATCTCCAAAATCGAATCTAAATACATTTCTAGAAAGCTTATAATCTCTACAACACTAATCTAACATAAATTTAACAATAAACAAACTAATTTAACACAAAATCAACAAGTCAAATATATGAACCCTAGAACTTATTTCATAAAATTAGTGTGGAATTTGAAGTTGTTCATATGAATTACCTTGGGGAAATAAAGCCCAAGGAAAGGCGAAGAGATCAGCACCTCAAGCTTGGCCTGAGGTGGTCGGAGTTGCCATCGGTGAAGAAAAGAAAATTCGACAAAAATGAAATTGAGGGTGTAATATCCCGAGTTTTTAAATAATTTTAAAATGCATCGGGATATGTAGTGTTAATAATTTTTGTATATATTTATGATATTTTATTAGTTTGTTATCTGTTTAAAGCTAATTTTAATTGTTTTATATTATTTAAGATATTTATGTAAAATTTTTCCGGAAATTGTATTTTTGGGGAAATTAAAACGTAAATAATTTAATATTAATTATTTTGACTAGTTTTATGAATTTGCATGAACTCGTATATAATTTTAAAGTGCTAAATAAAATGTATATATGTGTATTTATTTAAATTAAATTAGGGTTTAATTGATTAAATTAACTTTTATTATTTAGTTTTAAAAAATTAATTATAAGTGTATAATTATTAAATATGTGTGTGGTGTGTATTTATTGTGTGTGTGATATTATATCATATTATAATATAAAGTATAGTTATATATACACATATATATACATATTTATTTATCAAAAACATAAAGTTAGCAATATTTACGGTTTTACCATTGAACCATCTCCTTCTTCCCTGATCGGTTTCTTCCTCCTCCGGTCTCTGTCACGCTGTTTCTTCACCATCGGTGTGCCTCCCGGCGTGCCACCATCGTCCCCAGCCAGCCTCGCCGCCTTCTCCTCCTTCTCCGGCGCCGTTTGAAGCTTGAATTGGCCGGAAAACCGAAACTTCTTCTCACCGTCGATCACAGCGATTCCGGCCACCGTTTTTGACACCATCGGTCTCTATCTTCTCCTTGACCTCCAGTGAGTGTGATTCCAAGCTTTTTTTCACTTAAAATGGTTTAGATTTCCCTATGTTTTGATTTTCCATTTTCGGCCACTTTAAGTTTTCAAATTTTTTGAGCTTTGATTTGTATGATTCAAGAAAACTCCCTTCACAAACTTTGATCCTTGTAGCTTAATATACATGATGAAATTTTTGTAGAATTTTTGGAATTTATTTTGATTTTTGTGAATTTTTTATTATTTTATTAATATTTTTTAATTTTCGAAAATTAATTAATTAAATTATGAAATTGTGTTTTATGGTAATTATAGGTGTTGAAATGAATTTTATAAATTTATTTGTAATTTTTTTGAATTTTATATAATTATTTGGAATTTATTTAGTTTATGTAATTTTGGAAAATTAGGTTAATTATGTGTTTTTTTGAAATTAATTGGTTAATTGAATATAATTATTGATATTATTGAATTATATGTTGAGAAAATTAATTTTGAGTAATTATACTATTTTTGGTGAATTTTTTATTAATTTTAGTGAATTTACGTAAGTAAGGGTATTTTGGTAATTTGATACTAAAATGGCTAAAAATATAATTAAATTGGTTTTAATAGTTATTTGAGGTATAAAAATGATTTCTACAAATTATTTAGTATTTTTAACTAATTAAAACTATTTTTCGTAAATTATTTTCAAATTATATATAATATGCTATTTTTCTAAATAAATAAGTTTTTATCGGTTTTTAATATGTTTTTGGGCTAATTGTGTGATTTGGATTTATAAAATGTATTTTGGTCAATATTTACAAATTTATTTAGAATTATCGATTTTTAATAATATTTTATTAAAATTAGGGTTTTATTGTATTTATCGGTAAATAATTATTTTCAATGTTGTGAATACCTAATTTGCTATATTTTGAGTATTAAAGGGCATTTTTGGTATCTTTTGTATTTTTAATGTGTTATGTAGTTATCTTGTGAATTGTGAACCTCGGTCGGTGAATTGTAGTTTGGAGTTCAACCGAGGAATTGTGAATTGTGTTCTTCATTTATTTGAAGTGTATTTTCTTTGCAGGACCGGCTCTACTCTTTGAGTAGAGAGATGTCCGTTTTACAAGGGAGGTTTTGTTGAATTTTCGATAGAATTCTCGTAAAACGTGATGTCCGGTCAAATTCCTATTCTAATTCTGTGTCTAAAATTCTAAATCGAATCTTTAGAATTTTCGTTAGATTTATTCTGATTTCCTGTTATTGTTTGTTTGTTTAGTTGCGCTAAGACCGAGGCCTAGTGGACTTGGCCCATCGGATCCATCTCGAGGAGCGCACACCAGTGAGTTATTATACTGTATATATATATGCATTGCATATAGGATGCATTACTTAGGGTTTTTTATTCCATTATATGTATTTTTTTTTCAGTAATCTAAATTATAATATTTTTGGTATATCTAGGGTTGTATTTTTGTGTATATATGCATGTTATTTTGACATATGCATGTTAAATAATTAGGTTTATATTTAACACATTTTAGTATATACACATGTTTTAAACGTACATCTAATCACAATTATTTTATTAAATGATTAGTATACTTTAGGTATAGTTTCGGTATATTTTAGGTTTATTCTTAAATAATTGCATGCTATGTTATAAACCTACACTTAAATTGTTTTTAAGTTTATTTTTGATATATTTTTGATTTATTCCTCAAATAAATGCATGTTTCATTATTAATTGAAACCTAAAACATTAGTGGTATACTTAGGGTTTAATTGTGATATATGCATGCTAGAAAATTAGGTTATTTTGGTATATTGTGAATCTATGTTAAACCTAAACACATATTTAAATGAATTTTTATACATAATTATTTTATTAAGTGATTTGTGCATTTAAGTATATTCTTTGTATATTTAGGTACATTTTTAAGCAAATGCATGATGTATTATTAAAATGCATTTAAATTGTTTTTAACTCTATTAATGGTTTACCTTTAGTATATTTCATATTTTTATTTGATATATATATATATATATACCTGAAATATACTGGGTATATTTTAGGTATATTTTTGGTATATATATGGTTGATTTTACTATTATGAATATTGTTCTACATTAATTATTTTTCGAATGAATAATTTATTTAAATGAAGGATGTCAATAGAACGTGCTTCCTAGTGGGCAGCACTATGACCATGTACGTACCGGTACGATAGATAAGGATTAAGTGAGAACTAATCTAGTGATTATAATTGATTTGATTGATTTGACTAAGATTAATGGTACATTAGATAGTGTGAATTGCAGGGTCAATCACACTGACAGTCAGACTGCTGGAGCTCGGTTGACTTAGTGTCTCGGGACCAGTCTACTGTCCATAGTGAAATGAATGATCTATTAGGTTGATTGAGATGTGAGGTGATAGATAGTGTGATTGCTGGAGCTCGATTGACTTAGTGTCTCGGGGCCAATCACACTAACAGCCAGACTGCTGGAGCTCGATCGACTTAATGTCTCAGGGTCAGTCTGCTGTCCAGATTGGAATAAGTGTTCTATTTGGAATCAAGTGAGCCAGTATGGCTAGAGTGATGATGAAGTTGTTTGAGGTTGCTATTAATAGGGTTTTACTTGATCCTTCATGAACTAAAATAAATATTTTCTATATCAGTGTATTTATAAAAGCAGAGTGGACATTTGTGTGAGATGCGTGGATATACATATATATATATGAATGCCTGATTGAGTATGGTTTAGATTGCATGTATATATAGTATAATGATTCACTTAGTGAGGTCTGACCCCCCTCAATTATTTTTTTCCAGGAGATCTTATATCGTCAGACCTTAGTAGTAGAGTTCCTCGCTGGTGTTCTTCAATCCTGGCTATTTTATATAATGTATGTTTTGAATCTCTGATTTGTATTTTAGAAATTGCAGTAGTAGTGTTATTGTATCGGAAGAGTATTATATTTTTTTGATATTACATACTCTGAAAATTTGTATTTGAACACTGTACGATTATGTATTTATGTATGAAAGGATTTAGAGTATTTATTTTATATATTGAGTTGAAAAATTTTAATTCTATCGTATTTTATTTATTTATTGCATTATTTTATTTTCTTAGGCTTGCTACGAGTTCCGGATTTGAAAGAATTCTCATTCCCTAGCACCGGTCATGACTCTTAGTTTGGGTCGTGACAAAGGGAGAGAGAAAGAAAACGACGACACCGATGGTTGGGCTACTGTTTGCAGCGTCAGGAGAGGATGAGGCAACGTCTGGTGTGGAGAGATGGCTGTAGCGGCGGTGCTGGTTTGTCAGGTGCAGGGAGGGGGTTGCTACGTGAGGGAGAATGAGGGAAAGGAAAGGGGAAAGGAAAAGAAAGAGAGGGGAGAGAGTGGAAAGAAAAAGAGAGAGAGGGAAAAGAAAAGAAAAAAAATATTTTTGTATATAAATTTTATTTTATTTATTTATTTTATTAAAACAATTGTATAAAAGTACAATTGGAACTAAAAATTCAATTATTTCAAATTAAATATCTCCTACTCAATTATTCTCAGCACAATATTTAAATATATTAAAATACACTACATTAACATAATTTACTAATTATTAATATTAAAATATATTAAAACAATATTCAACATTGAAATCCAAATTTAATCTCATTAATAAATAAAATAAATAATATTTTACTTTATAAAATTAAATTTCATGATTAAATCATAATATCATGAAATAATAAAATGAATATTAACACTATAACTTCAAAAATTCAATTTCATAAATTTATTAAAATTTAGGTTATAACATACCTTTTCCATTTTCAACTATACCTTCTTCTTTTTTTTTTTTTAAATTTTGCCCATTTTTCCTTTGTTCCCATTTTTTTTTCTTTTGTTTAAAATATTTTGGTTTGATTTGGTTATTTTTTATTGTATTCCTTTTGATTTTGATTTTGATTTTCTCCTAATTTTTTCCACCTTTTTTTATTTTTATTTTTCTCCTTTTTATTTTCTTTTTTCTTTGTTTATTTTTTCTCTTTATTTTTCACTCCTCCTCTTTTTTTAATTTTATTTTTGATTATCTAAAATATACAAATAATAAAATAGAAAAATAATGAAAAATATTTTCAAGTTTCATGCATTTGAAAAAAAATGGGCACATGAATTCAAGTGAATTGATATGCATATATCAATTATTTTTATTTTAATTAATTAAATACAATTATATTTGAAATTTGCTACTCCATGCCAACTATTTCTTTGATAATTTTTCTAATAATATATACTTACTCAAATTATCATATTTAGATACTCTTTTGTGTTTCAAATACTGTTTTGAGTTTCCTATATTATTTTGAGTTTTAGATACTTATAATATTTAGATAATATACTGTTTTTATTATATCATATATGAATAATATTTTGAAAATATATTGTTTTTAAGTATCACTCTTATTATTTCTTAAGCTTATTGTGTAACAAAATTCTAATTAATAATTTTTGTTAATTTTTAACACAATTGAACAATATAACAATATAGACTCAACTGTTTTTTAACAAAATATAAATTTATATTTTTTCAATAATAATACATTGATCTAAAATATAAAAAATGTTAGAGATGCTAATTTCTAGCCATAAAATTTGCTCTTAATTTATGCCAGGAATGAGAGCTTGTGAATTTTTTTAAAAAAAAAAAAGGAAAAAAGATGAAATGTCTTCACTAAACTTGTTTTCATGACATTATATTATTAATTTTAAAAAATTGAAATAATAGTCTCAAATTAAATTAATCTAATTTATTAGTTGATTAATGTACCAGTCATATAAAAATACTATTTTTTTAGTATCGGATGCAATTTTGAATTTTTAGAAATATATAATATTCAGATAGTATACTATACTATGAATTTGAGATATTGTTTTTAATTTTTAAATACTATTTTGAGTTTCAAATATGAATAATATTCAGAAAATATACTATTTTGATTGTATCATATATGAATAATATTAAGAAAATATATTGTTTTTAAGTATCATTCTTTATACTTCTTAAGTTTGTTGTGTAACAAAAATTTTTGTTAATATTTTTTGTTAATTTTTAACACATCTGGAGCTTTAACAAATGGAGTTGATGAATCAACAAATTTAGATTCCATTTTAGAGACTTTAGATTCTTGGAATTATTGAAGAATTATATCAATGAGGTACTCAAAAAATACCATTGTAAACTCAAAGGCCTTGTTTGAAACCAATTACTTGAAATAATTCATTCAATTAAACACTTGCAAAACCATGTGCCTTTTTAGGATGATTTCACTTCTTGAATGATCCCTTAAAATGCCTCTTTTTAATTTTTCTTATTTAAGTTGTAAGAAATGAATTCTAGAACTATGACCTCTCCAAACTAAATACAATTTGAGGGAATTTTGAATTCTTGCATTTTAAGATTTCGAAAAAGAGATTATGAGGCTTTCAAGCAACGAAAAAAAAAAATCAAAGCTTGTGTGGATCACATGCAACCACTAGAGTTTTATATCATATCATGAAGATCTAACCACACAACAAAAGAAGAGATAAAATAACATAAAGGTTTCTTAGCCTATGGAATGGCGCTATATGGGCATTCTAGCACACAAGACCTTCCAAAGACTCAATATGAACAATGTAACTATTGGGGATAATGGGCCCTTACAATCCAACAAATTCCTTTACCCCTGTAGATCATAACTTGAGCAAAAGTACTTGAAAAATAAAAGAGAGAAACAGACAATAATTTAACATGAAAAACTCTTAAATGGAAAAAAACCATAGGTGTTGTCAAAAGACAATCAAGAGAAAAATATTCACTATGTGAAAAATTGTTGCAACCACACTACAAAATATTTAACTCTCACTCACACCCAAAAGCTTAAGTATACCCAAGAAAATTTTTCATAAATTTTCTACTAGTATAACTAATAGCTTTCAATGGTACACCAAATATAATTGGTGATTGACACACTTAACAAAGGAGGGGGAAAAGTCCTTTTTATAACCAAATCTCTCCTCCCTCCCTTCACTTCTTTCCAATGTGGGATTCCCACATCCATCCTTTTATTTTATTTTTTTAATCAATTTTCAATAGTAATTAGATGACCCAGTAGAACATAGATTGCTATCTTCTCTTAATTCCTAAATGGGTCCCTCCTTCAACCTTAATGGCATAGCTGCCATAATATTTGATAACTACATTTTTCTAAGTGGGAAAATTTGATATCAAGTATATATGATAAAATCATACCTGCGATTACTTAAAAGTCTAGAAATATTCTTAAGCAGGACTCTCCTGAAAATAATATGATCAATAAACTATAATAAAAAGCATGATCCACATAAAAAAAGATGAACCTCATCCTTTTACTGCATCTTTGCTTCTCCTTCAGCCTCAATAATGTCTAATTTCAGAAGTTGCCTCATTAATAACTCTAATGGCACCATAAATTCCTCATTTGCAACTTTAGTCCAACTATTTACAATAACTTCTAAAGTAGACATCTGAGGGGGGAAAAAAGGAAAACTATAGTAAGCACTCCACTGAGTAAATAAATATTTCATGATTAGTTTCATATTGAAGTAATATAAACTCACTCTTTCTACAAGCTTATCAAGCTCTTCTCTAACTTGAGCAGTTGCTTGAAATTCCTTTGACATTTCCTTGCTTTCCTTCACCTCCATCTTTGGCGTCTCTTCAACTTCTTTTGCCTGTGTTGGCCTCGAAGTCTTTTCGCTTTCCTTTATCTCCTTATGCTTGCTTGTGGAGTTTTCAAAAATTAAAACCTTTTAATTAGATAAATAAATCTTGATTAGTTTTAAACTTCACAGCAACAACACCTATAACCCAGTAACTCTTGATGATGGCCTGCGGCGAGGAGGTAGTGGCTACCGGCGATAGCATAGTATGATGGCTTGGTTGAGTTTGATGGAAGCAAGGTGATGATGGAGAGAAGAATAAGCAAAAAAAAAGGAAGAGGAAGAGAAAAAAGGTTTGTGCAAGAGAAAAAAAAAACGCAAGGAAATAAGGAGGAGAAAAAAAAACACGTGTGTAAAGAGAAATTAAAAAAGACAAGCATGTAAATTGTTGAAAAGATGGAATATTTGATGTTGATGTTTTTTTTTTTGGGCATTTTTGTCAAAATCGCAAATGTTTTGTCGGCTTTTTGTCTTTCAATTATGGCCTTCCTTCTTTTCACTTTTGGTTTTCGGTGTTTTTTGCCTTTTTTTTCATTTTTCTCTTTTTATTTATTTTTTCCTCTAACTTTTTTTTACTAATTTATTATTTTTGAAATCATCTTTAATTGAAGTTGATTGTATATATTTATTTAATTTGTATATTTTAAATAATTTTAATTTTATATTCTAAATAACAATTTTTTTATTTTGAAACTTACTATTATTTAGAATATAAAAATTAATCTAATTAAACAAAAAATTACAAACAGTCTTCAATAATTATTTTTTTCATAATTATTATGAATTTGGAAATTAAATTAAAAATAATCCATAGTATTCAACAATTATTTTTTTCAATAAAAACAACAAAAAAATAACGAAATATATCAAATAAATTATTATTTTTATTTTTGATACTGATAAAAGTAAAAATTCTATTTATGACATTAATTTTATTATTAATAATGAAAAATTTCAAAAAACAACAAACAACACAAAAATAACAAACATTAACAACTGTAATTTTTTGTTATTTTTGTTAAAAATAAAAAAATAATAGCAAAAAGAACAAAAATTATGAAATATATCAAAAAATTTATTATTTTTATCATTAATACTAATAATAGTAAAAAATTTATTATTAATAATGAGAAAACAATAATAATCAACACAAATCAACAACTGCAAAATTTTGTTGACTTTTGTTGATTTGTTATTTCAGTTGTTATTTTTTGTTGTTTCTGTTTGCTGATTTTTGTTGTTTTTCTTTAAAAACAAAAAATTAACATTAAAAAAATAAAAAATTAAGAAATGTATCGAAAAATTATTATTTTTATTATTAATACTAATAAAAGTAAATTTTATTACTAGCCTTAACAAAAGAACAATAAGCAACAAAAAAAAAAAACAAATAAGAACAAAAAACTTGTTAGACATGTTCATAAACAAATCAAATTAATAAAAAGACTATAATCTTTAATATTTAAGAACATAAAAGGGAAAAAAATTTTAGGGAAAGTATGGATAACCACATTGTGGTTTCAAGGTTTTACAATTTTAAATATGTGTTTCATTTTTTGACAATTTGGATTCTGTGTTTGTCATCATTTGATAATTTCTAGTATATGAGGCTAACATCATTAAATGAGTCCAATGGTGTTAGCCTCATATGCTGGAAATCATCGAATGACAACAAACACATTACCCAAATTGTCAAAAAAGTGAAACACATACTTAAAATTGTAAAATCTTAAAACCACATGATAGTTTTCCATACTTTCCCCTTAATTATTTTTAGTTAGGTCATACAATATGGTAGAATCATTTAATGGCGTTAGTCTTATATACTGGAAGTCGTCAAATAGCAACAAACACAAGACCCAAATTGTAAAAAAATAAAACACATACTTAAAATTGTAAAACCTTGAAACCATAAGGTGGTTTTCATACTTTCCCCAAAAAATTTGTATTACTTTTTATTACACTTATAACAGTTGAAGATGTTTAGTTCATAATCATTCAATTAAAAAAGAAAAATTAAAAAAAAAAAGATATACATTTCAATTGAAGTTATTGATTCCAAAAATTAAAAAGCCAAAAAAACAAAATACTGCAATTGAATTGAATTAAAAAAAAGTACGAGGGAAAAGAGACACTTGAAGAACAATAAAATGTTAACAAAAATGAAGACAGTGAAAAAAAAATGTTTGAAGAAAAAGGAAACGTTGAGAAAAAATATGTTAAGAAAAAAATTAAGAAGGACGTTGAAAAAATAAAAACAGTAAAAAATGTTGAAAAAAAAGGACAGTAAAAAAACATTGAGAAAAAAATAATAGTAAAAAAATGTTGAGAAATAAGAAAACCACTTGAAGGAAAGGAAAGTAGTCCATTTTGAAAGGAAAAATTTTGAAAGATTAATATTAAAAGATTTAATGAGTCAATGTCATTTTTGAAAGAACTTTTATGCATTGATCTATATGTGAAAAGATCCCTATTTTAATTGGGTTGTTATACCATAGATCCATGTCCATATTGCAATATAAATCAAGTGTCATCATATCTGTAAATTAAAAAAAATACTTTTTTTTAACGTTTACTCATTTTTACTAGTACTATTGCTCTTTTTTTCTATTTGACACTCTCGATAACTGCTCATTCAATATCTAGCTACCACTTGCCTGCTGTTTTCTTCCAGTAGACATGAGGAGCACAATTTTTTCCTTTTAGCTTGATGGTTTAACAGAGGTTAAAAAAAATTATTTATCAAACAATTTTTTTTCTTTTTATTTTATTAATTACAGTGGTTGAATTTTTTTTTTCATAATTTTAGTCAAATAAAATTTTTATTCATTAAAAAATTATTTAATTTTTTAACAAATAAACTTTTACTTGTATTTTTATTTTAGTTAAATAATGAATATGTAAGTGAAATTTAATGAACTTATAGATGAAGGTAAATGAACCTGCATTATATAAGTAATGAAAATAATACAGGTTCATTAAAAATGAATTGTAAATTAATTAGTAATTGCCTATAGGTTCATTACTGATACATATACAATAGCTTTGTTAATGAAAGAGTGTGGTAGTTCAAGATAATTTCTTTATTCTTAGTTCATTATTTTGTCTTGGCTCTACCACCCCAATAGATTTCAATCGCTTCTACTTGGTCAATGTTATTCTTTATATTAGATGGTCATTTTGGCTCGATCATAATGAAGTAATCTTCAAGAATGAATAGAGAGGGTTCTTAAACTAATCTTCCTCAAGATTTCTAGACGGTTGAAAGTTTTAATACCCACGTTTCCCCAACTTGGCATGCATTTAGTGTTGGATGAATTCAAAAACACATCTTTCTTTGACTTGGGAACTTGGCTTTTTGTTTCATCATGAAATAGAAGATGAAGTGAATGATCATAATACGAATCGCTCCACTTCTTAGCTAATTGGTCAGTACTATTAAAGCTCTCATGTTCTAAAAGGACTTATGCAACAAATTTTCTTTGAGAGTAAACAAATGAGGCTTTTTAACTTGTATTAAAAGATTAGATAAGCCAAATTTTGAATTTTCAGCAAATTAGTCCAAAACTTTCATTTTTCAACTCCATAAAGTTATTATTTATATTTATTAATTTTTTTAATAATTAATTAACCTCCTCCTTTCCTCTTCTTCTCCTTCTTCTACGTTTAAACCTAAAGACTTTTTTCATTATGTTATATTTTCCTTTTCATTATTTCATGTTCATGTTTTTCTTTCTTTACTTAACACCTCTATTTTCATTCTTTTTTTCTTTTTTGTTGTCAATTATCGCCACTGAAGTTCCCACCATGGTTACCCAAAAGAAACACATCATCTATAGTATCTATGTACATAATTGAGGAACAAAGATTAATATTTCAAAGTAAATCACTAAGAAAGAAGAAAAAATTGTGTAAAGACCCATATTTTTCTTTATTTATTTATTAAGTTAAAATGAGAATTTATTAAGTTAAATTATTATTTTATTTAACTAGTGTTAAATGAGTATTTATTAAATGTTTTAATAAATTGACAATTATTAGAGTGTGTTATAAATATATTATGTGTAGGAATAAAGGTGAGTGGATATTTTTATTTTTAATTATATATTTGTACTTTATACTTTAAATTAAAAAAAAAGAGTAAAAAATGTTTTCCCTTTCTTTATTTTCCCTTCTTTCCTTTTTTCTTCTTTTCTTTTCTTTTCTTTTCTTTTCCTTCTTCTTCTTCTTCCTTGCTCCAGCTGCTGCCATTTCCACCCCTGCACCATCGATCACCGCCCTCGACGCCGATCAGCTCAAGTCAACGCTGCCAACCACTCCTCTTCCCTCTAGCCACCTTCCCTCTCTCTCCTCCCTCCATTTTTGCCGCCACCAAGGAGAAGGGAGAGCCACCCTCGCCAGCTTCAGCGACACCCAGCCTCACTGATGGTCTCAAACAGTTCCTCTCCCCTTGAGCTTTGATAACCTTCAATCAATTTTGGGAATCATCACTGGGATCAAGTTCAATTTGAGGTAATTCGATTCTAAATTTCTGAATGTATTTTGATTATTGCAGCTTTAATTAGATTGATTCAGATTTAGTTGTTGTTATATAAAATGAAATGGGAGTTGAGATCTATCTATGTATATTTTTATCGTAATTTTCTGAAAAATTTGGATTTTTAGGTCTTGGGTTGCTATTCCGGTACTGCTCCAACCTAGAAATTTTTATATTTTTATTAAGTTTTATAAATTATATAGATTAAACTTTGTGAAAGAAGTTTTATGAGATTATTTACAGAATTTAAGATATGAATTTTTAAAGACTTTTTTTTAAAATATATTTTTAGAAAAAATATTAGAAATTAGTAATTATTTAATTTTAATTAAATTTATTGTTATTTATTCTATTTTAGACTGAATTTAAATAATAAAAGTATGAAAAGAATTTTTATAATTAATTTCAAATTTTTAGTTAATTAGTAATAATTTTGGAAAAATAAATGAATAATGAATTTATTTATTATTTTTAGGCTAAAATGAGTCCCTTATTATTTTTATGATATAATTGAGTGATTTAAATAGTTATTTATAATTAATACTAATTTAGTTATAAAAGGAAATTTGATTCCATTAATGAAATTTTGTTTATAAACTTGAAATTCACTATTTATTTGGAAATAAGTTTCCTTTATATTTTTATTATATAAATAAATTAAATTGCATTGGTTAACTACATTTTTATGATATATTAGTGATTTGAGAAAATTATTTTTTTTATATATGTTATTGTGTTGATTCTTGGTTGGGCATTAAGTGTACTTCAAGGGCCAATCTGAGATGTTGAGTTGTGGAAGTTATAGAAATGTCATTTTGTGCAGTAATAGCTCTACTTTTAATAAAGAGATGTCTGTTTTACAAGAGAGACTCTGTCAAATTTTTGATAGATTTCTCATAAAACGTAACATCGGCATGTGTTAATTTTTTAGTTTGTATAGCATTGTATCTTAGATCGAGTCAATCTCATCAATTCCATGATTTTAATAAATTAATAATTTTTATGAAATTATTTATTTTATTATATAAGCTTATTTTAAATAAATGTTATTTATTTTAAAAAACTCTGGGGCGAAAGCTGTAGCACTTGAGCAGTAGAGGATGCGTCGCCCAGCATGCTCGACATGTTAATTAATTTTATGAAATGTGTGTTGTGGATATTTAAATTATATTTTCACGTAATCAAAATAATAAAGAAGTTCATTATATGAATTTATCTACGAAAATATTTATATTGCCATATGCATAATTATTTCTTTTATTATTAAGAATAGTCTTTCAAAGGACGTGTTAATGGAATTTATTTCATTCTGCTTTATTTTATTTATTTTATTTATTTATAATTTAAATTGATTTGAAGAAAATGGTAGAACGTGCTACCCTAGTGGTGTCACTAGGACCACTTGCGCATAGGTTGAGATCTCTATATGTTAAAATGTGTGAATTTAGTTTGGAGGAGCATGTGCTCTTAAGCAGAGTATGAGTTGAGCTTGGTGAAGCTAGTGCTCTCGGACCAGAAATGGAATATAACTCGATTGAGTTTGCTTTCAGGACATCAATATAGGAATAAGTGAATGGACTGCGACCATAACTCGGTTGAGCTTGCTCTCGGGACGGTAGACACTTGGATTAAATAGAGCTGAAAGGCTATTAAAATTGATGGTGTAGGTGTTCTACTACGATTTCCACTAAAATAATTAATTTATATGATTTCGTACAAAGATTTTATATTAAAGTGAATTGTGAGATCTAATTTTATATTAAAAAGGGTTTTAACAAATATTTTTAAAACCAACATGCATTTTATAAAATTAATTCACACAGTGAGATCTGATTCCTCTTAACTTATTTTTTTAGTACCTCACAATCAGTCTAGTACTATCACCATCTGCACCAGGTTTCTTTTTCACCAGCTGCTTTATATATGTAAATACCTGAATTTTGATATTTATTATGAAATTAATTAGGAATTTAAATGGGAATTTTAATTTATTTTATTTTAATTTATTTTATTTTATTAATATTAAATGGGACTTATTAAATTTAATTAATTTTATTAAATTGGTGTTAAAATTATGGTGTTAATAAAATTGTAATTATAAATTCCCATTTAAATTCCTAATTAATTTCATAATATATATATATATATATATATATATATATATATTTGTGTGTGTAATTATTGGAATGAATATTTTTTAAACTATAATATACATATAGGTGTACTTTTTGTATTTCTTATTGCTGGACTAGACCGTGCCACCACTGCCTCACCGTGACCACCACCACAACTAACATTGCCAACACCTGCAAACTCTCCCCTCCTTATTGCCGACCGCTGCAACTCCTCCTCCTTCGTTCTTCAACGCTGCTAGTTTTTCTAAAAGCAACCGTCGTTGGCTCCGACGACCATTGGACATGCTGATGGATTCTTTTGGCTTGTCTCAACTTGGGCTTCGATTCCCTAAGCTAATTGTTTCGATCTTCAACCAGAACAACCTCAATTGGAGGTATTTCTATTTTTAGATTTTTATTGATTATATGTTGATTGAATTAGAATTAGAGCTGATTGTAGTTATATAAATTGTTGTGGAGCTTGAAATCTATCTATGTATATATTTTGTTTAATTTTCAGGAATTTTTTTGAAAATTTTGAATTTCTAAATCTCAATTACTGTTCACGCAGTCCTGGGTTCGAATATTTTTTATATTTTTATTAAATCCTATCAATTACGTAGATTAATCTTTGTTAAGGAAGTTTATTAAAATTATGAATCAAATTTTTATTATAAATTTTTGAATGTTTATGCCAAAATTAAATTTTTGGAAAAATAATTACATATTGGTAATTTTTATTAATTTAAGTAAATTATTGATAATTATGATGTTTTAGACAGATTTTGAGTAATAATAGTATTAAAATAATTTTTATAATTTATTTCCTACTTTTAATTAAATTATATTAATTTTCGGAAAATAATAAGAACAATAAATTTATTTATTGTTTTTAAGCTGAAATAAGTTGTTTGTTAATTTTGTGATATATTTAAGTAATTTAAATAGTTATTTTCAATTAATATTAATTTAATTGTAAAATTTGAATTATGTATGTTTAATGATGAAAATTTAAATATAAACTAGAATTTTACTATTTATTGAAAAATAAATATGTTTTATGTTTCATTATGGAAATAAATGAAATTGTGGTATTTAAATGAGATTTTATAATTTTTGATGATTTTAAAGAAAATTATATTATTTTATAATTTCTGTACATTGTGGTTCTCAGTTGGACATTTAGTATAGTTTGGGAGCTCAACCTGAGACTTGGTGATTGTGAGAATATTCAAAGTGTGTTTTCATGCAGAAATGATTCTACTTTTAATAGAGAGATGTCCGTTTTACTGAGGAGACTCTGTCGAATTTTTGGTAAACTTCTCATAAAACGTGACATCGACCTGTGTAGAATTTCTAGTTTTAGTTAACTTTGTGTCTTTGGTCGAGTTACTCAATTCTATAGTTTCCATAATTCCTAGAATTTTTATGAATTTATTTATTTTATTTTATGAGCATATTTTAAATAAATATTATTTATTTTAGAGAACTTTAGAATTCTAGCTATAGCACCAGGGCAGTAGAGAACACATTGCTTAACACGTTCAACCTATGAGTTAATTTTATGAAATGTGTGTTGCACGTGTTTTCATTATATTTTCAAATAATTATATATAATAAAGAAATGGTTATATGATTGATTTATGAATATATTTATATTGTTATATGTATGATTATTTCTTTTACATTTATGAATAGTAATTGAAAGCATGCTTAAAGAAAAATTATTTCGTTATGTTTTATTTAATTATTATTTAATCGTTTAATTATTCATTATTTAATGATTTATTTTATTTAATTATTTATAATTCAAATTGATTTGGAGATAATAGTAGAACGTGCTACTTAATGGGTATCACTAGGACCACGTGCGCACAGGTAAGATCTCAGTTTATGTGTGAAATACGAAATAGGCTCGGTGGAGCATGTGCTCTTCGGCAAAAGTAAATGGTTAGAGTTCGATGGAGCTAGTGCTTTCGGGTCGGAAAAAGAGATGTAACTTAATTGAGCTTGCTCTTGGGATATCAACATGGAATCAGTGAAATGACTGTGGCAGTAACTCGGTTAAGTTTGCTCTCTTGACAGTAGTTGTTTAGATTAAAGAGAGCTGAAATGCTATTAGAATATTGGTTTAGGTGTTCTACTAGGTTTTCCACTAAAATAATTATTTCATATATTTTCTTATAGGGATTTCATATTAAATTGATTTAAGAGTTATAATTAGATTTTATTTAAATATTATCAAGAAAAATAAATGATTTTAATAATTATAATTACTTTATTTTAATTTATTTTAGAAAATGGTTTTAATAAATGGTTTTAAAACCAGCATGCATATTATAAAATTCATTCATTCAGTGAAGTCTGATTCCCTTTAACTTATTTTTTTAGGACCTCACAATCAGCTTTCTAGTGTTTCCCATCTGCGCCACGTTCATTCTTCACCGGTTGCACTATATATGTTGAATTGATATATGTATTGTATAATTAAATTCTAGATACCGTAGTAGTTAACTATGAAACTGGTGTTATTTGTATTCTAACTTGAAATGTTGTTGTATTTAAAGAATATTATTTTATGTAATTGGTTTTATGCATTACTATTAGTTTATTGTTAAGTCCGTTGTTTTTATTTCGCAAAAATTTTTTAAGGCTTACTATGGGTTTGGGTTACTTTATGTATTCCCATTCCCTAATTTCAATCATGTACCTTTATGTTCGGGTCGTGATAAAGTTGGTATCAGAGCTCATGTTTTATTTTGGCTCTAATGGTCTTTGAGATATGTCTTTTCCTTGAACTACTGTGGTAATTAGGTTGATAATGTCGATTGTTGTCCTTGTTTCTAGAATTCCATGTTATGTCTTCTTCGTATTATATTTTGAATTCTCGTTTGTTTTTATTCTTTCAAAATGAGAGGGAGAGCATAGGATGCTCCTATTGTAGAAGCAGTGTGTGATAAAGATGAGTAGTCCATACAGGTTAAAGTTCCTCCCCCTGCTTCTCGACGAAGAGGAAGAGGTAAAAGTAGGGGTAGACCTAGAGCAAAAGTAGCTCAGATGCAAGAACAAAAGCAACATATAGGACAAGGAGTTCCTGAGGTTGATCTTGTAACTTTTGTAGCTAGAATAGTAGACATCAACCAAGCCTTTAGTTCAGCAGATGTTACAACAAAAGAATCAGGGGATGTCCAATGCAGATGTACCATTACTATATTCCAGAGTGGGAAGAGTCTCTTTTGATGGCATGGGAGATGCATTGGATTTCCTTAACACTATTAAGGCTAGAACTTGGACAGGCTACATAGACTATCAACGGATTATAGTTGTAGAGCTATCAGTTCAAGCTATAGCTCAGGATTGGTTCATGTAGTCCATCCAGCCATGCATGACTTTGATGTCTTGGTTAGAATTTAAGGAACAGTTTCTCACATACTTTTGTCCAACATCGATGAGAGATAATTACAGATGGCAGCTACTACATATAAGTAAGGATGATTAGTTAGTTACAGAGTATACTCATGAGTTCCTCAGATTGGGTCGTCATGCTTTAGATATGATGCAAGATGATAGGAGAGCAATAGAGTTATTTATGACTAGTTTAGGTGCAGCTTACATCAGTATCTAGACTAAAGATTAGATATTAGATAGTGTTATTAAGGAGGCTCGATAGCTAGAGAGACGCCATATCATGCATGGTACCATTTTTTACCCTTATGTGAGTAGCAGTAGTGGAGTAGTAAGGACATAGGGGACTTAGCAGCCTGTGTTTCAAATAACTAGTATTGATATTCAAACTGCGGGTACTTCACAATAGGGCCATCGAGGTGACCTGGTCCATAGGACTGGCAGACACAGTAGATAGAGTAGTAGATCTCTAAGGTTCAGACTTAGAGCTAGCAGTGGTAGTAGCAGTTAGAGCTTTGGGTATGGTAGTTCAGGCTCAAGGCCCAGTCCATGTCCTACTTATGGCCGTGTACATCAGGGGCCGTGTCATTTACTGACTAAAGCATGCTTCAGGTGTGGGCAAATTGGACATCTTACCAAAGTTTGTCTTAACACCGGGTATCAGTCTTCTTATGCACAAGGATCTTCATCTTTAGTCGCTTAGTCATTTCAGCAGGTGCATTAGCCCTACCAGGCACTTATGTACCCTCAGTAGAGGCCAACTTAGTTTATAGACTAATAGGGTAGAGGTTCAAGAGGTAGACATAGGGGTAGACCGAGTGGTAGAGTATTCACACAGCTTTCCAGTTCCTAGCAGGCTGGTCGTGGGGAGGCCAGGGTGTTCACTCTGACTCCTCATGATGCTTAGTCATCCAATGCGGTGGTAGCAGGTACTCTCTCAATGTATTATTTTAAGGCTAGAGTTTTATTTAATCCTAGTGCATTGCACTTTTTTATTTCACTCATCTTTGCTATGAGGATAGAGTGGCAAACATCCAAATTGTTATTTCCTTTGTTTGTAGTGACTCCACTTAGTGATGAGTTAGAGACAGACATTTTCTTTCCATCTTATCTCGTGTTGATGGAAGGTAAAGAGTTGCTTGCTGACTTGGTATTGTTGGACGTAATCGATTTTAATGTGATATTGGGGATGGACTAGTTAGCCCAACATTATGCCACTCTAGATTATCGGGTGAAAAAGGTAATTTTCAAAATCCCTAATGATGAAGAGTTTTGGTTTAGAGGTGACAAGTGTTTAATGCCTCAGAATCTTATTTTTGCTATCATAGCTAGGAAAATGCTTAGAAGGGGATGTAAAGGCTATTTAGTTGTGGTCAGAGATATGAAGATGGATACGGGGGCAATTGAGAAAGTGCATGTGGTGTGCGAGTTTCCTGAAGAATTACTAGGATTACCACTGGACTAAGAGATAGAGTTTTGTGTAAATGTTGTACCAGGTATAGATCCTATCTCGATGCCACCTTATAGAATGGCACCAGCATAATTGAAAGAGCTTAAGGAGTAGTTGCAAGAATTACTTGATAAGGGTTTTATCAGACTTGGTTCATCTCCTTAAGGTAGTCCTATGTTGTTTGTGAAGAAGAAAGATGGTAGCCTTCAACTGTGTATTGATTACAGACAGTTGAACAAAGCCACCATTAAAAATAAGTATTCTCTTCCAAGGATTGATGACTTGTTTGATAAGCTTTAAGGAGCTTAGTGCTTTTTTAAAATTAACTTGAGATTTGGGTATCATTAGTTGAGGATTAGAAGTGAAGATGTACCTAAGACTATATTTTGGATGAGATATGGCCATTATGAATTTTTGGCGATGTCCTTGGGTTAATCAATGCCCCAACAACTTTTATGGACTTGACGAACCAGGTGTTTAGGCCATTCTTAAATCAATTTTTGATAGTCCTTATTGATAATATCTTGGTATATTTGAGGAGTGAAGCCTAGCATATTATGCATTTAAGGATGGTGCTTCAAACTTTGAGAGAGCATCAGTTGTATGCTAAATTCTCTAAATATGAATTTTGGTTTAATCAAGTAGCATTTAGGCCACGTGGTGTTTAGAGACGGCATACAAATGGATCTCAAGAAAATAGAAGCCATTACATAATGGCAAAGGCTGACGATAGTGACAGAAGTTTGGAGTTTTTTGGGTTTAGCTAGCTATTACAAGAGAATTATGAAGGATTTCTCCAAGATTACACTGCCTTTAATAAGGCTAACTTAAAAAAATGTCAGGTTTGTTTGGACTGACATATGTGAAGAACACATCCAGTTGCTTAAGGGCTTATTGACTTCAGTTCCAGTATTGACTTTACCTTCAAGTAATGAAGGGTACAGAGTGTACTGTGATGCTTCTCGAGTAGGACTGGGGTGTGTATTGATGTAGAATGAGATAGTGGTTACTTATGCTTCACGGCAGTTAAAGAAGCATGAGCAGAACTACCCTACACATAATTTGGAAATGGCAGCTGTGGTATTTGCTTTGAAGATATGGAGGCATTCTTTATATGGTGTGACTTGTGAAATATACACTGACCACAAGAGCTTAAAGTATATCTTTCAGCAAAGAGACTTGAATTTGAGACAGAGAAGATGGATGGAACTTTTGAAAGATTATGATTGCTCTATTCTTTACCATCCGAGTAAAGCGAATGCGGTAGCTGATGCACTGAGTAGGAAGTTAGCAGGCAGTCTTGCACATATCAGCACAAAAAGGAGACCAATAATTAAAGAGTTGCGTGGATTGATTGATCAGGGTTTTCAGTTGAAAGTAACCGAGAAGTGTTTTTTAGCTCAATTCAGAGTATGATTAGTATACTTGGATAGAGTTAAAATAGCTCAAAGAAGAGATCCATAGTTGTAGAAGATTATGTTTAAAGTGCAACAAGGTCAATCTAGAGACCTTATTATTAACAGTGAGGGCATGTTGTGTTTGGGAATAAGGTTATATGTACCATATGTGGATAATTTGAGAAAGGAGATTATGGAGGAAGCCCATTTTTCTACTTATAGTATTCATCTAGGTTCTACCAAAATGTATCATGATTTGAAAGATATATATTAATGGAATGGGATGAAGAGAGACGTTGCAGAATTTATATCCAAGTGTCTTACTTGTCAGCAGGTAAAGTTGGAACACTAGAGGCCATTAGGATTGTTGCAGTAGTTGCCCATCCCAGAGTGAAAGTGGGATATGATTGCTATGGATTTTATAGGTGGGTTACCTCGTACATCAAGTGGCTATGATGCTATTTAGGTGATAATTGATAGACAAACTAAGTCAGCTCACTTTTTGCCAATTAAGAAGATGTACTTTACTGATAGGTTGGCAATATTGTATGTTAATTAGATTATTTGTCTCTATGGAGTACCGGTGAGTATAATGTTTAATAGAGGAGCCACTTTTACTTCAGTTTTTTGGTAAAAATTACATAAGGTTTTAGGTACAAGGTTGGACTTCAGTATAGCTTTTCATCCTCAAACTGATGGTTAGTCAGAAAGGACCATTTAGACTTTGGAGGATATGCTTTGGATGTGTGTGATGGATTTTGGTGGCCATTGGGACATACACTTACCATTGATTGAATTTGCATATAACAATAATTATTATCCTAGTATTAAAATGGTTCCATATGAAGCATTGTATGGAAGAAGGTGCAGATCACCTTTGCATTGGGAAGTTAGAAAGAGACAGTTAACAGGACTAAAATTAGTGTAAGTGACTTCTGAAAAAGTTCTCATCATTCAACAGAGGTTGAAGATGGCCTTCATTAGACAAAAGAGCTATGCACACCCTAAGAGGAAGGATGTGTCATTCTCTGTTAGAGACTTGGTGTTTCTAAAAGTGTCTCCAATGAAGAGAGTAATGAGGATTGGTAAGAAGGGTAAGTTAGCTCCAAGAAACATCGGACCCTTCGAGATTTGATCGAGAGTTGGCGAAGTGGTGTACAGACTAGTGTTACCGCTAGAGTTATCTTGAATTCACTTAGTGTTCCATATATCGATGTTGAGAAAGTATATTTTTGATCCTTCGCATGTCCTTTAGCCTCAGATAGTGGAACTCAATGAGGATTTGATGTATGAAGAGTACCCAGTGACGATAATGGATCAACAAGTTTGTTAGCTTTGCACCAAAGAAATTTTGATGGTGAAAGTGTTGTGGGGCAACCATGTGATTAAGGATTGCACGTGGGAGATTGAGGCAGGAATGCAGGCAGTGTACCCTTATATTTTCATTAGTAAACATTTATAGTTCTTTTTATTTATTTAAAATCAAAGACGAATTTTTTTATAAGGAGGGAAGATTGTAAACACCCGAGTTTCGATATTTATTATGAAATTAATTGGGAATTTAAATGTGAATTTTATTAATATTAAATGAGAATTATTAAATTTAATTAATTTCATTAAATTGTTGTTAAAATTATAGTGTTAATAAAATTGTAATTTAATTTTTAAGAGTATAGTTTATACATGCATATATATTTATATATGTGTGTGTGTAATTATTGGAATAGATATTTTCTTTAAATATAATATACATATAGGTGTACTTCTTGTATTTTAAATAAAAAAATATATTAAAAAATTTTTTTACTTTGTCTTTCTTCCTCCTTTTCTTTTTCTTATTTTCTTTTTGTTTCTCTTCTTCTTCTTCTTCTTCTTGATGCTGGACCAAACTGCACCACCACTACCTCACCATCGCCACCACCATGTCGCACCACCACAATCGGCATCGCCAGCACCTGCAAACCCTCCCCTCTTTGCTGGCGACCGCTGCAACTCCTCCTCCTTCATTCTTCAACGCTGCCAATTTTTCTAATAGCAATCGTTGCCAGCTCCGGTGACCATTGGATGTGCTAACGATTTTTTTTGGCTCACCTCAGCTTGGGCTTTGATTCCCTTAAGCTAATTGCTTCAATCTTCAACTGGAACAACCTCAATTGAAGGTATTTCTACTTTTAGATTTTTGTTGATTTTATGTTGATTGAATTAGAATTAGAGCTGATTGTAGTTTGGATAAATTGTTGTAGAGCTTGAAATCTATCTATGTATATATTTTGTTTAATTTTCTAAAATTTTTTGAAGAAATTGAATTTTTGGGTCTCGGTTACTATTCATGCAGTCCTGGGTTCAAATAATTTTTATATTTTTATTAAATCCTATTAATTATGTGGATTAATCTTTGTTAAGAAAGTTTATTGAAATTATGCACTGAATTTTTATTATAAATTTTTGATTGTTTATGCCAAAATTAAATTTTTGGAAAAATAATTATATATTTGTAATTATTAATTTAAGTAAATTATTGATAATTATGATATTTTAGACAGATTTTGAGTAATAATAGTATTAAAATAATTTTTATAATTTATTTCCTATATTTAACTAAATTATATTAATTTTCAAAAAATAATAAGAACAATAAATTTATTTATCGTTTTTAAGCTGAAATAAGGTACTTGTTAATTTTGTGATATATTCAAGTAATTTAAATAGTTATTTGCAATTAATGTTAATTTAATTGTAAAATTTGAAAAAGTGTGTTTAATGATGAAAATTTAAATATAAACTAGAATTTTACTATTTATTGAAAAATAAATATGTTTTATGTTTCATTATGGAAATAAATGAAATTGTGGTATTTAAATGAGATTTTATGATTTTTGGCGATTTTAAAGAAAATTATATTATTTTATTATTTATGTGCATTGTAGTTCTCGATTGGGTATTTAGTGTAGTTCGGGGGCTCAACCTGAGACTTAGCGATTGTGAGAATATTCAAAGTGTGTTTTCATACAGGAACGACTCTACTTTTAGTGGAGAGATATCTGTTTTACAGAGGAGACTTTGCCAAATTTTCAGTAAATTTCTCGTAAAAGTTGACATCGACATGTGTTGAATTTCTAGTTTTGGTTGACTTTGTGTCTTTGGTCGAGTTAGTTTTGTCAATTCTATAGTTTTAATAATTCCTAGAATTTTTATGAATTTATTTATTTTATTTTATGAGCATATTTTAAATAAATATTATTTATTTTAGAGAACTTTAGGATTCGAGCTGTAGCACCAAGGTAGCAGAGAACGCATGGCCTGACACGCTCAACCTGTGAGTTAATTTTATGAAATGTGTGTTACGCATATTTTCATTATATTTTCAAATAATTAAATATAATAAAGAAATGGTTATATGATTGATTTATGAATATATTTATATTGTCATATGTATGATCATTTCGTTTACATTTGCGAATAGTAATTGAAAGCATGCTTAAAGGAAAAAGTATTTCGTTATGTTTTATTTAATTATTATTTAATCATTTAATTATTCATTATTTAATGATTTATTTATTTTAATTTATTTAATTATTTATAATTCAAATTGATTTGGAGATAATGGTAGAACGTGCTACCTAATGGATGTCATTAGGATCATATGCGCATAGGTAAGATCCCAGTTTATGTGTGAAATACGAAATAGGCTTGGTGGAGCATGTGCTCTTGGGCAAGAGTAAATGGTTAGAGCCCGGTGAAGCTAGTGCTCTTGAGCCGGAAAAAGGGATGTAACTCAGTTGAGCTTGCTCTCAGGACATCAACATGGAATAAATGAAATGACTGTGGCAGTAACTTGGTTGAGCTTGCTCTTGGAACGACAGTCATTTGGATTAAAGAGAGCCGAAAGACTATTAGAATATTGGTTTAGGTGTTCTACCAGATTTTTCGTTAAAATAATTATTTCATATATTTTCTTACGGGGATTTCATATTAAATTAATTTAAGAGTTATAAATAGATTTTATTTAAATATTATCGAGAAAAGTAAATGATTTTAATAATTATAATTACTTTATTTTAATTTATTTTAAAAAGAGGTTTTAACAAATGATTTTAAAACTAGCATGCATTTTATAAAATTAATTCATTCAGTGAGGTTTGATTCCCCTTAACTTATTTTTTTTAGGACCTCACAATCAACTTTCTAGTGTTCCCATCTGCGCCGGGTTCGTTCTTCACCGGCTACACTATGTATGTTGAATTGATATATGTATTGTATAACTAATTCTAGATACCACAGTAGTTAACTATGAAACTAGTGTTATTTGTATTTTGACTTGAAATGTTGTTGTATTTAAAGAATATTATTTTATGTAATTGGTATTGTGCATTATTATCAGTTTATTGTTAAGTATGTTGTTTTTATTTCGCGAAAATTTTTTAAGGCTTATTACTGGTTTGGGTTCCTTTATATATTCCCATTCGCTAGTGCCGGTCATGTAACTTTTAGTTCAGGTCATGACAATGTATGTCTATTTGATTTAAGTACTATGTAATCGAATTTTAAATACTGTAGTAGTTAATGATGAACTTGTATTATTAGCATTTTGGTTTTATTTGAGTTGAGATATTGATGTACTTGGATATATTATCATATGTATTTAATAAATTGATGAATTTATTATGGTTTTATTTTTGAGGTGATTGATTTTGTTTGCAAAAATTTCCAAGGCTTACTATGGGTTTTAATTGCATTATGTATTTCCCATTCCTTAGTGCTGGTCACGTACCTATGGGTTCAGATTGTGACAAAGTTGGTCAAAGCTTATGGTTTATTAGTTAATCTTTAGGTCATTTAAATTTTTCTTTTCTTGAACTATTATGATGAATAGGTGATAAATGTCAATTGTTGTTATCATTACTTCTAGAATTTCATATACGTGTTAATTACTGGTTGTGTTTTGAATTTTGTTAGTTTTATCTTTTTAGAAAGAGAAAGAGAGTATAGAATGCTCCTATTGCAGATGTAGCTTATGATGAGGGTGAGCAATCTATTCAGGATGAAGTTCCCTCTGCCCCTCGACGTAGAGGGAAGGGTAGGCCTGAAGCTAGTATAGTTGGGAGGCAGGAGCAACAACAACAAGTTGAGCTAGAATCTCTAGAAATGGATCATTTAGCATTTACAGCTAGCATGGCAGGGATTAAACAAGGCTTACCAACACTTAATCAAGCTATACCATTAGTACAATAGATGTTGCAATAGAGGAATTAAGGGATGTCTAATGCAGATGCAACTTTATTGTATTCAAGAGTTTGAAGGGTTTTTTTTTTATGGTACTGGTGATGCCTTGGATTTTATAAACACCATCAAGGCTAGAACAAGGACTAATTAGAGTTTACAGAGCATTTTTTAAGATATATCTGCCCAGTTACCATAAGAGATAATTACATATGGTAGTTATTGCGTATTATTAAAGGTGAACGATCAGTCGACGAGTACACTTGTGGGTTTTTAGGCTGTCACATCATGCTGTGGATGTGATGTAGGATGAGAGGAGAGCGGTGGATTTGTTATGATAGGATTGAAACTTAGTATCCGGTTAGAGGATCAAAACTTGAAAAGTGTTGTTGAGGAGGCTAGACAGCTAGAGAGGCAACACATTTGGCATAGGACTATCCCTGACCCTTACTTGAGCGGTAGTAATGGATCAATAGTAGCTCAAGGGATTTAGTAGCCTATATTTCAGATGGGAAGTGTTGGCCTTCAGACTACTGGTACCTCGCAGTAGAGCTATAGAGGCAACCGTGTATATAAGAGTGGAAGACATAGTCGATGGAGTAGCAGACCTTTGAGATTTGGACCTAGAGCCAGTAGTGGCAGGATTAATCAGAGTTTTGGGTACAACAATATAGGCTCAGGGCCTAGTGCATATCCTACTTATAGCCAATGACATCAAGGGCCATGCCATTTATTGATTGGAATATGTTTTAGGTGTAGGAAAATAAGACATCTTACTAGAGCTTATCCTAACACTGGATATTAGCCATCTTATACTCAGGGATCTTCATCTTTGGTTGCTCAGCTATTCCAGTAGGTGCATTAGCCCCATCAAGCACCTATGTTCCGTCAACAAAGATCAATATAATTTATGGGCCAGCAAGGCCGAGGTGCAGGAGGTAAGCCAGAAGGGAGACTAAGTGGCAAAGGATTTACACAATCATCCACTTCTTAGCAAGTTGGTTGTGGATAGGCCAAAGTGTTCACTTTGACTCCTCAAGATGCTCAAGCATCTAATGCAGTAGTGGCAGGTACTCTTTTAGTTTCTTCTCTTAATGTAAGAGTCTTGTTTAATCCGAGTGCATTGCATTCTTTTGTTTCTCATGTGTTTGCTTTAAGGATGGGATGGCAACCATCCAAGTTGTTAACTCCATTATTTATAGCAACTCCACTTAGCGATGAGTTAGAGATAAATATAGTCTTTCCATCTTATCTAGTGTTGGTGGAAGGTAGAGAGTTACTGGCACAATTAGTTCTTTTGGATGTGATTGATTTTGATGTGATTTTAGGGATGGATTGGCTAGCTTGATATTATGCCACTCTGGATTGTTGAGAGAAGTTTGTGATTTTTAGAATCCTAAATGATGAGGAGTTTTAGTTCAGAGGCGATAAGAGTTTAATGCCTCAGAATCTTATCTCCGCAATCATAGATAGAAAGATGCTTAGAAGGGGATATCAATGCTATTTAGCTATGGTTAGGGATACAAAGTTAGATAAGGGGGCAGTTGAGAATATGTCAGTGGTGTGTGAGTTTCCTGATGTTTTTCCTGAAGAATTACCAGGATTGCCCTAAGAAAGAGAGATAGAATTCTGTATTGATATTGTACTTGGTACAAATCCTATCTCTATGTCACTTTATAGGATGGCACCTACATAATTGAAGGAGCTTAAAGAGTAGTTGCAAGAGTTGCTACACCTTTGATGAGGTTAACCCAAAAGAATACTAAGTTTGTGTGGTCAGATAAATGTGGGGAGCATTTTCAGATGCTTATAGGTTGACTTCAGCTCCAGTTTTGACTTTACCTTTGAGAAGTAATAAGTATATTGTATATTATGATGCTTCTCGAGTAGGATTGGGTGATGCACTTATGCAAGATGGTAGGGTAGTTGCTTATGCTTCACATCAGTTGAAGAAGCACAAATAGAATTATCCTACTCATAATTTAGAAATGGCAGTTGTAGTGTTTACCTTAAAGATTTGGAGGCATTACTTGTATGGTGTGATTTATAAAATTTACACTGATCATAAAAGTTTGAAGTATATCTTTCAATAAAGAGATTTGAATTTGAGGCAAAAGAGATAAATGGAACTCTTAAAAGATTATAATTGTTCCATTCTTTACCATTCAAGTAAGGCTAATGTGGTAGTTGATGCAATGAGTAGGAAGTTATCAGGAAGTCTTACTCACATTAGCTCGGAAAGGAGGCCGATTGTTAAGGAGATGCTTGAGCTAATTGATCAAGGATTGCAATGGAAGGTAACCAAGAAATGCCTTTTAGCTCAATTCAGAGTACATTTTATGTACTTGCATAAAGTTAAAGCAGTAGAGAGAAGAGACCCACAATTACAAAAGATAATGTTGGAAGTATGGTGAGGTCCCGAGATTTTATAATTGATAGTGAGGGCATTTTGCATTTGGGCACTAGGCTATATGTGCCAGATGTGGATGAGCTGAGGAAGGAGATCATGGAGGAAGCTCATTTTTCAACTTATAGTGTTCACCCAAGTTCTATAAAAATGTATCATATTTTGAAAGATACATATTGGTGAAATGGAATGAAAAGAGACATTGTAGAATTTGTATCCAAGTATCTCACTTATCAGTAGGCGAAATTAGAGCATAAGCAACCCTTAGGATCACTACAACAATTACCCATTCTAGAGTGGAAGTGGGACATGATTGCGATGGACTTTTTTTTTGGTTTTCCTCACACATCAGGTGGATATAATGTTATATGGGTGATAATTGATAAGTTGACCAAGTCAACTCACTTCTTGCTAACTAAAAAGACTTATACTACAAACAAGTTGGCCAGATTGTAAATCAACTAAATTGTTTATCGACATGGGGTGCTAGAAAGTATAGTGTCGGATAAAGGACCAACTTTTACTTTGATCTTTTGGCAACAATTGCAGAAGGCTTTAGGTACAAAATTGGATTTCAGCATAACTTTTCATCCTTAAACTGATGGTCAGTTAGAAAGGACCATTCATGTAACACCCTATTTCTTTGCTATTAAAATAGCCCAAGTCTTTATTTAACATATTAATTCAACCATATCATGATTAACAAAGTCCATATATTATTTAAGCACACAAAAGAGTACAAAATTTTTATTCTTATAATATATAAGAGTTATAATTAAAAATAAGTACAAAACATATCCTTTTTGTCTAAGTGTATGCTTATGATACAAGGAGAGAGAGTGAGAGTTCAGCCAATGACCTTTGCTCCATACTTTATTTATAATGTGATATGCTTCAAAACAATCACACTTCAAACTTTACTATCTGAAAAAATAATTATGATTTAGTGAGTTGTAACTCAATGAATATAAATATCAATTAAATTTTGAAGGCACAAAAAAAAAGCAAAAATTGATATTAAATCACAATACAAGTATAATTCATTCAAATGGAAGTGCTAATGTAATATTCATTTATTTTGTTGTGGCATAACAAGACAAATATTGCTCCCGGGATTCATGTGAAATAATTACCATTTGATTTTTTTGGCTAGCATATAACATATGAATTATATGATTTTCTTTTATCATTTGCATTCGCCATGTGGTTTTCAAATATTTGCCAAGTTGGTCACAACATCCTTTTATATCCATATGTAAGTGCTCACATGTGTATTTGCATTTAACTTATAAAAACTTATGTATAGACATAATCAATCAATAAGCAAACCATATACATTTAAATAATCAAAATGAAATTCACCTTAATCACATAGTTTTACCCACGAATTCAATCAATATTTATACTCACTCTTTAAGATGCTAAACACTTTATGGATGACTTGAATCACCTTCTCGAGCTTCACCAATGCTTTGGAATCCCAAAATGTAACATACATTTGATTAAAAAAAATGCCTACATTGAGTGTTTATGTTTGGTATACAACTGGAATGTGTTCCGTATATATGTAAATTTAACATTTATGCATATTTTTCTCCTTATTAAGCAACTTAACCATACTAAACCTAGGAGTGAATAACTTTCACCATAAAACTCCAAATTATTTTATTCAATTTAAAAAAAAATAGACACATAGGGCTACTATATATCCAAAAATTAGCTTAATATATGCCCTGCACAATAAATGGTGAATTTTTGAATTTATACATGTGCTCTGCATAGAAACAGTTTGAGTAGGTCTCAATCAATTTAGAATTTCTCTCGTTATACATGTATAATTGCAAAACCATATTTTAGTAACTTCATTGACATATAAAGGAATAACTTTCATGTTTTAAAATTTGTCTACTTCAGCATCTAAGGTTCTCATATTAATTAAGGAAAACTGGACTGCCTGCAAACATTTCAAGCAGAACTAGTCCCAACCCAAGGATGATTTCTTATTACACACCTATTATTTCACAAAACTGCATCACTTGGTTTTAGATAACATATAAAGAAACAAAACTTATGTTTATCATGTTATCAAATTCAGTCTCTAACATCCTAAAAAAAACAATAAATATCAGGTAGCTTGATAGAACTGCTATGTGAACCAATCCCAAATAAACTTTCGTAAAATTTTACATACTTGATATCTCATAAAACCATTTTATAGCTATAAAGATTAGATATATATATATATATAAGTTTCATTTTTTGTACTTCTTTTAATTCCTCTTCTATGGCTATGAAAATAGAGGTGTCAAATTCTACTCTGACATAAAATTCACTAGCTATAAAATTATTTCCCACCATCATTACATAATTTCAAATATAATTCAAAATAAAAATAAGTAATTTACCTAAATCAATAGTTAAGATCATCTAGATTCAAATTAGGAACCTGAGAGAAAAAAAAAATAATTAGATATGTATATTTTGATAGGAAGAGGATGATGGTTTAAGGTGGAGATAAGTAAAGATTTTCTAGTGTTTTTTTTATTTTATCATAATGTTCCTTCCCCTTTATATATATATATATATATATATATATATTTTCCACATATCCCATATTCTAACACCTTTTTTTTTTTACAAAACAATGACATCTCTATAATTATCCACTATCATCATCATGATTATTATTAATTATCTAGCAAAATTCAAGTCACTCTGTGTAAACATGTTAACTAGAATTAATTTTTTTACATATTTATAATATCCAAATACATCTTATAATACACATACTCAAGTATACCATTACAATGCACTTTGACGAATACAAAACAAATGAGAAAATGTGAAATACACATAGCCAAATGGAATGATTTAAGATGCACATGTTAAAGTGAATTATATGCAATACATGAAAATTAATTGAAAAGCTTATGGTTAGGGTCAAGGATGTTACAATTCAGACTTTGGAGGATATGCTTCAGATGTGTGCAATAGATTTTGGTAGTCAATGGGATTTGCACCATTTTGGTAGTCAATGGGATTTACACCTACTTTAGATTGAATTTGCATATAATAGCAATTATCATGCAAGTATTGAGATGGCTCCAAATGAAGCATTGTATGGAAGAAAGTTTAGATCATCCTTGCATTGGGAAGTTAGCAAGAGATAATTGACAGACCCAAAATTGATGCAAGTGACTTTAAAGAAAATTCCTGTCATCCAACAGAAATTAAGGATAACTTTTAGTCGACAGAAAAGCTATGTTGATCCTAAGAGGAGAGATGTATCATTTTTTTATAGGAGACATCGTGTTCTTTAAGGAGTCTCCAATGAAGGAAGTGATGAGGTTTGGTAAGAAGGGTAAGTTAGCTCCAAGATATAGCAGACCCTTCAAAATTTGTTCAAGGGTAGGAGATGTGGCTTACAAATTGGTGTTACTACCGGAGTTGTTGCGTATTCATTTGGTATTCCATGTCTGTATTTTGAGGAAGTAAATCTCTGATCCTTTTTATGTTCTTCAGCCTCAGATAGTGAAGCTCAGTAAAGATTTGACTTATAAGGAATATCCAGTGGCGATAGTGGACCAACAAGTTCATAAGCTCTATACCAAAAAAATTCTTATGTTAAAGTACTGTAGAGCAATCATGCGATAGAAAATTGTACTTGGGAGACCGAGACAAATATGCGAGTGGCATACCCCTATCTTTTTCCTTAGTAAAACTTTATACATTTTTCTATTTTGTTAAAATTCGAAGATGAATTTTTATAAGAGGAGAAGATTGTAAAGACCCATATTTTTTATTTACTTATTAAGTTAAAATGGGAATTTATTAAGTTAAATTATTATTTTATTTAATTAGTGTTATATAAGTATTTATTAAGTGTTTTAATAAATTGACAATTATTATAGTATGTTATAAATATATTATGTATGTGAATAAAGGTGAGTGGATATTTTTATTTTTAATTAATATATTTGTAATTTGTACTTTAAATAAAATAAAATAAAAGTTAAAAACATTTTCCCTTTTTTCCTTTTTCCTTCTTTTTTTTTCTTTTCCTTCTTCTTCTTCTTCCTCGCTCCAGCTACTGCCATCACCACCCTTGCGCCACTGCCAACGCCGATTAGCTCCAATCGACACCATCAGCCACACCTCTTCCCTCTAGCCACCTTCCCTGTCTCTCCCTCCTCCATTTTTGCCCCCACCGAGGAGAAGAGAGAGCCACTATCACCGGCTCCAACGACACCCAACCTCATCGGTGGTCTCAAACGGTTCCTCTCCTCTTGGGCTTCGCCTTAATCAATTTCGAGAATCATCATCGGAATCAACTTCAATTTTAGGTAATTCGATTTTAGGTTTTTGGATTATTTTAATTAATTGAGCTTTAATTAGACTGATTCAGGTTTAGTTGCTATTATGTAAAATGAAATTGGAGTTGAGATCTATCTATGTATATTTTTTTATAATTTTCTAGCAAATTTGGATTTCAGGTTTTGGGTTATTGTTCAGTTACTATTTTGACCCAGAAATTTTTATATCTTTATTAAATTCCATAAATTATGTAGATTAAACTTTCTGAATGAAGTTTTGTGAGATTATTTGCAAAATTTAAGATATGAATTTTTAAAGACTATGTTTAATAATGTATTTTTAGAAAAATTATTACAAATTAGTAATTACTTAATTTTAATTAAATTTATTGTTTTTTATTCTATTTTAGACTGAATTTAAATAATAAAAGTATGAAAATAATTTTTATAATTAATTTCAAATTTTTAGTTAATTAGTAGTAATTTTGGAAAAATAAACGAATAATGAATTTATTTATTATTTTTAAGCTTAAATGAGTCCCTTATTATTTTGATGATATAACTGAGTGATTTAAATAGTTATTTATAATTAATGCTAATTTAGTTATAAAAGGGAAATTTGATTCCATTAACGAAATTTTATTTATAAACTTGAATTTTACTATTTATTTGGAAATAAGTTTCCTTTATATTTTTATTATATAAATAAATTAAATTGTATTGTATTGGTTAACTAAATTTTTATGATATATTAGTGATTTGAGAAAATTATTGTTTTTTTATATATCTTGTTGTGCTGATTCTCGGTTGGGCATTAAATGCAGTTCGAGAATCCAACCCGAGATGTTGAGTTGTGAAAGTTATAGAAGTATCGTTTTGTGCAAGAATGACTCTCCTTTTAATAGAGAAATGTTCGTTTTACAATAGACTCTACCAAATTTTTGATAGATTTCTCATAAAATGTGACATTGATATGTGTTAATTTTTGAGTTTGTACAGCATTGTGTCTTAGATCGAGTCAACCTCATCAATTCTATAATTTTAATAAACTGAGAATTTTTATGAAATTATTCATTTTATCATATAAACTTATTTTAAATAAATATTATTTATTTTAGAGAACTCCGGGACGAGAGCTGTAGCACTTGGGCAGCAGAAGACGCGTCGCCCAGCACACTCGACCTGTGAGTTAATTTTATGGAATGTGTGTTGTGGATGTTTAAATTATATTTTTATGTGGTTAAAATAATAAAGAAGTTGATTATATGAATTTATCTATGAAAATATTTATATTGTCATATGCACGATTTTATTATTATGAATAGTATTTGAAAGGATGTGTTAATGGAATTTCTTTCATTCTACTTTAGTTATTTATTTATAATTTAAATTGATTTGGAGAAAATGGTAGAATGTGATACCTAATGGGTATCACTAGAAACACGTGCACACTGGTTGAGATCTCTATATGTTAAAATGTGTGAATTTAGGTCGATGGAGCGTGTGTTCTCGGGCAGAGTATAAGTTGAGCTCGGTGAAGCTAATGCTCTTGGGCCGAAAATGGGATGTAACTCGATTGAGTTTGCTCTTGAGACATCCATATAGAAATAAGTGAATCGACTATGACTATAACTCGGTTGAGCTTGCTCTCGGGATGGCAGTTGTAGCACCCACCTAATGCATTTGCATTTATTTGCATAACAAGCATATCATATAGACATAAGAAAATGCATGAGATATGTATGGTATTAATTCTAATGTTACATAGGAGAACAATAAAAATGTTTATAATTAAATCCAAAACTAGAATTAAAAAGCTAAGAGTTTAAACTGGTTAATGGTAAAAAAAATATAGGACTTAAATTGGTTAAGTTAATTAATATATATATATATATATATATAAACAAAAATTTTGCTAGAATTAACATCTATGGAAATATTTCATTTGTTAAAAAAAAAGATAAGAAAAAAGTGGATTATGGAAGAAGACAAGATTAGGACCAAGGAAAAAAAAAAGGGTTGCCATATGGATAGAAAAGGGAAGAAGGAAGAAAAGATTTTCTTCTTTTTCATCATCCTCATCTTCTTTAAAAAAAAAAAGCTCAATTTTAAAGTAAATTGAAGGTTTAAAAATTTATTCTAGACCACGATCTTCATCTTGAAAGCCTTAAGTGTTTATTTGGTAAGTAATTTTAATATTTTTGGTTGAATTAAGTTAGGGTTTATAAGATAAAAAATTCGGGGTTCTAAGGATCTGGTTTTTCGGTCATATTGTTTTGATAATATCTTGAGCTAGAAAACTTCAAATTGAGTAATTTTTTATGATATGGAAACTTTGAAGAGTTATCTAAGACTATTCATCTTTATCTCTATCTAATTCAGACTCTATGTTAGTTTAATAAAAGGAAATATTTTATTGCTTAGTTTCCATCGTCGGTCTAAGTAAGGTGGATTGTTTTATAGAGTTCTTCCTCTATACACCTTCAATTGAAGCAAAATTAATTTTAAATTACTCTAGAGACATAGGGTTAATAATATTAAGAGTTTTATTTCGATATATATGTAATATCCTATGTTTTTAATTAAATAAAGTAATAATTGAATTTTTTTTATTATTATTACATTAAATAATTTTTACTAGCTAGCTATATTATTTGTGCTAGGGCTATATAATTAATATTTTAGTGAATTATATTTCCTATAGCACTAACTATATATATATTTAGGATTTGCAATAAATCAGATTTTATTATAATGGCAAGTGTATATATGTATATATATATATATATATATATATGTAGATATATATATTATATACAATGAGGATGAATACACACATATGTCATGTATACATATATATAAAAGAAAAAGATTAAGATATAATATAAAGTATATTATATATATATATATATATATGTGTGTGTGTGTGTGTGTGTGTGTGTGTGTGTGTGTGTGTGTGTGTGTGTATAGGTTCAGAGAAGGAGAGCCCGAAATCCCTTCCCCCTCTCGCCATCCTCACGATCCACCCACCTCCGCGCTGCTGCCTTCACCGTCAGGACCTCATCTCCGTTGTGGTCGAGTGCTCACGGGTGGCTGAAGCTACAGTCCTTCTTCTCCTTCTTCTCTTTTCGCCTGGCAGCTAACTCCCTTGTCCTCACGCAGTAGCAGCTTTGTCCAGCTCCGCTCTGTACCAACTCCCCTCTTCCGATGCCGCCTTCTTACTGCAGCTTGCTGCCTCCATAACCTCCCCCTCCGGTGACAGCGAGCCCCTCATTCCTCCTTCTCTGTTTCTGCAGTTAGGTGGTGAGTAATGCTCACCCGATTCCTCCATTTTCTTCCTTGATCTTGAATATTTTTGGTTGATTATCTAAATATAGGGTGTTGTTGGCGTAATGAGGATGATAATTACTCATTTGGTATTTTTGGGAATTATTTGATTTTTTTTCAGAATTTTATTTTAATTTTTTTGTCATTTAATTACTTGATTTTATTCTATTCTTAAGTGTAATTAGTGATTAGGTTAAATATAGTTAAGTATTTTTGAGTTTATTGATTTTATTTAGGGTTTTAGAAATTTTTAGTGTTAATTAGAGATATATGTAAATTTTAGGTATTTAATGGGTAATTATGCTAATTTCGAAAATTATGGTTAAAAATTTGTGAAATTTTGATAAATGAGGTTATTAGTGAATGTTATAAATTTTAGAACTCAAATTATAATTTTTGAGATTTTATACTATTTTTTTTATAAATATTTTTGGTTATGTAAAATGTAATTTTTAGGTTAAATAATATTTTTGGGAGAAATTTTTGGTTGATTAAATGTTTTAATTATATTAGGAGGATTTATTTTGAGAAAAATAAGTTTTAGATAATTTTAAGGAATTATTTTAGTATAAATAGCACATTGTGTAAATTATGTATTTTAGGGGGGTAAAAATGTAATTTTTACACTAACTATGATAAATATGTAATTTTAATTAGTTTTATTAATATTTTAAAGGTTTGGACAATTTTTTATAAATTAATTGATATAATTACCTAAGTAGTGTAAAATTTTAAATATCAAATTCCCAATATATATATATTCATATAATACATTACCAAGGTTTTATTTTGGATAATAATTATATTTATATTATTGGTGATGGAATACACATTTAATTGTTTAATTTTGAATAATTAAGATTTTATATATGTTATTTATTCTAGTATACATGTATGTGAAATATATATTTGAGAAATAAATATTATTAACTCTTGATATCTTATTGAGTTGTAATCTCGATCGGGGCAAATTGTAGTTTTGGGAGCCCGACTCGAGTGAGAATGGTCGTGGCTATTAGAAGTGCATTTTCTATGCAGGTCTGGCTCTACCTTCGGTAGAGAGATGACCGTTTTACAGAGGAGACTCTGCCAAAATTTCGGTAGATTTTCTCGTAAAATGTGATACTCATAAAAATTTCTACCGTTAGTTAGGTTAAATCCTGTCTGTCGAGTCTTGTCCGATTTTCCTCGAGTCAGTCTGGAATTTCATTATTCTGTTGATTTATGATTCCGATTCCTTAGTGATGTTTTAAAAATCGATTTATTATTTTTCTTTTAGAGCATATCGGAGCAGAAGCTGTGTCACGACCCAAAACAGGGGCCATGACCGGCGCTAGGGAACGGGAATTCTTTCGAATCCGGAACCCGTAGCAAGCCTAAAAATAAAATAAATATGCAATAATAACAATAAAAATATAATATGCAGCGGAAAATAAAATCATAAATATTACAATATCATCCATATCAACTGGATTTAATTCAAAACTCATCACATCGCATATATAATCACATAAATGTATAATCTTTATACAAATCCAGTTTTACTATAATACATCTCTTTAAAACAAATACTTTAATTCACAACTACTGAAAATCACAACTACTGCAGTGTCTAGATAAAATAAATAAGACTCAAGTATATAATTTACATAAAGAAGCCGGGGCGGAAGAAATCCGGCGTATCGACCTGGTACTGAGGTCTGAGGAAGTTGACTCTCCTGAAAAATAGTCAACGGAAGGGAGTCAGACCTCACTGAGTGAATTACTATAATATATATACATACACTCTAAGTGATAATGCATACAGTCAACAGTATATGAGTAATATGTATATATACAGGCAAATTCATACAGATGCAGAAAAATCATTTTATATATTTGTCTGAAAATCAACTTTTATGAAGGATCACATAGAACCCTAGAATATCGCAACCTCAGAAAAATAGTGTTAAACAACACTCTAGCCATACAGGCTCACTGATTCCAAATATATCCACTTAATCCATATGGACAGTAGACTGGCCCCGAGACACTAAGTCAACCGAGCTCCAGCAGTCTGACTGCCAGTGTGATTGGCCCCGAGACACTTGGTCAACCGAGCTCCAGCAATCATACCCAAACCACATCTCACATATATCGATAATCATAATCAAATCAATACCCACAAATAGTCAGTAATAAAGCCTAAATACTATAGGCGTACCGGTACGTACTCGGTCCTAGTGCTGTCCACTAGGTAGCACGTTCTATTGATATCCTTCATTCTTAAATATAAAACATTCATTCACAAAAATAAATGATGCATGGATATAAATGAAATAGCAATATAAACCATATATATACCGAAAATATACCAAACGTAAACCAGGTATATTTTGAGTATATATATGTCAAATAAATCCAATCAAATCATGAATTAAACTAAAAATATATTTAAAAACATTTTAAATATATTTTATTAATAAAACATGTATATAATTTATTATATACCAAAAATATACCAAAAATATACTTGAATATAAATCATGTTATTTATGCATATTATGCATTTTCTAAATCATGCATCCTAAGCATATATATATAATATAGTAACTCACCTAATGCGCTCCACGAGACAGGTCCGACGGGCCTGGTCCACTAACCCTTGGTCTCGGCGCAACTAAACAAGAAATAATTAATCGATATCAGAATAACCCTAACAGAAATCCTAGAATTCAATCTAGAGTATTAAAATACGGAAACAGAATTAGGGTTCGACTGGATATCACGTTTTACGAGAATTCTACCGAAAATCCGACAGAACCTCCCCTGTAAAACGGACATCTCTCTACTCAAAAGAGTAGAGCCGACCCTGCAAAGAAATACACTTCAAAAATAAACACCACAATCAATCACAACCCCTCGGTCGGACTCCAGACTACAATCTGTCGACCGGGGTCCACAAACACAGAATAATATTCCAGATACAACAAAAATATCCTTAAATCACAAAAATACATTTCATACGTAGAAATTACATAATAAATCTTGAAACACTGTAAAAACCGATTAAAACTCATTTTATTAGAAAAACCGTATATTATATATATAATTGAAAATAATTCCCGGAAAATAGTTTTAATTAGTTAAAAATACTAAATATTTTGTAGAAATCATTTTTATACCTTAAATAAATATTAAAACCAATTAAATTACATTTTTAGACAATTTAGGGTAAAATTACCAAAATACCCCTATATATATATATATACCTAAATTATTTCAAAAATTCACCAAAAATCATACAATTATCCAAAATTAATTTTCTCAACATATTTATCAATAATATCAATAATTAAACTCAATTAACCAATTAAATTCAAATAAAAACACAATTAACTTAATTTTACAAAATCACCTAAACTTCAATAATTAAAAATAAATACTTAGAAATTCATAAAAATTCCAAATAAATTTCTATAATTCATTTCAACACCTAATTCAACCATAAACTCCAATTTCATAATTTAAATAATTAATTTCCGAAAATTAGAAAATAATATTAAAATATTCAAAAATACCCAAAAATCCAAACAACCTCCAAAAATTCTACAAAAATTCATACATGAAGATTAAACTACCAGGAACAACATTTGTGAAGGAAGTTTCCATGAATCATCCAAATCGAAGCTCAAAAAAATCGAAAACCAAAAGTGGCCGAAAACTTCAAATCAAAACCTAAGCAATTCTAGACCATTTTAGCTCAAACCAAAGCTAGAATAACACTCACCGGAGCTCAAGGAGAAGATAGAGACCGGCGGTGTCAAAAACGGTGGCCGGAGGAGGGAGAAACGGCGGTAAGAAGAAATGGTGGTCCGGCGCCCGCGCGGGAGAAGAAAGAAGAAGAAGAAGAAAAAGAAAAAGAAAGAAAAGGAAAGAAAAAGAAAAAAAAGAAAAAAGAAAAAAAATAATAAATTTTAATAATTTAATAATAAATAAAATAATCAAATAATAATAAATAAATAATAAAATATTAGGGTAATAATAAACCCTAATTAAATAAATATACACACACAGGCTTTATTTAATAATTTAAAAATATGTATGAGTTCATGCAAACCCGTAAATACATTTAAAATAATTAATAATACATTGTTTACGTGGAAATTTCCCCGAAAATGAGAGTCCCGGGAAAATTTTACGTAAAACACTGTATATAAAACACAGTAATTAAAATAGGTTTAAAATACATATCAACTCATAAAAATATCGTACAATGCATAAAAATTATTGACACTGTATATCCCGGTACAGTGTAAAAATATTTTAAAAAAACACGGGATATTACAAGCTGTGAGATCGAGGCAGACGCGTGGTCGTCAGCCTTCGCATTCATCCTGTAAGTCAATAGAACGATCTGTGCGTGTGTTTTATTTAAAGAATGCATGCGCTCGTATTTCTATTATATTGATTATATGATTTATTTAATTTAATGTTATTATTTACAATTTAAATGCATTTTATTTATCTAAAATCGATTTGAGAAATTTTGGTAGAATGGGCTACCCGGTGGGCTTCACCAGGACTATGTGCACATGGTAGAGATTGAGAGATGGATCCGATAATTGTATGATTGATGAATGTTAAACTGGGACGGGTGCCTCGGTGGAAGCCTTTGCTCTCGGGGACCGCCAGTGATTGTAAGGTCGAAAATGGACTGGGATGGGTGCCTCGGTCGACGCATTTGCTCTCGAGGACCACCAGTGCCATTTATTTGGATTAAGTGAATGACTACGGCTTGGTGCCTCGGTTGATGCCTTTGCTCTCGGGGACCGGTAGTCTAGTTGGAGTAAGTGGGCCCGGTTGGCCATTTAGATTTTGGGTTTAGGGTTCTACTGAGATTTTTCAAAAGCTATACTTATATATTATAAATTATTTTCACTATAAACATATATAGTTTTCAAAAAGGCTTTCAAATCGTACATCTCTTTTTATTGACTTACTCAGTGAGGTCTGATTCTCCTCAATTTTTTTTTTCAGGAGCTTGGGATTTCGACCTCAGACTACCTCCACGCCCGGTTTCTTCTTCACCAGCTATTTTATGTAGGTCATTGTAAGTTGTACTGTATGTTAATCTAGGACGCTGCAGTAGTGTATATATATATATATATATATATATATATATATATATATATATATATATATATATATATATATATATATATATATATATATATATATGTTAAAGATTTGTATGGTTTAAACATAATTGTGTAATTTATTTGTGTAAACCACGCTTATGTATAAGATTCAAATTCGATTTATAATATGAGATGTTGAAACGCGTTATTATTTAAACAGTTGAATTTGTGTAATTTGAGAAAAATCAGTTTGATAATGTGTTCTGTTTTAAAATAAAGTTTAAAATATGAATGGTTTTATTTTCTTCTCCTTTAGGCTTACTACGGGTTTCGGGGGCCTTATGCCTACCCATTCCCTAGTGCCGATCACGTGCCCTCGGGTTCGGGTCGTGACAATATATTGTATAGAATTATTGGTAAATTTTTAAATTCACCCTATTAAATATGTAATAGTTGGCAACTTCATAAGTTTAGGTAGTTTAGTGATGTTATCATGCTATGTGAGGTTCTATTATTTTTGGATGTTTGAAAACAAGTCAATTATAATCTATTTTAGCTAAATCAAATGGAAATGAGGCTTTTATACAAGTAAATACAAGCAAAGGCAAGGAAGCAATAAAGGTAAGTGAATAACTTAATGTTCTGTGTGAAAATAATACTTAAAATAAATAATTACAAATTTATTTGTTAAGCTGGTTGGTTAAGAGAAAAATATGTGTTATAATTTATATATGATAGTTTTTTATTATTGTGTTAATGGTCGATTGTTTTTTAGATGAGATTATACATATCAAAGAGGTTGTGCTTGAGAATAATGGTTGCTGAATCCGGTGTCCTATTTATGTAAGAATAGAATACTTGTTAAAGTCATATCTAGAGTATTATAACTCCAAATGGAGTTCCATTTGATGCTATAAAAACTTGGAGATATTACTTACAAAATTGATAGAAATAGAGAAAATCTAATTTTGTTGTCTTGATGGTCAATTTGAGCAATACTTTTTGTAGCTTAGTCTTTTTATGGTAGAATGACAATGGTGAATTGTTTTTAATGTTTCTTCTTTTATCCACATCAAGTTGATGTGAAATTTGTTGAAAATTAATTTAGACTTATAATGATATTAATCTAGAAAATATGACTTTGATATTCATAATGTGGAATTTTTTATGTATTTTTAAATTTACACTATCGAATCCGCCATATTGAAATATGGTATATTTTTGCTACATCTTACATATATTATTATTCTTATGTATTACAAGAATGTTAATTGTTTAATGGAGTGGTATGTAATGTATATTAAAATATAAGAAATACGGTTGGATGAGTATGAGAATGTAATATTACTTATGAATGAGACAATGTTGTGTGTGTTAAGGAATCTCCTTGAAATATCATAATAAGGCTAAAGAAATATTTGGTACCAAATTATGACGGGTTGTGTGTGTATGGGGATCCTTGAATAATTAAAAAGAAGTTGTGATTTTTTATAGATAATTCACAAGTTCATTACTGTCTAAAATAAAATACTATGATACTATGACTATATACATATTATAAATGCATAGTTAAATATTGAATGGATTGACCGTTGATAATATTACATGCTTGAATGAGTTATTTTTCATAGGACATTGTATTATTTATTTACTGAGTTGCAAGCTCACTCCTCTACATTATTTTTCAGGACTAGAAGAACTGTAGTTTGTCTTGAAAAAACTTTTGCATCAATTGAACTAGCATTGTGTTACGACTCAAAACAAGGGTCATGGCCAGCGCTAGGGAATAGGAATTCTTTCGAATCCGGAACCCTTAGCAAGCCTTAAAATAAAACAAAATATGCAATAATAATAATAACTTAATTAAAATACTTTACAGCGGAAATAAAATCATAAATAAAACAAAATAATAATCCACCAATGTAATAAAATTGAACACCCTGATCTCATATATATAAATATATAAAAATTCACAAAAATTACAAATAAATTTCTATAATTCATTTAAACACCTATAATTACCATAAAATACAATTTCATAATTTAATTAATTAATTTTCAAAACTTAGAAAATAATAATAAAATAATAAAAAATACCCAAAAATCAAAATAAATTCTACAAAAATTACAGCATGTAGATTGAGCTTCCAAGATCAAATTTGGTGAAGGAAGTTTTCATGAATCAATCAAATTGAAGCTCAAAAAAATTCAAAACCCTAAATGGTTGAAATGAAGAAATTGAAACCTAGGAAAATCTAGACCATTTTAAGTGAAACAAAGCTTGGAATCACATTCACCGGAGCTCAAGGAGAAGATAGAGACTGGTGGCGTCGAATTTGGTGGCCGGAATCACGTCGATCGGAGTTTGATCGATTTTCGGCTTCTTTGAGAAAAACCGATCAAAACTCACTGGAATAGGGAGCTTCAGGCGTCGGGAATGGCTGGCAAGGGAGGAGGAAGGCTGAGGGGTACAGTGACGGCAAGAAACAGAGGTCACAATGGCCGGAAATGGTGGAAAACTGATCGGGAGGGAAGAAGATGAAGATAGTGGTAAAACTGTAAATAAAGCAAACTTCTGATTTTTGATAAATAATAATGTATATATGTGTATATATATATATCCACACTTATATTATAATATTATATATATTCTCACACACAAATAATACTCACCACACAAATAATTTAATATATATAATAATTTATACACTTAAAATTAATTAATTAATATTAAAACTAAATAATAAAAATTAAGGTAATTAATTAAATCCTAATTAATTTAAATAAATACACATATATACATTTTATTTTAGCACTTAAAAATTATGTATGAGTTCATGCAAATTCGTAAAACTAGTCAAAATAATTAATATTAAATTATTTACGTGTCAATTTTCCCGAAAATACAATTCCCGAGAAAATTTTACGTAAAGTACTTAAAATAATGTAAAACAATTAAAATTAACTTTAAAAAAACAACAAACTCATAAAATATCATAAATATATACAAAAATTATTAACACTGCATATCCCGATGCAGTATAAAAATATTTAAAAACTCGAGATATTACACATTGTGTTAAGTGGGTCAGCACAAGGTCATCTTCAATTATATAAAATGTAACATATTTAGTAAATTTTCATATTTTATAATAAGGTCAGTGTATTGTATATAAATAACATAAGAAAAAATGTGAATTGTTTGACGTTGTAAGCCTTTGTGGTGTGTATGTGCTATTTATATAATTAGTCTTGTATATATAGTGACTCATGAACTAAAATTTGAATTTAATAGAAATATTATTTATTAGTCATGTGCATACAATGTATGCCCAACATCCTTAACAGGTGTCACAGTAGTTACTTGAATTAAAGAAAGCCGAAAAACTATTAAAATTGGTGGTTTAGGTGTTTTACCAGGACTTCCACTAAAATAATTAATTTATATGATTTCGTACAAAGATTTTATATTAAAGTGAAATGTGATTTTTAAAAAGGGTTTTATATAAAGGTAATTGAGAAAAGTAAAAAGATTTCAATATCTATATTTATTTTTTTGTTTTGTTTTATTTTATTTTTACTTTACTTAAAAAGGGTTTTAACAAATGTTTTTAAAACCAACATGCATTTTATAAAATTGATTCACTCAGTAAGGTCTGATTCCCCTCTACTTATTTTTTTTAGGACCTCATAGTCAATCTGGTACTGGTCACCATTTGCACCGGATTTCTTCTTCACCATCTACCTTATGTATGTCTATTTGATTTAAATACTATGTAATCGAATTCTAGATACCGCAGTAGTTAATGATAAACTTGTATTATTACTATTTTGGTTTTGTTTGAGTTGAGATAATGATGTACTTAGATATATTATCATATGTATTTAATATATTAGTGAATTATTATGGTTTTATTTTTGAGATGATTGATTTTATTTGCAAAAAATTTCTAAGACTTACTACGTGTTTTGGTTGCATTATGCATTTTCCATTTTCTAGTGTCGGTCACGTACCTATGAGTTTGGGTCGTGACAAATTGGATCTACAAATGAACCTAACAGAACTATATACCCAAGAAAGACCAAAGTTTAAATCTTTTAACAATACCCAAAACAAAAAGCTTAAAGCTTTCTAACAAATATCAAGAAAAAAATTAATAATTAACCAGTATAGACTTAATAAAACCCAAAACAAGCAAATAATTCTATTTCCCTAGTACAACATATTCAACATTTTTTGTAAGGATTCAAAGTGCAACAAAGAAAAAAAATTGTTATTACAAATGTTTAAAATACATTAACTGTTTTCTTCAAAGATCCATTGAGAGATTTTGAAAATCTTCTAAAAAAATTACAGACACAAAATAGAATAAAACATAAGACACTAACCAAAGAATCATAAAACTAAAACACATTTTTGATTTATTTGTTTAAAACACCAATACATCATGCATCCACAATTTCTTTTTCCTATTTGTTGTTGGATCTAGTTACTATTCACCAACTAGGTTATTTATGTCATCTTCTCCTCCAATTTCACTACCCTCTACTTGCTTCTTTTGACCTGATCATGAGTTGTGATGGTGGTGGGCATGCTTTTGGCATAATTTATTAATATGTATGTGTTTTTTTAACAAGGCGGCAACTCCAAAACTGAAGATAGCCACCGGTGGTGGCGATGAAGGAGTTAGGAAAAAGGTTAAGGTTACAATTAGAGGGCTAGGTTTTTTGCCCAAATATGGACAAAGAAAGAGAGATTAATAAAGGCCACGTTTTAGCTTTCCATTGTATTTACCCATGCCATGACTCTCTATTGGTCACAAAAAAGAGCATAGCAAAGGAGAGAGAGAGGTTTCAGCAATTGTTGATTATGAAAGGAGAAAGGAAGGATAAGAAAAAAAATAAGAATAATTAATTATAAAGAAAATAAATAAATCAATTAAAAGTAGCGGACAAAGACCTTAAAAAAGAGTTTTGAAAAGTCAAACCATAATAAATACTATTTTTTGAATATTATATAAATTTGAATTTAAAAAATTAATGAATATTGTGCATGCAAAAGGTTGGTCACAATTTAGATTTATTCGGCCTGAAAACAAAAAGTATTAGACCTATTTGCTGAGAAATTTAAAATTCAGGATATTTGACTTTTTTACACAAGTTGAAGGGGTAAATTGACCTTTTACTCGGCTTTTTTCCCACCACAATACTAAATACTTTACCCTTTCTCTACATATCCCTATCTTTCCTTTTCAAGTTGCAAAATTAATATTATAAAAATTAATATTAATATATTATTATTAAATAGATTATTAATTAATATTATAAAAAATAATATTAATATTAAAATAAAAATAAAAATTAATATTAAATAATACATATTCATTATTTAAATAATGCAGAGTCACTATGAATGAACTACAGGTTCATTACTTAAGTAAAAATTTATATTAATATTATAAAAATTAATAGGTTAATTAGTCAAATAATATAGATTCATTAATTAAATCATGAAAGTTCATTAGTTATCAACTATAAGTTTATCACTTTTAATACTCTAGTTCATTATTCTATATAGGTTCATCAATTAAAAAAAAAAACTATAGGTTCATTGAACACAACATACAGGTTCATTAACTATACACTTCAAGTTCATAAAATAATATATACAGGATATAATATTTACAGTCGATCATATATATATATTGAGTAGGTTCTTTCTGATCATCTACACCAGGTTCTTTAATGGCTCTCGGATTTATTGAAATGTTTTTTAGCAGGCATTGTCCTCTTTGGTATAGCTATGGAGGAGGTGTTAAGTACCTAAAGCGTTTGTCCTACATAAATGAAGCCTACATATAATATGAGATAAGAATTGTTTGCAAAAGGCCTAACAATCAATTAATGTCATGCTTATCAAACTTTCAGTAGTAATTGAAAAATTCAACATTTAAAGTTCTAAAAGAAGAGGTTAAGACTAAGTTCACAGTGTTATTGAGTGTTTCAGTTTAAATGGCTCGAGAATCTAATAAAATTCTGGTGCAAAAGAATAATTTGATAATTTTGGTATGAAATTATTTGTGAAAGGTTGCAATTGAGAAGGTGCAAGAAAAGGGAGCAATGGATAATGATTTGCATTTGGCAAGATCTTAAGAGGAAAATCATCTAATCTTTTGTCAATCAGTGTAGAGCATCTAATAAAATGATATTTATTCAAACATGTAGTAGAAGATGTGCTAGAAATATATATTTTAAATTCTTAAAATTCTAAAAATTTTGAAAAATATGTGTCCGTGTAATATAAAGGATGAGATGAGAGAGCAATGATCATAAATGATTCGATCGTTAGTTATTGTATTTAATATCACAATCTGTGGATGAATAATAATTAATTCCCATTCCTTAATTGCCAAAATCTATAAAATTGGAATATAAAATCAGTAAATTTTGATCGATGCTAACAAATTGTGATTGAATTAAATTATTATTACCTTACCTTGAGTGGAATCATGGAATTAGGAACATGCCAATTGAGATGAAAAAGCGATGATCATAAATGATTTGATAACTAGCTATTGTATATGAGATCAAAATCTATCATGAATAATAATTATTTCCAATTCCTTAACCCCTAAAATATATGAAATTGGAATCTGAAATCAATGACTCTTGATCAATGCTAACAAATTGTGATTAAATTAAGTTAACATTACCTTAAATTAATATTTAATCATAATTTTTCAATATAGTTTTTTTTTTTGATAATTTGATTTTTGATTTTACATTCTTATTAGTTGCTAGAGTTTTGTTTGAGGGATAGCTCCTTAGTTGTTAAGGAGATATTTGGGGTTACATAGCAAGTCTTTTAGGCATCTGGTTTTTGGAGAATGAAAGAGTTGAAATTGATGAAAATTTGTATTGGATACAGTTGATCTTAATTTCGTGCTTTCAATGGTATAATGCTCATATCCCTCCTTATTCCCTCTAAAACAGTGAAGATATAAATAAACTTTGACTGCGCACTCTTCTGAAGTTGATGATATAGATTCACTTGAGAAGATGGTTGATGTCTCAAATTCAAAAGATTCTAATGAGCAGTTATATAATATCCCTGATTTAAAGAGTTCAGGCGCAGAGAATTTAGAGACAATGTTAGGGGATATTATTTTGTTTTTATTTGAAAGAAATACTGAGAAAGTTCTAACAAAAGGAGTCAAGTTATATGGATGAATGTTTTGGTTTCATGATCATGTAGACTTTTAAAAGTAAATTATGATCCAAGTGTTTAATGATTTGAGATTGAGAATTATGATAACTCATCATTGACATGATTTATAGTAAGAGTTTTCTTATGATTGAGAGTAGCTAGAATGGAAGTGGATAGCATAAATTTAAATGATACCCCAATATCAATATCGAGCCTAAAATGTAGCCTAGTAGTCCAAAACTCATATAAGAATCATTTATCCAAATCCTACAAAGAGATAAGTACTCCATATTTAATACAGATATTATAATACTAGTCCTATAACGTCTAGAATTATTAACAATACAAGTCTATATCCAAAGAGGTTTGGTATTTATAACTTTATATATACCCCTCACATCTCTCATATTTATTCATTCTCTTTAATCATTCTAAATTATTTTTTATTCATTTTATACTATTCAATATATATTCTTTATTTTTCTCATACAAATACTAACTTAATCATCGGAGTGTTTATGGGGAAAACCCCATTCAATCACCCCGATCTTCTTGTCTGTGTATGTTCTACAACTGAGTTAAGTTTGAAGTTATCAGTAAGGATGAATGGAACTATGATAGAAGGAATAATGAATGGTTTGAGTGCAATGACTCTAGGTTCCATTCTCCAAAGTTAATTAAAAAAAGCACCTAAACTAAAATGTGGGTTGCGTAGCATTCATGAATTAAGCTACTTCTGACATTTCAAGCAGAATTGTGAAGTAGATGTGTGTGTATTTATTGGATTGTCAATGGGGTGGACAACTAGATTAATTATTTTGTTAATATAATGGGTTTCCTTATAGTGTGGACTTCAGCTTGAGTGAGGAATGAGATTAATGTATACAAAAAAAAAAAATATGAATTATTTAATCAAACAAGTTAAGTAAAAATCATTTCATATTCACCATCTGCTTCATATTCTTTTCTTTTTCGCATTATACCATTTTTCATTCTCTGTCTCTCTCGTTAATATGTTTGTTTCTCATTATATATTTTGGTTTATTTTTTGTATATTATTAGTTTATTTTCAGAATATGAAACAATTTTTTACACTTTTATTCAGCTTCATAAAGAATATTGAACAATCTCATTTATATTTTTCACTATCTTTGATTGAATATATTATCATTATTTGTTTTATTATAGATAGCGACTACTATGTTAGCATTTTTGTTCATTATGACTAGAATATAAATTTCAAATGTATGAAGCTTGAAATATTTTCGCTTTATTTTCTGTATATTTTTTATTTATAAGTCATACATTTTTAGTTTGTTTTCTAAATATGAAATAGATGACATTATATATATATATATGACATTGTTTATATATATATATATATATATATATATATATATATATATATATATATAGAGAGAGAGAGAGAGAGAGAGAGAGAGAGAGATACTAATTGCTATGTTATCATTTTTGTTCATCGTGACTAGAATATAAATTTCAAATGTATGACACTTGAAATATTTTTGCTTTATTTTCTATATATTTTTTGTTTATAATTCATACATTTTTATTTTGTTTTCTATATCTAAAACGAATAACATTTTATATATATACACAAATTTATATTTCAAAAAATATTTTTCTAAGATGATAAAACCCAAAAAAAAATCTATATATATTGTAGACACCCAGTTCGATCGGCCCGCAATAGGGGGCGAATTGTTAATACTCAGTTTGATCAGCCCACAATGAAGCCCGATGATGAGAAAATGAGAAACTTGAACGCAAGAAAGAAGCCTAAAACCTTCTTGAAAATGAACCTAACAGCTTAAAACCCCTGAATCAAAGTCCAAGCCTGTAAAAACAAGCCCAATCTGCCATGGCCCATTTGGCCCAATGCAGGGTCAGGCCAAAGAGGCAATGCCTCTTTAAAGAGGTGATCATCTCTATAGTAATAGGCCATGAGGTGATTGCCTCATCACAGAGGTGCCACCTCTGAAGTAGCCACTTACCTTTGCATTAAATGCAGAGGTAGCAATGGTGGCCAATTTGGTAGACCCACCTTCGACTAAAACTCAGTCCCTTGGTGAGGAGAAAATTTTTGGGAGAAGGAGAGGGCTAAAAAGTGCAATGATGAGTAAAAAGAAGTAAAGATATGGGTTATGAATGGGATTAAAAGGGGAAGAAAAGAGACACAAAAGAGGAGTTTGGCAACCATAAGCAAAAAAAAAAAAAAAATCACTAAAAAAAAGGAGGAGCTCTGGAGGAGAAGAAAAATGTCCTTAAGTGAGGGAAAAAGGGGAATTAAGTTCAAAGGTCATTTTCTTGAAAGGAAACAAGGGAAAAGCTTGTATTCAAATGGAGTCTAACACCCATATCCAACTCTGAGGGCTAACTATTTTAGAAAAGCTCATATTTCAATAATGATTTTCACTTCTCTTCAATGTTAAAATTATAGATTCACATAACTTCTTAATTATTTGCTTATTTATTCATTTTCTTATGTCCATTACTTATGTTATGCCTTGTTCATTTATACCACTTATTGCTTGCTTGAAATTAAAGTTTACTGCTTTTAGGAGTTGCCTGTGTCTATTGGTCAGGCGCGTCTCTAAAAAGAGGCATCATCTCTTTGACCTCATGACAGAGGCGATCACTACTTTGATAAGGTCCTGCACGACCTTGTCTTGATTTTCTCACAAAATTATGCATGATTCCTGAGAATGCCCATGCGTTATCTTTTCATTTATCTTTTACAATCATTTTATTATTATGTTTGACCAATGTTTTATGTATCTATTGTTCTTATTAGTGTTTTATTTGATCCAAGAGTTAACTTTGTGATTTCCTACTATAGGTTTGTTTGTTTTGTTTTGTGAGAAAGGACTGACTTGTGTTTATTGCAAGGGTTATTCGATGATTCTTAATCATTAAATATCCATTCTATTAATTAGTTCTTGAGAGATTTTATTAGTCATTCAAGTAGTTTACTTTTCATTTATTTATGGTTTATTTTCCATTTATTTTACCTATTTCTTATACAAATTGTTGTAATTCGTAATCCCTTCCTTATTCATTTAGAATGTATGGTTGTAAATTATTACTTATTTTATTTACATTGAATGTCGTGAATCACACCAAATTGCATGAAATTGGATAAATGTGCAAATCTATACTTAATTGTAAAACTTAGAGATTGGATGGAGGCAAGTGCAATTTTGAATGTTAACAAAGGAATAATTGAATAATTAAAGGTGATAAATTACAAAACACAAATGGAGGCTAACCGCAAGGTTGGGTGGGCATTCCAAAAGCCCATACCCAGTTTCCGAACTCAATCTCTAATGACGGCTTTTGGGAACCTCCGTGGAATCCAGTTGATGTACAATGTGTCCCGGCTTTTATCCAGGTGGCGACTCCATCTCCGATTAGGCTTTATGACCTATTTCGTATTTCTTAATGGGCTTCGAGTCCACATAGTGCTGTAGTAGTCAAACACTTAGGCGCGCGTTAAACCCCTCACCTACATATACCCATTTTATAAATTCTAACAAAAAAAAAAATCTAACTATTAACATGCAAAGTTTGATTTATTTTTTTAATTTTGATAAATTTATTATGTGTAAGGAACAATGTATATACATAATCAAAGTCATCTTCATAAATATATACAAAATTTTTACAAACTATCACTCTTAAATACAATATATATTATATAAATTCAAACAATAAAATTCATGATCATACACAAGAAAAAGTTTCCTAAAAACTACAAATATATAAATAGTAAATATATTATAGTATACTGATAACTTGTTTGTGAATTCTTCCTTTGAATCTACACACACAATGAGAACTAGCTAGGGTGAACTCATAGGATTTCTCCTAGAAGGACTCTAATGAGTAAGTTAGGTATTTGTGAGAAAATAAGTATAAAATGAATGAAGTGTAGAGAATGTTAAAAATGTTAAAAATATTGAGAATGAGAAGAGATAAGAGGTATTTATAAAGATATATAGCTCAAACCTTATTGGATTTGAATTCCTATTCTTGCCCCTTTAGGACTAGTCTTCCTAAATGAAAAAATAAAAAATAAAAATAGATTTCCCTCTTTTAGATTTCTCCATAGGCTTTTGGAGTGTTGGGCCTTTATTCTTGGTTTGAATGTGGATATGAGTTATCACATACAACAAGTATACTTTTTATATATTATTGGTTTTCAATGCAGTTCAAAATATCAAAACAACAAAAAATCTAATTATAACTTTTAATTTAAACAAAAATCTATTTATATACTGATTGAAATATGTGTGTCAATACTTTCTAACTTCATAGAATTACTGCTGAATTAAAGGAATTATTATTTTTGAAGGAAAGAAAAAATAAACCTTTTTCATCTTTAAATTTTTAATTTTATCATATTATATATTTAAATTGAAATATATTTTGTAAAAAATGAAAACATAAAAATAGAAACAAGAATTAAATTAAGTATAAAATGATAAGAAAATAAAATTTTAAATAAGCATATCAAACTAGTTATTTTTAAATGTATTTGATAATAAGTATCATGCGTGCGGCTATTTTAGAACATTTTGTATAAAAAATAGAAAAATTAAAAAAATATATGTATTTGGCTTCTCTTCATTGTCAAGAGATATGTATATTATGGTTGTTAAATAAAAAAGAAAAAAGTGAAATTTATATAATACATATATATATATATAGAAAATATTTAAAGGTGAATTATATTTTACTCCTGTATTTTATCGCATTATACTATTTCATCATTTATATTTAAAAAAATATTTATTCGTTCTTAACATTTGTTTATTTGTATACTATTTCATCCCTACATAGAAATTAATTAATGCTAAAAAGGATAAATATCAGAGATGAATAAATATTTTTTTAAATATAAAAAATGAAGTAATGTAATATGATAAAATACAAGGGCAAAATATAATTTACCCAATATTTAACTTTCAACGCACACATGGAATTAAAAGTATATTATTTATCATGTCATTAGCTATGCGTCTGTATGTATTGTAGCTATAATTTTTTCATTTTAAACAAAGAAATATATAATAAAAATAACGATTAAAAGACATATAGGAATTAATCTCTTTAAAACTGGCAAAATCCATTATTGGGTCCTCGAACTTTTTGAGTTTTCCATCTTTGGTCCCTAGTCATCTAATTTGAAGAATTTAGTCCCTCATTTTTTATTTTATTTTGATTTCATCCTTTTTTGACGTTGAGTGTTACGTGTCATCTACAGACGCTAGTGTTACAGCAAGATTTATTTATTTATGGACATTAAATTTTAAAAAATAATAAAAATGATGACATGTCCACCTTTCAAATATTTATTATTCCAAAAATAAAAAATAAAAAAAATCTCTTCCCTCTCTCCGTCTTCATCTCCGTCTTTGTCCCTATCTCCGTCTCTGTCTTTGTCCCTCTCTCGCTCTCTCTGTTTCTGATTCTCTCATAAATCACTAGGGTTTTCTTGTTGATTCTTTTAAAACGACAATATTTTATTGTTTTGTGTTTTGGTGGTTGTTGTTTGGCTTGAGTAAGTGATGTGAGTTTGGCAGTTAACTTCTCTGTCGTTTTGTTGGTATTGGTGTATCATCAATTCTATAAATGTGGTGTGAGCTTGAGGATGAGCATGTGGTGATGCCCAGGGGAGAATTAGTGGTGGGAGAGTGCTCCAACATAGAAGTGGTGGATTGAATTCTGACCTCTCAAGAGCATATTTGTCTGATGGACATGGCAATGAGCACAGTGGCACCTCTGAGGATGTTAGTACGAGTGGGAATGATTATGGACAGTGGTCTCGCGGTGCAACTGGATCGGAGAATGGGCAAGAAGATGGTTCTAATATTGGAGGGATTGAGAGGGAAAGGGTGAGGCAGATTTTTTATGATTAGATGAACTGTGCTGCAAGGGAACGCACGTCTAATGCACCCAAAAGGAATAATGGTTCTAGAGCAGAATGGCTTAGGGAAACTGAGCACAAAAGGGTAAGGATTATGAGGGAGTGGGTACAGATGAATAGTCGGCATAAAGGTTCTTGTGTTCATCAGAGAGAAGAGAATGGTGGTTCTAAAATTGTAGGTCAAATTGAACAAGTTCTTGATGGATCTGTTGTTAACTATAATGAAGGCCATGTTGAGCATACTGGGAGAGGGATTCATCGTTTATGTGGTAGACAGGCTCTGCTTGATATGCTTAATTTTATGGTTAGCAGTTAAAACCTAACTTCACTCAACATATGTTATAGTCCTGCACTCTCAAGGATTTTGTCATTGAAAATTGACGACGAGAACGGTAAAGCTGCTAAGATTTGTATTCCACGGTGGACTATATATTCCATGTCATCCATCTGAGCCAATAGAAGACGGAACAATGTTCAATTTTGAACTCACCGTCAAAAAAGGATGAAATCAAAAACAAAATACAAGAGGAGGGACTCAATTCTTCAGAATAGACGACTAGGGACCAAAGATGAAAAATCCAAAAAGTTCGAGGACTCAATAGTGGGTTTTTCCTTGGTAAAAAAAATAGTGGGTTTTTCCTTTAAAAAATAAATAAAGTGAAAGAAGTAGAGATGGATGGGACATGGAGAATCAATCTCCTAAAAAATAAATAAATAAAAAGAATGAAGTGAAAGACGTAGAGATGGACGGAACATAGGAGAAAGGAAATATCTTTGAAGTCAAACAACAGGAGGGGTAAAAAAAAAAAAAAAAAGAACACGTGTGCGAATAGAAAGGGCACGCATGTAATTTCTCAAAAAGTGAGGTTATTTTTGTTAAAAAAAAAAAAAGCGCCATATCCTGTAATTTTGTCAAATTAATACAAAACAGTCTGGCCCCTTAATTTCACCCGATCATTCAGAAAAACCCACTTACTACGATTACACCCTGGGCATTCCCTAATCAAGAAGCCATGTTTGAAAAATTATAGCATTTTGGGCTTTATAGGTCAATGAATTCATGGTTGGCAGCCCATAGCTTGATACCCTTCAAAAGCCATTGCATCATATTCGGCTTAAAGATTTTACATTGAATATAAAGAGCCTTATATAATGTTTTTTCTTATTTTTACCATTAGAAACTAGAGAAGATGATTTGAATTCAAATTTTTCGATGATGCTACACAAGTTTAACCACTAAATCAAATATTAATGACAGGGTTTATATAATATTTGAGCTCAGGTTAAATGTATGGAAGGGTACCAAACTTTAATTTTGTTTCAATTCAATTATCAAATTTTGATTTGTATTTTTTAAATATCAAACTTTTATTTAGTTTCATAATAATCTAAAATTACTATTTAATCCAAAGTTAAATTATTTTCTTTTGCAAATAAGTTCATATTTTCTATATATTTATAGAAAATAAGAAAAAAATTGAAAATTATTTTTATTCCGCCTAGTCAAAATAAACTCATCATAAAAGATATCAAAGTTTAGGAATAGAAAATTTTAAAATTTTTTATAATTTTTGAACTAAATTGAAAAGATAAAAAAATTGAAGAATTAAAATAGTTTTTAAAAAAAATCTAGAGGATTAAAAACTATTAACTATACCCTTTTTGAAACAAATTTAAACTTAGGTGATAAAAAAGAAATAAATTAAAATTTAGTAACTAAATTACAATAAATATAAAGTTAGACGATCACGGTGCATTTTACCCGTTAGAGCTCTATCATCTAAAACTTTTAATGTTTGGATGGGCAATAATACTTCTTGTATGGTGGGAGTTTGATTTTACATTTGGTGTTTGTGTGCAAATCTATTTCTTCGTGTTAATAAAGTTTAACATGCTCCAGCTTTGAGTAACCAAATGGTTAAAATTCATTTCAAAGCATTGAAAAAGTTAAAAATTTAATTTTTAGTATTATAGATTGATAAAATTTGTTTTACATACACTAAATTTTTACCTTTTTTTCCTGCTAATATCAAGAGTTCTTAATTTTATCATTCGGTTTACAATTATATAATTATAAATATATTTTTCTGTATATGAAGATTGCTTATATTCTAGATCTGTACAATTACTTATATTCATGAACATCAAGTGATGATGATGATGTTTTTGATGCTATCATTACTAATAGACATGAGAACATGTGCAGATTCTCTTATTATCATTATGTTTTTTTTTTTTAGAGTACTTATTATCATTATGTTTAACAAGATGAGTAGATTACATTGACTATATATAGAGAGAGATGCTTTCCAACCCCATGGACTACAAGGAATCCTTTCAAGGTGCCCCACTACCAACATTTTCAAAGAACATATCAATGAAATTTCAAGTGCCCACATGAGATTTCAAGCTATAATAATAATATGTAGAGATATAAACGTTAATAATAACATGGTAGAATAATGAACATGTGCTTTGGCCTTGCCTTTAAGTATCCAAAAATTATTAGTGACCACACACTCACAAGTTTTTAAAAAAATTATTAAACACTAACTTGTAAGTTTGATATTTGTTTTTAAAGAATTAATATTTCAATTTCGTTAGAATCAATTAGATGAGTTTATATAAATACTAAATCTTGAATAAATATTTGAATTTTATTTAATTAGTACAAATTTTAAACTATTTAAACATTTATAAATTACACAATATAAAATAATATTTTTTCTAAATAATGTGAAAATTAATTTTATAAATCAATAATAATAAAATTTAAATTCGCCAATTACCATTAGAATTGTTTAGCATGAGTTGTTATTGTTTAAACAACATTTCAATTTCAAATTATGATGTATGCAGTCATATTATATTAATTATTGAGAGACTTTTTTTCACTCTTATGGTTTCATTGTCTATTCTTATAATTCTATTCTGATCGAATATGATTAGTTAGAATTTAATAAATTTTAAATAGCAATGATTAAATTGAAAAAAATTTGGATCCTATATTTTAGAGCATTTTTATAAAGAAAATATTGTTAAATAACTCATGACAATGATATCGTCAATGAAATCTATCTCAAATGGTAAGGTGAAGGCACCCATAGGTTCAAATCTTAAAGTACTCAAATTAAAATTTTTGTGTCTTTGATGTACCACTAGGTAGAAATTTCACTCTATATATATATAATTAATATAATAATAATAGATAATAAGATATATATATATATATACAAAAGGGGGACATGCAAAATTACGAAATAGTTTTCACTTATTATTATATAAAAATTGGATAATTTAGTCATTTACTAATAAAAATAAAATATAATTAATTAAAATATAATTTTAATTTGATTGAAAGTCTATCTTCTAATTTAATTAGGTTAACTTCTATTTTATCTCTAATAAAAATAAAATTAATTAACACATAATTCTAATTTAATTCAAATTATGTTTCTTGTTAATTATGTTACTTTTTATTTTATCTCTAATAAAATTAAATTAATTAAACTTTTAGTAGTAATCTTGTTAAAAATATATATTTTTATTTTAATTAAGTCTATTTATATTTTATTTAATATAAATTAAATTAGATAGTATAATTTTATAAGTCTTATTGTATTAAATTTAATAAGTAAATGATTAAAATTAAAATAATAAATTTTATGAAAATAGGAAAAGTATATGATTTGTTTTAAAAGTAGATATTTTTGTAAATTAAAAATTAATAAATAAAAAATAGAGCATATAATTTGTTTGAAAATATATTTTCTGTAATAAAAGTAGTATAATTATCAGTTTTAAATATTTTTATAAAATTTAACAAAAAATAGTGAAAATTAAATTAATTAATATTTATCAATTAATTATTAGTTGAATTTAAAAAATTACAATAAATTAATTTTTGAATAAATAAAATTATTAATATTAAAAATATTGAAGAAATAAAATATCAAAAATCAAATAAAATTTTATTAAAATTATAATAAATTATAAGTTTAATGGATTCTAATTTTAAATTGTTATATAAAGAAAATATAATTTTTATTATTTTTATTAAAAAAATAATGAGTATTTATTATTTTATAATTAATTATAACTATAATATTTTTTATATGAAATTAGTTTTAGAATTGAGAAAAATTATTTATAAAAAATATTAAAGGAATATCATATAATTATTTAAATAAAAGATTTTTAAAAAGTTGTAATAAATTATAACTATATTAAGTTAATATTAAATTATATTTAAAAAAAGTTAATATTAAATTGTTAAATAAATAATATTTTTATTATTTTTAAAATTTTATTTAATGATAATAATAATAATATATTTATTTATTTATTTATTATATATAATGAATTTAATAAATTTTTTATTCATGTATAAAAGATATGGTTGTTTACTAATATATATATATATATATATATATATATATATATATAAGATTGTAATCTTAAGAAAAAGAAAAAAAAAAAAAAAAAAAAGACAATGATATCTAGAAGATAGAGAGAGAGAGAGAGATAGAGGGGCCAATATGACATGGAGTTCCACCACATTGCCAAAGTGATGAAAACCCCACAAGGCAAAGGTCAATCCCATAATGTCAAATGGGGATATAATAATTCATAATATAATTTATCAATTGGGGACATAATAATTAATACTATAAATTATTTATATTCCATATGCAGATCTTGAAATTGTAGGGTTCCTTATTAGCCACTCTACACATCCTCTTGTTCCACTCTTTCTATCAATTTTTCTATCAACTCTTATCTATTTTATTCCATTTTGTTCTTGTCTCACCCAAAAAACAATTCGAAATTTTATTAATATATATAATTAAGACTCATTAAAACATTGGATAGTTGACTTAATGTAAACATTCTTATTCTTAATGAATATTTTTTAAAAAAAAATATTTTTTTTATTATAAAGAAATAATAAAGACAGAAAAATAGAAATTGAACACTACTCTTTACATATGAAAATTTGACATCTTTCAAGGTAAATAATTTTTTTATTTATTTCAACTAAAAATTTTGAGGAATATGAAGTGAAACAATAAAATTAAAATAATAAGATATTTGTTTCGTCCAAAAAAAAAAGATATTAATAAAACGTCTGAGGCTCCCAATAGCATTCAAGGACTTGAATTTCATTTCCATTCCTCTCTCCCCCTACATTGCCAACAAAAGATAAATAAATAAAACGTCTGAGCATTAAAAAAAAAAAAGAAAAAAAGGGACGCCAAAAGCTCAATTCAAACAATAATGTAAGTTTTGATATTTTTTCTTATTTTTTGAGAAAAACATCCGAAAGATAATTTTCAAAAAGTAACTTCAAAAATAAAAAAATAAAAAAAACTTCAACCATCATAAATAATTTGAATATTATTTAACAAATATTTGGTTGAATCCATCTAAAAATTCTTTTCAATTCCAAATAAATTTAAAATTAAATTCATTTCTAAATGAATTTTTATTAATAAAATGTGTTTGGTTTAAATTAAGGATATAACCGAGCCGAATTGAGCCAAATTTTTAAAAATTTAGACTCAACTCATTTAAAAATCAATTAACTCGAGCTTTCAAAAGTCTAGCTCAAGCTTGGTTAGGGTTCATGTTTGACAAGCTCGAGCCGAGCTCACAAGCCAAGCAAACTCAACAACGTATTTTTATAATTAGACATTACATTATTTTATAACCTCAAATTACAAATTTTTGTAACATTGAAATTACTTATAACATTAAAATTATGTAGTTTTGATCTAAAATATGAATATTACTTAATATTAAATTTATATTATATTTATCTATTACTTTAAATTTGCATTATTTAATATTAACACTTATATATTACTTTAGAATACAAATATTATTTAATTTTATATTTATTGAAGAAATTTATTATTTGCTAAATATTTAATTAGTATTGGATAATATTTACTTATTATAATATTTATATGCAAAAAAATTGTATAATATTATCATGAATACATAATATTGTCATATGTAATATTTTATATTAATTATTACTAATTTAATTAGTATTGTCTTTGCATAATATAAAATTAGTATTATATAATATTCACTTACTAAATTGAATAATAGTATGTTCATAGGCCTATAAATAAGCTTATAAACAAGCCTATAAATAAGTCAAATGAGCATGTTCACGAGTTTTAATGAGCCGAACTTAAAAAAGTTTGAACTCGACTCGTTTAGCTTACGAGTTTTAAAATGGAGTTTGGACCCAACACATTCGGACTAACAAACAAACTGGAACGAATTATGAACCATTTGGGTTAGTTACACCCTTAGTTCTAATGAATAGTTTAATCAATTCATTTCAAATAAATTTCATATTTTGTTATATTATATTTAGTATAAATCTAGAATTCAAGTTAATTTTTAATTTTGGTAAAAAAATATATCCTTTTAAATAGAAATATTTTTGAAAATAAAAATAATTAGGAAATATTTTAGTAATTTGAAACATAATCTTAAAAGTTGTGAAATTTATTTGAAAATTCCAATCATTTTTTTAGAATATAATTTAGTTATAATCAATTTTACTAATTTAAAAAGTTGAACCTAAAAATAAATTTTACAATATATTCATTTAAACTAAACACACATTACAAATAAATTTTATAAAAGTTTATAAAATTTATTTACATTAAACATACTTTTGAGACATGCAATTTCTTGAACTTAGCATGTTTTATTAATTTATTCTTTTAATTTATAAATTGACGACTTTAATATTTTAACTTGCTAAAAATATTATTTATAAACATTTTTTACCCAGTTAAAGTATGTAAACAGTTTCATTTGAACTTTAAAAAAAATTCTTGAAATTGTAGGGGTTCTTTATTTGCTACTTTATACGTTCTCTTGTTCCACTCTTTCCAGCAATTTTTCTATCAACTCTTATCTTTTTTATTCCATTTTGGCTTTAAAAAACAATCTATTATCTTGTCTCACCCAAAAACAATTGTAAATTTTATTAACTATGTATAACTCATAAAAACATTGGGTAGTTGACTTATTGTAAACATTTTTATTTTTAATAAATATATTTTTATGGATAATGGTACATGTCGTGGTTAATATTTTTATTCTCAATTTTTTTAAGTTTTATGAAATAGAGGGTAAAAAAATTTCATAGCCTACATATTGACCATTTGCATGATCAAACTCCTAATTTTGGACTTTGACAAATAATTTTTATACTAATAATTTCAATTAAGTGTGTAGGGAATTATATACCAAACATATAAACTTTTGGATGAATAGTGACTTTTCGGGCTGATTGAACCTTTGAGATTGAAGAAGATTTTTGACATATTTAGAGCTCTTAAATGAGAAAATGAGCTTCTTCACTTTTGAAATAGACATTTTAAACTTTCCAAATTGTGCTTGCTTATCAAAATCCAAGTTCATTTGGGTATGCAAATCTTCAGTCGAAGTCAGCATATACGGCTTGCATTTCAGTTTGCACAGCTCTTGGTATTTCAGCAATATCTTGAGCTACAGATATCTAATTGAGGTGATTTAAATTTTTATGGAAAGATAAGACAATTATCTACAACTTTTATGAAGAATGTTTTGACTGAATCGATCGTCTTCAATCTTGATCATGAGCATCTTTCGAAGTGGTCACGAGCTGTCCTTCAATGAAGCCTTTGGAGCATGTTTTTGCCAAAAAATGGCAGCACCCCTCACGAGCTGTTTGCTCATGACTTGCTCATGAGCAGACCACTGACAGCATTCCAACGGGAATTTTTGAATGCAACGGATATATTTTCACCCCTCACGAGCACTGTTTACTCGTGAGCCGCCCGTGAGCTTCCTTTGAGCTGTCACAAGTCCAAGAATTGATTCAAAATCAATTCTAAACTTGGAGACATGATTGATACATCCAACTACTACATTTTTAAGTGTTTTTCTATATAAACACAACTTAGAATTCAATTGAAAGGTCAAGAAAACTTATTTATCATTCATCATTTTCTTAAACATTCAATTGAGCTCTTAAACTTTCTTTTAAATAAATTCTTTGTGTATAACTCTTGTAAGAGTTTGTGAGTGATTAGAATAGACATTCTTATTCTTCTATTTTCTGGGTTTAGAAAATGGGAAGTGAGATTCTATTCTAAAGGAATTGGTTTAATTGTTTAGCCTTTAAAACACTTGGGAATTTGATTTTTGAGTGAGTTTTGAAAACTCAAATTGTAAAGTTGTAAGAGTGAGCCATAAAACTCTTGTGTATTCTCAATCTTGTGAATAAGATTATGGGTGATTAAAAAATCCTAACTTGAGGATAAATCAGGTGAAGACGTAAGATTATTGTTGAATCTGAACTCTTTAAATATTTATGTTCTTTATTCTTCCTTCTCAACTTTTATTCAATTTTTGCAAAGAATTCCTTTAATTTCCTATTTTTGTTCGAACTACCCTCTAGAACTCTTTCACTACAACATATTGTTTGTATCATGGCCCTTGACATCAATTTTTTCCATTTTTATTTACTTCAACTTAAGATTTTGAGATATAAAGTGGAACAATAAAAAGAAAAATAATTTTATAAAATATTTTTAAATAATTTCAAAGCATATGTATCTTAAAATGCATAGGCTATTAATAAAACGTCTAAGCATTATAAAAAGATGAAGGATGCCACAAGTTTAAAGAGTAGTAGTATGAATATAAGATTCTCAAAATTGTAAATTTTGATTTTTTTTTTTTTTTGAGAAATGCATTCAAAAGGTAATTTTGAAAAAGTGATTTAAAAAAAAAAACTAAAAAAGCCTTCGACCACTATACTAAATAGTCATAAAATTATTTGAATGTTATTAAGAGCTCAATACATTCTGAACCTCTTGAACTTGGTTTGTCTCTTCAAATTATAAATTGAACATTTTAACCTCTCAACTTAATAAAAAATTAATTATGAACACTCTCACTTAGTTTAAATGTCTAAATATTTTCATTTCAATTTATAAACAAATTTTTAATAATAGTACAAAAATGTCGATAATTTTTATTTTAGTAAGTTCAAGTATTTAAATAATTATTTTATAAGTTGAGAATATAAAGTGATAAAAAAATCAAATACAGAAGATTGCAAATGTATTAAATTATTATTTAGTCATTTTATTTTACACCCATTTTACATTAAATTTAGCAATGTATGTTTATTCCATTCTAATTCAATGTTGTTTTATTGGGTTCTATTTTATATATGTCCTACCTATAAATCAAACATAACTAAAATTATTTTTTTACAAGATCTTGAGAGAATTCATATGCTAGTCTTTTTTTTATTTTTTTTGGGTGAAAGTCATCAATATCATTTACACAAATTTCATGGGTACATTTCTATACAGAATAAATATATATTAGCACATATGGGTGTGCACAATGTCTAACACTAATTAATATATTTGCTACTTAATTAATAACCTGACAAATTATACCATAAAACAACAAAAATTGGCAGATTAGTGCTAATTGATGTTGTAAACTTTTACATGCAATTTATAAAAAATAGTATCTTCAATATGTCTAAAGTGACATTGGGTTTGCTACAAGGAATTTTATGTAATGGAACAAAAGTTGGGTAATAAAGATATCATCAACTAAATAATAAGACAAAGAATTTGCAGATTATGAGGCATTATTGTTGCTACCAACTACTTTGACGATGGTTAATGACAAAATTCTAAAGCTCTCATGCCATATATAGGTATATATATGTAGGGTTTCTGTCTTGTTTCTCAACATATCCTTGTGGAGTTGTCCTTTTGAGGCATTTGGATATTTTTTATGATATATTTATATTAAAGGTTTTGAAAAACCAAGATTTGTAACAATATTTTTAATATCAATTCAAAAAATATTTTTATTAATATATATATATTTGAATTATTTTAGATATGTTGTCGATAAAAATGTGTAATCTCTTTTATTATTTTGTTGTGAATTCGACCAAAAAATAATATTAAAATTTATACTAAATTCATAATATCAGACAGAATTAATTGGGACTAGTATTTGTATATAGGTGGAAAATAGCATTTCATAGTTAATTCTTCACGGGGAATTTAGTTTTCTTTTTTACTTAAGCATCCCATGACTGATATTTTTGTTTATACAAACTATGGAATTGTAGAGTTCATGAATTTAAATTTTTAAAATCATTATTCATTAATATTTATAAAAATTTATCACCTTTACAATAAGTAAAAAAAAAAAAATGACAGTAAATTCTCTCTTTCCATCTCTTTCTGTCTTGCTGCTTCTTTTCCTCCTTCTGCAACTTGGATTTTTAGCCAATTTTTTAGCAAAAATCAGCAAATATTTTTTATTTGTATTTAATACATAAATGTTATAGGTTTGAGTATAAATTTCAAATCTAGTTTCTAGTATTATGGTTGTATTCTGTGTTCAAAAAAAAAAAAAATGTATTATGGTTGTATTTGGTGTGGAATTTCTTTCATTGTTTGGATACTTTAATAAGTCCATTGGAATAATAAGTTGATGTTATAGTGAAAATTAAAAATTAAGTTAGATTATACTTCAGTTTTACTCTTTCAATACATTTAAAAAGCAAATGATTAAAAAAAAGTTTTTTCTTATTTTCATCGGAGAGAATTTTTAAACTATGCATAATTATGTGTTTATTCTTTAAAAAAAAAAAGTTTTTCAGTTTTAGTTGTATTTTTTTTTATATCTTTCCCCATAATGAATGAAATTTCATCTCAGATCAAAAGAAATAATAGATACTAACTTTTTTTGTAAAGTACATACATATTAAGTTTTAAGAGATTCTACTGCTACTTCATTTTCTAACTACTTTATTTTTACTTTATATTTATTGTCATAGGATGAATATGTTTTTCATTATTTAATGGTGAAATTTACTTTATACAAAATTAAGTAATTATTGAATGAACTATTAAGTTGGTGATCAACTCAAAATAAAAATAGAAAGAGAAAAAAAAAAAAGATAAATCAGGGTGTATATCATGATCCAATTTGAATTTTTTTTACTGATAATGATCCAATTTAAGTAGATGCTTTAGTGCAGTGTGTTATAATGTTATAATTTTTTTTTTTACATATGAGTATATGGTGTTTTAGTAAAGTCTACTTTAAAAATTTTAAAATAATTACGTATTTAGAGTTCGAACTCAAAAGTGTCGATTAAACTGAAAGAATTCAAAATGGGATAACTACTAGTCACTGCTATCTTACTATGGAAGTGTGCTCCAGCCGTTTTTTCTTCTTCTTCTTCTTCTTCTTTTTTTACTTTGTAGGAACCAGTCTAATTTTGGTTGCTTTTTTTTATTAGTTTGAGCACACTTTAATCAAAGATTGTACATTAATTTCATTGTACAAAGTGACTGCCACTCCCAAATTTTAACCTCCCTTTTCTTTTTTATTATTCATCTTTTTTTTTTTTTAATTTTAGGATGGGAATTCGTGATAAAACTATATTAATTTCTTTTTTAATTGCATAATATTTTTAAAATTAATTTTTTTAGTCTAAAAATTTAATTATATATTTATTTGTTTTTACAATTTAATTTATTTTATATAAATTTTATTAATTTTATTATATTATTTTATATTAAAAACTTATTCATTATTTTTTATTAAAAAAAAATCTTTCATTCATTGAAAATCAATAATATATCTTATAAACATATAATATGAATAAAATACAATAAAAAAATATCGTAAAAACTTTCACTGAAAATATAAAATCATTCATCGCTATTTTTCAATTGCGTTGATAAAATTATTTTGATTTGCAACTCGACAATTTTTATATTTCATTTCATAACGTTCATTAGTAATAAATCAACTCTATATTCTTTAATTGTGTCCGATTGCAAAAATACTGATAAAAATTTCATAATAAAGATAATTATAAACTCTAAAGATAAGAACTACCAAAACCCAATAAAGGGATTAATAACTTTATGATTTAAGAATACAAAAACAAAAATAAAAAAATAAAATAAAATAAATAGATTAAAAATCTATATTTATTGGATTAAAAAACAAAATATAATAGAAAAAGATCAACGGTAACAAAAAAATTTAATAAAAAATCTAAAAATTTGATGAAAAACTTAGAGAGAAAAAAACTGCTAGGGTTAACAACTTGCTCATTACTTTTATTTACTAAATAGCTTAACAATTTAACAATTACATCTACAGTTAATACTCTTTTAATAATTATATATTTAACTGTTATACTCTATTTTATTAACCCTGATAAAAAAAAGCACCATAAAACTTATTTGTCAATACCAATAGTATTAAAGGAAATTTTTATCTTCTCTAAACATATTATACCTTATTATTATTGAATTTATAACAAAAAAAATACAAATCTTATTTTCATTAATCAAGTATGAAACACTTGAATTATATATTACAAATATAATTATATTGTAATATTAATATCATTTAGTCTCTGTTGCACACAATCAAAACACCATTTTGAGCATATTGTGGTGGTTGTTTCCAAGTTGTAAAAGGAAAAAGGAAGCGGTGGACATAATAAGCATGATTTTCTATATTTACAAGCCACACTAGAAGCATCAAGCATCCTTCTACCTTTTTTTTTTCACTTTCTTCCCTTTCCCTTTAATAAATTCAATCTCTATTCCATTCTTTCCCAACGGTTGCATAATATAGAGGAGAGGACCATAGCCATTGGCCACCTTACGGTGGTACTTAGCCACTTTGCTTTTACCCTTTAAAATAAAACAAAACCCATGCATCCACCCATCCATCTTTTAAGGAAATTAAAGCTCTTTAGGGCATTGCCAAAGGTGTTCAAAGGGTTTTAGGCCTGAAAACAAAGCAAAAGAAAGATTGATAGCTCCTATATACTTAGCTTGTCTCGTGCTTTTCTTTTTCATACAATAAAAGACTCTCCTAGTCAAAGGACAATAATGTTCTTTACATGCCCACATTATTCATTTCTTATGTTACATATATTTTCTATGATAATTTTACACATTCTCCATTATATATATACCCATTGATTAAGAAGTGGCACCTTTTCACTTTTGGACACATAATTTCTTTTTTTTTTTTTTTTTTTTAAATTTCATCCCCATTTGCCTTTTCTTTATCCTTTATGCTAGTGTACATTTTTGAATTTGCTAGCACAAATTTTTGACTCATAATTGAGTCGTTAAATCATCTTGCAGGAACTTGCTCTCGATTCTTTTTGAAGCAAGGTGATCAAGTTTTTTTTTTAAACTATTTTTGTATTTAGAGCCTATATAGGATATTGACTAATCCAATTTGATATGGATAGAATTATAAGAACAGTAAACACTTCTTAACAATTAATGTAATGTTACTACATATATTACAATTCAAATCCAAAATATTATTTAAACGAGAAGTATAGTTGGTAGGTGGTCAAGTATAAGTACCTGAGCATAATGCATAATTTTTTTTTTCTTTTTAACAATTAAGCTCTAACCTAATAAGTTAAAATTACTTAGGATTTTAATCACAAAATTTCACATAATTTTTTTTTATATTTATAAACTGAATTTACAGATTATATGTTTAGATTTACTTGTATTAATTAGTGAAGTGCGCATAAAATTAATGAAATATACTCTACTTTGTTAAGATTAAAAACAATGTAAATTTTTTACCATGAGCTATCCTAAGGAAAGGGGTCATGTGTCAATTACAAATATAAAGGTAGGAGATTAAGAATTGTGGTACGTACTTTGAATAAGCTGATAAAGAATTTAGATATATATAAAAATTCAATACTAATCATTGCATGGCTAATGATGAAAGCAAAGAACTTTGAAAATTGATTAAGATTTGTACTTGAGTGTTGGTTGATTCTCCACATTTCTTTTTCCTTTACATAGAGGTTTTCTCTAGGTTAATGCCTCAATTTAGGATCTTAATTCATCAAAATTTAAAAAAAAAAAAAAAAAATTGTGCCCTAAAGCTTTCATGTACTTGGCTCTTGTGTTATATCATACTGTGTAGTTTCTCAATTTCACTTTTGTCTTGTTTAGCAGAACTTGATTGCAATCTCCCGACATACAAACCACATAAATTAATTTTTAGCCGGTTGTGGATCAGTATAGAACTGTAAATTAATATATATGTTTTTTATTTAATTATTTTAAAATACAAAAAATTAAAGTATTTCGTATTAATTAAAATTAACAGATTGAATTTATGGCCTTAAAAGCTTCAGCTTAGACCATTGGATGAAGGACTTAATGACCTCAATAACATATTTTGTGGTATATATTTGAAACAAAATCAATACAAGAAATTGCTAGGCTTGTATAAACTCAAGCTAACTACCTACCTATGCCTATTAGAGGAAATGAGAAATTTTATGGTAATCTTGATTTCTCTATAATTTGAATATCAAATCAATAATATTAAGTTATTTAAAATTTACTCATATATTATATCCACCATTAAATACTAAATATTGAATTAAATACTACATTCAGTATATAGTTTCTATGCTTTTCTTTTCTTTTCTTTTCTTTTTTATTACTTTAATTAAATATTAAAATTTTATCAACTTATTAAATATGAGTATCAATGTATAATGTCTCAAGAAAGAGAGAGCTGAAAAGAACACAAGTGAATCAAAGTTCACAGAAGAAAAAATGAAAAAGATTCTGCAACTGTGGAGGATATAATTTGCTTGCAACCAGAGTACAACTCTGGACTGTGGATAGCAGCAGTGAGATGGTAGCTGATGTGGAGGCACTTTCCTCCTAAATAATTGGAGCGTGTAGTTCACGCGCCATTCATTTTCCATATCCTGTGTAAATGTAAATAATGGTTTGGACATTGGAAAAATAATAATAATAACAATACACCCATTTCAGTTGGCAACACACGTTGAGTATTTGTGGTGTTGATGTTGAATTTGACTCTCACGAATAATATTTTAATTAAAAAAAATTATTAATTTTAAGTGTGATTTAATCTTAAATAAAAATTAATTTAAAACGCAATATAAATATAAAAATATTTTCTACATTTGAAATATACTCAGGATATCTCGTACTTTAAAAAATAATAATACTAAAGCAGACTAATATATGTGGGTACTGTACCATTGCTCTTGTGTGTCTCATCTTGCTCGGAAGACTTTTTGCTTCATGCCATGGAGGCTGGAGAGGAGACACAATAGTAGTTCTTTGTATAGTCACATTCTTCATCATGGCAGCAATTGATTGCTCCTTAGTACAATTGTTTCTCAGCAGTAAGGATATAGTGGCCAACTTTATCATATTCACATTATCAAATCATAGGTATAGTCATTACAACTCATAAGTTTAGTTTAATTTCTCAATCATATATATTTTCAGCCAAATAGAAAATTAAAAAAAAATTCAACAACATGGTAGGAGTATAAATCTAAGATTATATCAACTCCATCATAAGTCTTTAATGGTTTTTTTTTTCTTCATATGATAAAAATTTAATTAATTTTTTTTATATGTAGTGTTGAAAAAGTATTTGAAGGTCTTTTAAGATATGGTAAGAGTATATATTTAAAATTTTATCAAACTCATTTTTTTTAGTTTGACCTTTTTGTATTTTAAATTCGTTGAATTCTAACTAATTTAATTCGATTAGAATAAAATCACAATAGTGCTATTTAGAGTCTATTAATTTGAACCATTTATTTTCAGAGTTAGTTGAATTCTAATTAATTTAGTTTGATTCGGATAAAATTACAAGAGAATTTAAAATTTATTGAATTCTAATTATCAACTCATTTTTTCTTTGAGACTTAAATATGTAAAATTTGTATATTGTAAAGAGTTCAATTGGTGTTTATAGTTAAAATTTGTTTAAAATTAGCTAAATTTATCTTTTTTTGTTTCGTAGCAAGTTATTGTATTAGATTGTTTGTTTTCTTCATATTCTATTTGTAAATCTCAATTTTATAAAACAAAAATTTCTTGTTATTGGAAAAAAATTCCAGTTATTCCTTTAACAAAAAGAAAAAAAAGGCAAAATACATATAAGATATATTTAATTATAATTGCTAATTCATATTGATAAGTTAATGTTGAAGTTTGAGGGTTTTTTTTTTTCTTTTGTAATTCATATCAATTTTCAATTGTAATTTTTATGGATCATAACAAACAATGAACAATCCACAAAATAAAACACTCATATCAATATCATTTCATCGGTCTTGTTTTATGCAGCAAATCCTGCCTTGACCCAGAATTTCATACAATTCTGGACCAAAATTTGAGGGAATTCCCTATAAATCCCTTGAACATCTTCCTATAAATCATAGAATTATATATCAAGATTAGCCAAATGAAAAATTAATGATTTCCTCCCTCAAAAAAAAAAAATTAATGATTTCTTTTTTTATATATATTTTTTAGTTGGATAATTTGTGCAACTGCTAAAGAAGGAATGTTTCAACCTTTTCTTTTTACTTAACAATTTTGGTGATTTCATTCAACCAAAATATAAAGTTACAGTTTTCAGTAAAGAGAAATTACTTAAAATAACTCTTAACATTAATAAAAGATATTTCTCCCTAAAAAATACACAGTAAAACTAAAAAAAAAAAAATCCTCTTGAAAAATACATGAAGAAATCTTTTTTATCTAAAATATCATTACAAAATACGATAAAGATGCCAACTTGAGCTGAATCCGACAATTTTCTTTAAATATCTTCTATTTCTAATTTAATACCATCACGATTTACTAACCAACACCTCCATTGAACAAATCAGAGGACATATCAACAACATCAAAACAACTAACAACAAAAAAAATTATATAACAAGAATAAAATCCTCACTTACTTGTAACATTCCATGTTACAACCTTGTGACATCTAAAGCTGCTTTTAAATATAATTCCTTAAAGAAAAAGATAGGGAACCTGGTTCTTCTTCCTTTCTGCGCTTTGCACTGCGGTTCCATTACATTGCAGAAAGTCACAATTGCATTATATTGCAGAAAGTCATCTATTCTTCTTGATTATTTTCTCCTTTCTTTTCCATCATCTTTTTTTATTTTTTATTTTATGATCATTAATCATTATCACATTATTTCCATGATAATACCTTTTTATTCAATTATTTATTAGAAGTATCAAAGAGGTATGAACTAGGTAACAGGAATAATTCTTATTTTGAGTTATTAGTGGGATTGAATTTGAAATTTTTTTTTTCTTTTTAATTTGATGCTTTGGAAATTTGGTAGCTGCATGTGAACTTATACTATTCTGAAATTCTAGTTGATGGATGTAATAAGAAGAGCAAGTAATCTTTTAGAGTCTGTTTTTTCATACATAATATTCAAATTCGATGCTTTACTTAAAAACATATAAACTATTCATTATTTGGACCGACAAAACATTGCTTGAGACTTGTATTACTTCTTCCACCAAATACAAATATGTGAAACCAACCAAAATTATGTAAATATTCACTATGCATAGACAGATATTTGATCAGGAAAGTACTTTGTACTCTATAAATATGACAATGGACCCAAAGTTTTTTGGATCGGCATGTACAACTTGTCGAGTTGATTAACAACGTAGACAGCAAAATGGCAGACATAAATCATAAAATGAATGTAATTGGTTCTTAATTCCTTGTGCTTTTGCAATTATTAAGATTATTATTTGATCTTTTAATTGACAAAACAGCCTTTAAAATCAAAGGAAAATGACTTATGAAAATTTATTAAATAGGTAGATGTGGCATTTCCTTATTTGCATATTAAGGATTTGAACAAAGATGAAGCTGAGATATGCTCCCACTTTAAATTTATATGCCATTTCTAAAGTGTCCTCTAATTTATGTTACTATCAATTAAACTATTTCATAAAAGTTAAAAGTCTGAACAATATATAATACGTTTTTTCCATCAGTATGACAGAAGTTTCTTATTATGCAGTCTATTGATATTGAAATCGTATGATTTTTTTATTAATTAAAAAAATATATATTTGACATGTATTTTGATTAAATTAAATTCTACGGATGTTCGATTAAGCATTGAGAAATGAGCTCTTAGCTATGATTTTGGTGAATTAAGGTAAATTCTTAGTGACCACAAATAAGGGCACCAGCCCATAAGTAAGAAGGGAGGCACACAAGATAGTGACTCTTCAAAGAAGCACAGACCTGCCCATCAATAAGACAGAAAGGGACACCTCAAAAGGGTACCCATCACCTCTCCTTATAGTCCCCTAAAATGAAGAGTCACAAGTGTATCAAAGGCACAAGTGGAGCCAACACCACTAGTATTTTATGACAAAACCCACATGAAAGAGAGATAGATAGATATGTTCATGTTAACACAAGAGCACTCTTTTCCATGTATGAGGGTCCATGGAGTTTTCTTTTTCATTTGAGCCTAAAATAAAATAAAATAAAATAAATACAGTTTTGAGTGAGTGAGTTCAAGTTCATACAAGAGCACTCTTTTCCATGTGAGAGTAGACAGTGAAAACAAGAGGGTCATGGATTTTTCTTTTCTTTTCTTTTCTTTTCAAGTGGAAGATCAAAAGCAAAGATATATGTCTAATATATAGTTTCACTCCTAATTAATTCTCAATTTTATTTAATCCATGCAATAATATAGTGGACAATTGTTAGATTTCAAATACTATTAAACATATAAAAAGTTAAAAGTGAATTTCAAACTGACAAAAATAATATAAAAAAATAAAATACAAATTGAAAAAGCTCTTATTCAATCATAATATTTCTTAAATTAAATTTTGTTTTAATGTATATTAGTATATTTTATATTCATATATAAAATACAGTGATTTTATATATTATAGGAGTTAAATAGATTTAAAATAAAAATTTAAAGGTTGAATAAAATATAATAAAAGGATAATGTAAAGTTTAGGGGTGAAATTGTGAATTTGTATATAAATATGTGTTTCTTTGGCTAGCTAGCTTAGCTTTTTCTTTTGTTTCAGCCCTCCCTTTAAGACTATTCCATCTTCTAATAAAAGCTCAAATGCACACTAAAACATATAGAAATTCTTGGTCCCAACCCTGCAGGGCTAAGAAGAAGAAGAAGGAATAAAGTTGATCAAATTACTCAAGAAAAAATTTTAAAGAAAAAAAAAATTTTCAAAAGCTTCCACTGGTTCCATCTTCCATGCAATCTATCCATGCTACACAATTATATATTGATCATTCAACCCAAGCATAGTAATGATATATTAATAATCATCATCTTTTGCTTCTTACAATCTACTGCATTGTTGCAGGCACATGCTTCCAACCCAAAGAAAAGATTAATAAAAAAATAAAAAATAAAAGAACTTTTAACTCCATATAGGTAATAGAAAATTACCCATATGCATCAAAATACACAATGGTTTGTGACTTCAAATGTATATTTATATTTATGGTCCAACCTATATTGTAGAACTAGTACAAGTATGATTCTGATAACATGTACATGTCCATATGAATCTTTTATATGGGTCCTCTGTGCACCATCTTGGTGCTAGTCTGCTTTCCACCTTTGTTTATTTTATTTTATTTGTAGTGGAATTACAAAGATTGGAAGATTAAAAGATAATATATCTATATATATATATGGTACAATTGGTAATGGAATTTTTCTGTGCAATATGATTTTCTGACAGAGATACATATCGTGCATGTCTCAAAGTTATCCAAATAGTTGTCAAGTTATTCATAATTTTCTTTTGCTTTTTTCTACTGCCAAAATATTGTACCTGCTATAGTGCTATGGTATGCTATACGAAGATGTTTTGGGGATGCTGCTGCTAATCTTGCTACTTTTCTTGAATTGCACTTCATTTTATCAGTGCCCATTACCAAAAACAATCATCTTCTTGCCTATTTCAATCATTTCTGGCTTGAGAATTCCAAGGATTATCATTATAACATACATTATGAATGAGAAATACAAAACTATGCTCTTCTTTTTTTTAAAAAAGAGATGAATATTTGTGCTGTATCAATTAGTTGAGAAGTTGCAGCATATTTCCTCAGAGAAAAAAAAAAGTTACCTCAATTATTTAGTAATCATAAGAATTTCGATTATTTCAAACTAGATGGACTCATAGTAGGGTAAAATTCTTCCAACAACCGTTATTTCTATACATAAAACTCAAATCCAAACTTTTACTTAAAAGAATTCAAATTTCTTGCTACTTGGATCAACACACTGAAACTGAAACGTTTTTTGCAGCATAATATTTTATTAGAATACCTTGGTAATAATAGATTTGGGGCAAGAAAAAGCAAATATAACACAACGCGTAATAAAAATGTCATGCATACATCAATTATTTTCTCCACTATCTAGCTAGTATGCAATCATAATACATATGGAGTTATTGCAAAAATCAGGGGGGGAAGGGGAGTGATGCTGATGCATATATGGTTGTCATTTATCAAAAGCAACAGGACAATGCAGCCATTTTAAATGATTGAAAGTGCAATTCCAACATCTCTTTCATTCAAAGGCAATAAAAAAGACTTAAAGAGAGCATCTATGTATATCATCACATCTTCCTTTCATTAAAGCTAAAGGGCATTGTTGTCATATAAAAATAAAGCAATATAAGGCAACTTTTGCTTTTTTTTTTTTCTTTTTTATCTCCCCCTTAATTACAACTTTAAATTTCTGTTATCCAACGGCTTTATCATGTTTACTACATTTCTTAATCACTATCACTGCCACTGCTCCTTAATAATAATGTTTTTGATAATTATTTTTCATATCCTGCCAATATGAAAAATAATTCGCATTTGTTATTTTTTTCATTCACAAAACTCGAACTCCTTACTTATAGTTTTAATATCTCTATTTTTTTTTATCTTCTGCTTTCTTTTTTTTTCATCTTTTCTGCTTCTCTTTTTCTGGCTTAACTCAAAGAACCATAGATAACAAGAAGAACCATTTCTTTTTTTTTTTTTTTTTCTCAAGAATTTCAGTACTCTCTTCTCCTCTTTTGTTCTTCAAGAGAAATTAAAAGAAAAGGGAAATGAAGAGAAAAGAGAAACAAAGAAAAGGAGAGGCTTAGCTTCTTCCTTGTATTTGAAGACTTCTCTCTTTTTTTTCTTTTTCAGTTGAAAATGTTTGATTCTTTAAGCCCATGCACACACACTTGATGAAGTTTCTCAGATTCCCTTCGATCTTCACTTTCTTTTTTATCAAAATCTATTGCTACCCAAGTTCTTAAATCCCTTTGTCTTTGCTTCAAGTCCTTCCAAATCCAATCCCCCAGAAAATTACTTGCTACCAGCAGCAACTAAAAGAAAAGAAAATCAAACCATGGTCCCCTTCTTCATTGTTTCTTTGACCCTGTTCTCTCTTCTAACAAACTTTTCTTGTTTTGCTTCTTTGGTCAATGATTTTAATGTCTTAGTCTCACTTAAACAAGGATTTCAATTCCCCGAACCTGCCTTGAGCACCTGGAATTCTTCAAATCCAAGCTCAGTTTGTTATTGGGTTGGAGTTAGTTGCTCTAGAGGAAGAGTTGTCTCATTGGACTTGACAGATTTCAATCTCTATGGTTCTGTTTCACCTCAAATTTCAAGGCTTGATAGACTTGTGAAATTGTCTTTGGCAGGAAATAACTTCACAGGCACTATTGAGCTTGTCAGGTTGAGTAATCTTCAGTTTCTTAACATCTCAAACAATCAATTCAATGGTGGTTTGGATTGGAACTACTTGGAAATAGCGAATTTGGACGTCTTCGATGCTTATAACAATAACTTCACTGCTTTTCTTCCACTTGGGATTTTGAGCTTGAAGAAACTCAGCTACTTAGACCTTGGTGGGAACTTTTTCTATGGAAAAATTCCACCAAGTTATGGTAAACTAGTGGGATTGGAGTATCTTTCGCTGGCAGGAAACGATCTTCATGGAAGGATTCCTGGTGAGTTAGGAAATCTTACGAACTTGAAGGAGATTTATCTGGGATATTACAATGTTTTCGAAGGCGGAATTCCTGCAGAATTTGGAAATCTTCTGAATCTAGTTCACATGGATTTATCAAGCTGTCAATTGGATGGTCCAATTCCGCGAGAGCTTGGGAACTTGAAGCTGCTTGATACTTTGTACTTGCATATCAATCAGGTCTCAGGTTCTATTCCGAGAGAGTTAGGCAACTTGACCAACCTAGTGAATCTTGATCTCTCCGCCAATGCGCTTATCGGCCAAATCCCATCTGAGTTCATCAATCTTAAGCAACTGAAGCTCTTCAATCTCTTCATGAATAGACTACATGGTTCTATACCAGATTATGTTGCAGATTTGCCTAATTTGGAAACACTGGGGCTGTGGATGAACAATTTCACTGGTGAGATTCCTCGAAAACTTGGCCAAAATGGTAAGCTTCAGATTCTTGATTTGTCTTCAAATAAGCTTACAGGTACAATCCCACAAGACTTGTGTTTCTCTAATCAGCTAAAGATTCTTATTCTCTTGAGGAATTTCCTTTTTGGGCCTATACCAGATGGTCTGGGGAGATGTTATAGTCTCACTAGAGTAAGGCTGGGGCAGAATTACTTGAATGGCAGCATTCCAGAAGGTTTCATTTACTTGCCAGAGCTGAATTTAGCAGAGTTGCAGGATAATGTCCTTTCAGGGGTGTTATCAGAGAATGTCAATACCTTATCAAGACCTGTTAAACTAGACCAAATCAATCTGTCAAACAATCTCCTTTCGGGTCCTTTGCCATTTTCGCTTTCTAATTTCTCTTCCCTCCAAATCCTTCTTCTTAGTGGAAACCAATTCTCTGGTCCAATCCCACCTTCCATTGGAGAGCTTCATCAAGTCCTGAAACTTGATCTTAGTAGAAACTCACTTTCTGGCTCAATTCCACCTGAAATAGGAAACTGTTCCCATCTCACTTTCCTTGATATGAGTCAGAATAATCTTTCTGGCATGATCCCACCTGAGATATCAAACATTCACATTTTGAACTACCTAAACTTGTCAAGAAATCACCTGAGCCAAACCATACCAAGATCCATTGGTTCCATGAAAAGCCTTACTACTGCTGATTTCTCTTTCAATGATTTCTCAGGAAAGTTGCCTGAATCCGGGCAATTCTCATTCTTTAATGCTTCATCTTTTGCTGGCAATCCTCAGCTTTGTGGTTCCCTCCTTAACAATCCTTGTAATTTCACTGCCATCACCAAAACACCAGGAAAAGCACCTAATTATTTCAAGCTAATCTTTGCTTTAGGCCTATTGGTATGCTCTCTGATATTTGCAACTGCTGCTATAATCAAGGCGAAGTCTTTCAAGAAGAACACCTCAGATTCTTGGAAGTTAACAGCTTTTCAGAAGATAGAATTCACTGTCACAGACATTCTGGAATGCGTAAAAGATGGAAATGTGATTGGTAGAGGAGGAGCTGGGATTGTTTATCATGGAAAAATGCCAAATGGGGTTGAAGTTGCTGTTAAAAAACTGCTTGGTTTTGGCACACATAGCCATGATCATGGTTTCAGAGCAGAAATTCAAACTCTAGGCAACATCAGGCACCGAAACATTGTCAGATTGCTAGCATTCTGCTCCAACAAAGAAACCAACTTGCTGGTTTATGAGTACATGAGAAATGGAAGTTTAGGAGAGGCATTGCATGGCAAAAAAGGTGCATTCTTGAGTTGGAATTTGAGATACAAAATTGCTGTTGAAGCTGCTAAAGGACTATGCTACCTTCACCATGATTGTTCACCACTGATTGTGCATCGAGACGTAAAATCCAACAATATTCTGCTCAATTCAAGCTTTGAAGCACATGTTGCAGATTTTGGATTAGCTAAATTCCTCATTGATGGTGGAGCATCGGAATGCATGTCAGCAGTTGCAGGGTCTTATGGCTACATAGCACCTGGTAAGTAACATTATTTTGTTATGTTTTACTTGGTCTTTTAAGTTCAGCACTCGAGTTCTAATTAGCTTGACTTACAATCTTGTGGCATGCTCAGTCTTACAGTTCTAGTTATTTTAATTCAACAACTTAGGGCAATAAATTTGTGGGTAAAGGGCAAAATTGCGTAAGTTAATGAGTCAATAACACAAGTTAAAGTAGCAACCATTTGGTAACTTTTATATATGTCAATTCTTTTGACAACAATGACAATTTATGTTGCAAAAACACTTTAATTAGTAAGCGTTTTTCATATTCGTATTCTCATTTTTTAATGTCCGTGCTATTTAAACACTTCAATTTATAAAGAAATACTTCAAGTAAAAGATATTTTTTCATTCCCGTATTCATATATTTTCGTATCTGTGTTCATGCAACCTAGATGACAATACTAATTAAAAAAAGAAAAGGGTTAGAATCCAAACTCTAATTAGTGGTTTTAAGAAAATTATGATCTAATTACAAATTGTTAAATGTTCAATCATATGTCAGTTCTACTGAAATTGTCTCCAGGATTATATGATTACAAGTTTCTCATTGTGTGTGTGCAATGTGCATGATGATGTTTATGTCAACTTAACTAGGCAAAACAAAACAAGAAGCTTCACACATTTCTAAATAATGTGTGACATTTGATTCCTAGTAACATCACAAAAACCTTCCTACAAGCAAGAGTTGATCACAGGCAAAGAAAAAAAAGTGCTGCTGCTGCTGCTGCTGCTGCTGGTGTTGCTGTATCCCTTCTCTTTATACTATATATGCTTGTGCTACACTGAGAGCAAGAAACAACCCGTGATTTGTGCTACAGCTATCAGAGACAGACACATTGACAAAGAAGATGATGTACACATGAACATTATCATTAATAAACACAGAGTTTTTTTTGGTAACCACAACAACCCAAAACCCCAAAAAGGAAGCACTTAGTAAGGGGCCCACAAAATAAACACTTCTGATCTCGCAATCTGAGAGGTCAATCTGACACATTATTACACTAGTCTGACCATGATTCAACTTGACAGGACGTTGAGATTAGTGAAAGCTAATCGACTTGCACACCTATTTACGCTACTACACAATCTCTTTTTCTTTATTAACAAGAAAATATGTGAAATTTAATCAATTAGTACTAAATTTAATCTTTGATTCTTTGTTGCAGTACTAAATTTTGGTCTTACGTGTAAAGGGTAACCACAAAACTTTTTTCTTGTCTGCTTTGTGCTTTTCTTTGCAACGTTGCCATCTCTTTTTGTCTTTGTGCTTTAGCTAATTTCAGTATTTGTTTGTGGTACTAGTACAATTTGTGACATTGAAATTAATGTTCATGCAACTTTTTTGTCATTACAGAATATGCATACACATTAAGGGTGGATGAGAAGAGTGATGTGTACAGTTTCGGAGTTGTTCTGTTAGAGCTACTCACTGGCCGTCGGCCAGTGGGTGATTTCGGTGATGGAGTAGATATAGTACAATGGAGCAAAAAAGTTACAAATAATCGGAAAGAAGATGTTTTGAACCTTATCGATTCGAGACTAACAATGGTGCCTGAAGATGAAGCAATGCATTTATTTTTCATTGCATTGCTATGTAGCCAAGAAAATAGTATTGAACGTCCTACAATGAGAGAAGTAGTTCAAATGCTTTCGGAATTTCATCGTCACTTGCCAAATTATAATCTCTCTTCATCATCATCAAAATTGAAACAAAATAGCGAAAAGGAGAAGAATCATGCAAAATTTAAATCAGATGATCCTTTGGTGTAAAAATTTCCAATAATTTTTTTTCTTTTATTAGAATTTAAATGTTGTCTCTAAATTGGTTTGATTTTGTTATAGTTTTTCTTTCTCTTTCGTTAATGTGCAAAGTAAATTTTGCTTACTGGGGCTTAGATTTAGGCGATAGAAGATTTGGGTACCAAATAGATGTAGGAAGAATTTGTGGGTTGCACTTCTTTTAAAGAAGTGTTTTGTAGCCGGAGAGCTTGCAAATCTTTTATTGATAGAGTTATGCATGCTCTTTGTATTATACTTTTTTTTTCATTTCAATGTATACAACGCTATATTTGATTGCTTTACATGTTACTTCCCAATCAAAATGTCCCATTTACACCTTTTTTATTTTATTTTATTGTGTCATGGTTCCCATATTCCATTGTTAATGTTTTATGGCTAGTTTGCTAGCAAGGGCCAAGTTCTTCCCTTATGATGTAATAAGCTAAAACAAAATATTTGTGACCATTTAAATATAAGAATAATAATAATAACAACAACATTGAGCTCTTAATAAGGATATTTTAACATTATATTAAATGTTATTTTTATATTTTTGCAACGTGACAATATAGAATTAAAAAGCGTAATAGAAAAAATTTCTATATAATATCATACCTCCTCAAAACTAACATTCATGAACGCTTGAAAAAAGTTTAGTTCATAGACTTTTGCATTGACAAAGATGGAACAGAATTGTGAGAAGAAATGTATTGCAATGGCACTTGGACAATCCTTGGATAATTTCTTATTCATTATTTGAATTTTTGTTGTTTTTTCTTTTTTGTGATTGACGATTTAAGATATTATCATGATTTGAGGTGTAATTGTAAAATAAACATATTATTCAAACTATTAACTACTACATTATGATATTTGTTCAAATACTTCAATTATTTCTATACATCCTTATTTTTTAAAATTATTTAATTTATATCAATTCTGTTTTAATCAATTTAAGACTAAGTTAGCATGCATTGGGGGTAAAAAAGAGCGAATGAAAGAAGAAATAGTAAGAAAAATTTAATTTATAATAAATCTTTAGTTTTTTTTTAAAAAAAAAAACCGCTAAAGTTTAATAATTATTAGTTCATAAAATTTGTTTTTGGAAAAAAAAAATCATCCACACAACATGCAATTGTTATATCATGCACCCCTATACATATTATAATATGGACCACACACGTGTAAGATGAAAATTCGCATCTTTCTGTTTCTTTTTTCATGTCAAACATTTTTTTTCACGTCAAACGTAAGTACGTAAGTACAACAAGTTCATTAACCTTTATATGTAAGTTCATTGAACTAAAAAAAATTAGTTGATACTATTTTTACTTATCCATAAGTTGGGTTCATTATTTTTCACATGTAAGTTCATTGACCTTTACCTATAGATTAATTAGCTTTTACCTATAGATTCATTTGCTTTCACTTGCATATTCATTGGCATTTTTTAACCTGCAAGTTCAATGATATTCACTTGCATATTTATTGATTTTTATCTATATATTCATGACCTTACAAGGGTTCATGTTTAGAGGATCAATGAACATACTGGTGAAAATCAATGAAATTGCAGTAAGTTCATTAACCTTCAACTGCATATTCATTACCCTCTACTTGTAGGCTCATTAACTTTCACCTACATGTTCACGTTCAATCTCATTAAAAAATATTTTTTAATTAATAACAAATGAACTTTCAATTAATAACACATAAATCTTTATGTTACAACCAATGAATCTATATGCACAAACTAAACAAATATAAAAAAATAATTTATAGTTAAAATCTAATCTAAACAAATACAAAAAGAAGAAAAAGGAGCAGTTGCATTCCAGAATAACCAATTTGTAACTTTTGCAAATTCTCCCTCTTTGATTTTGAAGCACATGAGAGATATTATTCTCTTAGGAGGAAGAAGAAGAAGCCACCAATAAAAAAGAGGTGCAGAAAAGAAAAGATAGAGACTGTGAAAAAAGAAGAGGAAAAGTGAAGAGAAAACATCTTGTGATTGGAGAAGAGGAAAAGTCAGAAAAAGAGAAGAGAACGTTAAACAAAAAAAAAAAGGCATTGAAAAAACAAAAGAGAGAAAGTGTTAAAATAAAAGACTCACACGAATGTTGTCATGACCTGAACCCAAAGGGCAAGTGACCGACGCTAGGGAATGAGAATATATAAAGTAACTAAAACCCATAGCAAACCTTAGAATAAAAACACATGCAAACATAGCACAAAAATACATCAAAATTAAAACTTTAATTAATATAAAATGAATCCTTATATCATAACAAAATAAAATATACTCATATAATATTCAAATACAGGAACACAATCTAATATAAAATACAGATACTAAAACAAGGAACACTGCTACTGCAGCGTTTACTAAAATACAAGAAAAACAATGGTTCAATATTTATATAAGTCGGCCGGGGAGGAAAAATTCTGGCCAATGAGTTTAATAGGGAGGTCTGAAGTAGAAGATTCTGAAAAAAAATATTGAAAGGTCAAATCTCACTAAGTAAGTTGATAAAAAAAAGATATATATCATAAAAATATCCTTTAAAATATAATTTATGAAAAATATAAAATTTATAATTTATAACGTGAAACATTTGATTTATTGAAAACCTCTTTTACTGAAATAAATCATTTGAAATCATAAAATACTATATGAATAAAATAAAATTTCTTAAATCATTTTTATAAGAAAACTAAGTAGAACCCTAGTTCACAATTCTAATAGTCTTTCGGCTCTATTATAATCCAAAAACTACCGGTTTCCGAGAGCAAAACATCAACTGAGATATCAGTCGCAGTCAAATCACTTAAATCAATATTTATTGATGGTTTTCGAGAGTAAAGCATCACCGACCTACCGGCCCCAGTAATATATAAATCATGCCCGAGAGCAAAGCATCACCGAGCCATATAATCTCATAAAATAATGCTCGAAAACAAAGAATCACCGAGCTTTATAACTACCAAACGTCACTCTCAATCCTACCGGTGCGCACATGATCCTGATGAAACCCATTAGATATCCCGTTCTACCGTAGTTTATTTAAAATTAAATAAATATAAATAAACAACAAATATTACAGTAAAAATAAAATAAAATTTACTATTCATGTGAAAATTTAACATAAACATGCTAATATAACTATAGCAATAATAGGAGATTTCAAATTTAATAATATTCATATAATAATATAATTCTTTAATAAATTCTCCTATTCATCGAAATTAATTAATCTATATGTATATATGCATATTTCCTTATACACAGTTCAATTATTAATTTACTAGTTGAATGTGTTCCTCTAAAAATACTAGACTGGTATGGTCTTATAAGTTTCGGTCTTAGCACAACTATAGAAAATAAATAATAATAAATATTATAATCGAATACCTAATTTACATTTCTAAGAATTTTATAGGAATACTCAATCTAGACACAACTCAACCACAAAACTAAAAACTCAGGATTGACCCGACATCACGTTTTATGAGAATTCTACCAAAAATTCGATAAAGTCTCCTTTGTAAAACGGACATCTCTCTACTGAAAGTAGAGTTGATCCTATAAGCAAACACACTTCTAAAATCACAAATGTTCAACACATCGAGTTGGGTGTTGTCTACAAAACCCGCAAGTGCACAGATCGAGAAGTGTAGCACAATAGATATCGTTCCCTCAAAGACTGGATACTAATTACCAATATTCTTGTTTAAATTCTTAGCTAGCAAATTAAATATAAGTGAAATGAAATTAAATAATTCAGCAATCTAACATAAGGTAAAATCAAATAATTAAATCTTAGAGCCTAGGTCTAGTTTCACCATTCCAATATGTTCATGAACACAATTCAATAAAAAGGGCACTTGAATTCAGTTAAGGAAAATTGTTCTTAAACACCTAATGATTCTCTCGAATTCAATTAAACATGCAAAGATTAAGAATTAACCTACTCTCATGATTAAGGAATTAAGAATTAATGCAATGATTAAGAATTAATGCAAAGATTAAGAATTAACCTACTCTCGTGATTAAGGAATTAATCTAAGCTCATTAAGCTCTCAAACAATTATTCTATCACCATAAACCCTGTCTACAGTCATGGTTCCCCTTAAAGCTCGCCTACTCTCGTGGTCAAGTTATTTAAGTCTTATGAGATTTAAGCTAATGAAATTCCCTAACTCTCATTGGTGAAAATCATCCATAATATGCACCAAGCTGGCCAAGAATGAAAGCATGAAATAATCACAACTCATAAGATTAACTGAAAATTCAAATTACATTAATAAAATCTCGTGTTCATTACAAATTGGAATGGCTACTCTTATTCCCAAACCCTAAATAGAAAACTTAGCCACATATAGTTATGGTAGATGACAAAGACATGTTCCAAAAGAATAATAGAAAGATGAGGAAGAAATTAAATAAAAACTCTTTTTGATCTTCTAGCCTTTTCCCTTGTCTTTTGGTTGTCTTTTGATTATGCCTCCCGTGTGTGTGTCCTTCTTCTTTCCCCTCTTTTTCCTTATATATGAAGTCCCTCAAATTCATCCCTCTTATAATAGGAATAAGTTAGGTTTCCAAAAAAAACATAATCCTAGTCAAATTAGGACTGTTTCTCACTCTATACAGGTCAACTAACTTCCTTAAAACTTTATCCATTTAAGATGAACGAACTAGGTCTCAGAATCTTCATGAAAGTCGTAGCATTCTTTCTTAGCTTTCTAACGCATCTTGAATCGCCTTTATCCAAGTTTGGGACGAAAAGTTATACCTAAAATACTCAAGTGTGCTCAAACTTAAATTGCGCAATTGCCCGGTAACGACCGTTATCCAAGTGTAACGCCCGTTACCCAACTCACAGCCAACCCGTAATGGCCGTTACATATATGTAATGCCCATTATGGTCTTCGGTCTTATTTTTCCTTCCTCTCAGGCGCTTGGTAACGACCGTTATGAATATGTAACGGTCGTTACCCTTTTCTAGGCAACTCATCCTTGGATTTTAAGCTCCAATTCATGTTCCAATGCTCCCAATTCAAACTCCAAACCTAAAAACATAAGGAGAAACATAAGAAAACACAAATAAATTCCACATATAAACTTATTAAATCAAACTCTAAAGAGCCTAAACCTATATACAAATGCAAACCTAAGTAAACTAACATGAAATATGCTCTTATTAACATAAAATGCAAGATACTAACCTATAACCCTAAACTAACTTGTTTTAACTATGATAAACTAAATAAACATACCACATGAAGTAAAAACTAATGAAAAACTAACTATAAATATGCACAAAATATGAACTTATCATTGGGACCCCGAACTATACAATTTCCTAACCGAGGATCATAATTCGCAATAAAATCAATATTTAATAATAAAATAATAAAAATCATTAAAATCCATAAATATCAATAATAAACCACAATACAATTTATTTAAATAACAAAGCATTAAATATAATTATTTTCACAATAACTAAATAAAATCTTAAATAAATTATATAATATTAATAAAATCCATTTTTCAAATACTTAACATCAAATAGTAAAATTTATACATAAATTATCTAATTTGTTTAAATAGGTAGTAAAAATAGTTAAAAACTCATTTAATCACAAAAATAATAATAAAAAAACTATTATTTCAATATATTACTGAAAATTATTATTAATTAGTTAAAAATAGTAAATAATTCGTAAAAATTATTTTAATACCATTTATTATTCCAAAATTATTCAAAACATATAATTTAACAATAATTTCAATAGAAATTACATAGTTTACCCATTAATAAAAAATATCACATAATACTAAATATTATCCAAAAATTAACCCAAATTACTATAATATTAATAAAAATTATTTTCTCATTTTCAAAGCTAATAATTTAAATGAACTATACAATTTAACATAATTTCTACACAAAACATATAAAACACATAATTAATAAAAATTCATTTTAATTATAAAAAATACAATAATTATACGTAATTAAAATAAATTCAGAAAAATAAACTAAAAATATATTTAAGAAGCTAAAGATTCACACAACAACATTTTCAAAAGAAATTATCATGAATCATTCAAACTTAAGCTCGAAAAAAAATAAAAACCTTAAATGGCATAAATTAAAACTTGAAGATAACTAACTAACCGAACATCCTAAGCTTGAAACGAGTTGAGAAACGTCTAGCCCGTATCGAGAAGTTGAACAAGCTTAGGATCGCGAGCTAAAACCACCGGAATCTCGCCGGAGTCATTATAGCAGTAGGTGTTGTTATTAATTTTTCCGACAACTGGAGGCTTCTTGGAGGCAGCAGGAGGAAGAGGGAAGAAGGAGGGGGCGACGACGAGGCTTGGTGGTGGTTGGTAGTGGCTCAGGCGTGGGTGGTGGTGCTGTGACGGAAATGGCAGAGACCAAAATGGTGGAAAGAAGAAGAAGAAAAAGAAAAAGAGAGAGAGAGAGAGAGGACTGACCGAAAATTGGACCTTTTGACCTTTTATATATATATATATATATATAAACTAACTTTAATATATATACATATATATTTAGCAACACTCACTTATATAACAATTAATTTTAAACTAAATAAAAGTATACTACAATATTAAAATAAAATAAATATACTAAACTTATACTATTCACAATTTAATAAAATTAATAGTATTATTAAACAAATAAATAATACTTAATAATAAACTAACTTTTAAATCTCAATTTAATATTAAATCATAATAAATTAAAATAAACTCCAATACTTGAGTTTAATTAATTCACACAAAATAATCATAATATATATTTAAATTTAAAATATTATTAACACGGTATATTTTAAAATAATTTTTAATAATTTAAAATATTGAGTCATTACAAATATAATGTACCCTTAATTTATATTGCAATATTAACAAATTACATGATATAATTTGCGCACAACATGCCACCATTTGTCCAGTTGTTTATGTCTATGGATTGTCCAACCCATTTGCGAATGGACATCATTAGAAATTTCCTTTCACAATTTTAATTTATTTTTTGGTAAATAGGAATTTATTTTTTTATAAATAGAAATTTATTTTTTGGTAAATAGAGAGTCATATAATCTAGATATCAATGAACTGCATAATAAATGATAGTTCTCTTCTTTTAAATTGATTATGACATGATTTGAACTCTACATCTCAAAATGTCACTTGACTACTTTCTCGCTGATAATTTTAATTTATTTTTTAAACGCAAATGTATACATTTAAATTTTAACAATTAGTCAATTACATGTTTTAACTTCTATTTTTGACATATTACATTTTTGAATTTATAATTTTTATTATTTTTAAATATTTCGATCTTTGAAAATTTTCACATCAGTATTTTTAAATATTTTTTTTAAATTAATAGTTTCAAAAGTATTAAATAGTACAAAAGTTATATATTCAAATAATAATTAAAGTGAAATCTCATCACTATAATTCACTAATAAAAATAGTTCAGATAATTAATAATAATTTATTTAGTTAGTTAGTTATTACATCACTAATGAGAATATACTAATTTAAAATGTAAATAATCTTAATATGTAGTAAGATGTAATCAAATAAATTGAATTAAAATACTACTAAACTCGAGTTCTACTTAATTATAAAATTTAGAATTTAAAACCCCGCTCAAATTCAATTAATGAGCTCAACTCAATTGAATAATTTTTATACTCACTTAATTTAAATTTAACTCTGATTTGAGATAATATTTATATGTGATTATGTTAAAATAAAAAGAATAAAGTAGTAAATATATATAAGGGTTATTAGGTTTGCCAATTGATTAGGTCAAATATTATAGGATTCAAACGGAATGCACTAGTAAAATTTGAATAGTTTGAGCTTGAATTTAACTTGATTATTGTTAATTAAATTTTAATTTTTATTAATTTATCTCAAATAATTAGTAAGTTGTTTTAACTCGATAATTTATTAATATAGAAAAAAAAACTAAAATTACAATTATACGTAAATAAGAAAAAAAAAAAACAAGACTTGCATAAACAGCCCACATGGCTGTAGCCATACAGTGAAGGAACATGGCCAATTATTGCTGTTCATCACCAAGAAGCAACTCACCGATTATTATTATGCAATGGTGATTTTGGGTTTCTCTTCGGACCCACCAATCAAAACCCAAAACACATTAAGCTAAAGAAACCGCTCATTGCTTAAGAGAGAGTTTCAAAGAATGGAATTTTGACCATCCATTCTGATATCCTAAGCCATCATCCAGGTTCAGAATAAAGAAATCCGTCTTTTCAAGATTCCAAAAAAAAAAATAAATAAATAAAATTTAATAAGTAAACAAACATTTCGATTTAGAAAGAATTATAAAATTTTTATAAAGATAAGAAATTCTTATTCCATTACGTAAAGTGTCATGTACTTATTACTAATTTTTCTCGTATTTATTTATTATATTTTCATTTTTTATATTAAAATATATAAATTTTAATTTAAATATTAGAATATTTGTAAAAAACCTCCATAAATTTACCTAACTTTTTACGTGTATACATATTTTACTGCTAAATTAATGCCGGAATTAATTCTTATTCCATTAAATAAAGTGTCTTATATATACCACTAAAGTAAGTAACCAATTACATCAATTTACAAGGTAAATATTAAATTTTTGTAAAAAAATTTCAAAGTAATTTTTTGAAATAAACAATTTTTAGTTCTATAATAGGTAAACTGAATTGTTATTTTTCTTTTACTTTTGTTGTTACCAGTTTTTTATATTTTATTTTAATTTTATTTATAATTGTAAAAGATACAAATTACTAAAATATAAGTATGAATCATGTTTGTTTTATAATATCATATAATTATAACTTAGAAATATTTATTAGTTTTTAAAATTTATTTAATACATGTTCATTAGAAATTGTATAAAAAACATAAAATAAATGATTCCAGAATCCTAATAATTGACTAGATTATTTACAAATTCTTAAATTACAGTATTATCTTTGAACTGCATAGTTAAGCAATTGAGGCTATTGCAAACAAGATGTCGTCTGTCACAACAATCTAATTTATTGTACGCCTATATAATAAATAATAAGATTTATTGTAAGTATATGTAAAAACCAATTTAATTATATTTAATCAACTCCAATAAAAAAAAATCTATAATCATATACTTCATAATTTTTTATATTCAACTAAAATGAAAAAAAGCACTTGCATGCATATATATACGGGCTAAAGTTGCAAATTGAATCCTCATATTTTACCTTTTTTTTTTATACTGGATCTTTTCATTTTTTGAGTTAAATTAGAAATTTTGATTTTAACATGTAAATAAAATAATTATATTCATCAATTAAGGTGTAGATTTAAAAATTTAAACTAATGAATAAAATTTAAACATTTGAAATTAAATTTTGATCAATTATCGATTTTATATTTATATTAATGAATAAAATTAGTTTTTTTTTTAAATTGTATATCACTTGATTGGGAAATTTTTAAAATTTAAGAAAAGTTCAAAAAAATTATCATGTAAGTTTGAAAACTTTTAACATTTTATAATTAGGTTATGAATTTTATTTGTTAGTTAACTGTTAAAATTATTATTATTTTAAATTCATAGAACTCAATTGTATTAAAAAAAATGTTATAGGACTTGATTGTATTCACTAAAAATTCAACATGTTCTAATTTTTAAAAAAAGTTTTGATTTAGCTAAAAAATAAAAAATCTAATATAAAATATATATATGTGTGTGTAACTCAGTGGTCTTAGATTTAGGCTCTTTTTTTAGAGATTGCCTAAGCTATTCTAGATATTTTTTCTATACCTTGGGGTCATTGATATGTTGAATGACATCTAGAATAAGGTTTTGTTCTCTAATGAGCATGTTGAGTTGTTTTATTTCTATATTATAATTTGTACTAGATTCATAAGAGGAAGAGGTGGCAAGTTTGTCAATCTAAGGGGTTAGGAATTCTTCAAGATTGGTTTCAAACTCAGAGGTATCAATAAGCATAGTTGTAAGCTTATTCAGGGCTACTTCTTTTAAGTCTAGTTTATGGAGCTTCTTAGAAACCTTGCAATGTTTGGAGATGTGTCCTTTTTTACCATACTTGTAGCAGGTAATATCTCTCAAACTGGTTTTCTTAACTTTATCAGTTTTGGGTTTTCTATAACTCTTTCTATAAAATTTTTTGTAGTAAGTATCTTCCTTATCATTTCTCTTGGAAAATTTCCTATATTTTGAGAAAAATTTCCTAGATGAAGGTTTGAGGGAATTCTTACTGCAATCTCCCTTACAGGATGGATTTTGGGTGAAACTATAATCAAACTGTTTGCAAAAAGATCATAGTTCCTATTTGGTCTTTCTCATTTCCTACTTTAAGTGTTTTTGGAGTTTTAAGTCCTGACAGATCTTAAGACCTTCACGCTAGGTGGTATTGATTAACTCACTATAGGTAAGCTAATCATAAGGAATGATATGGGTTGCAAACGACTATCTAATGGCATTTCTAACATGTTCTCCTAATAGGGTTGGTAATCCAACAAGAAATTTTTCTTTTCATAAGGGTTTATTAGAATCTTCCTTAAGCATAACCCTAGTAAGAAAAGTGGATCTATACCATTGTAAGTCGCTAATCTTTTTACACCTAAGATTAGATAGAAGATCGACATTTTTATCCTTAAGGTGAGAAGAATCTCCTATAAAATGTAATGTTATGGTCAAGATGAGGGTATAAATAGCATCTTGGATTGGATTTTGATATCCTCCCTTTTGATATCCATCGGGGATATAATCTTTTCTCCACACACCATAAACCTTCTCTCGTTAAGAAAAAATTTTCCCTTTTTTGCCTATATTACTCCAAATTCTTTATTTCTTAGGTTTCACAGTAGTATCTTGATTTTTATACTAATGATGATATTATTGTCCTCCAAAGGAAATTTAAAGTAAAGTGATGGAACTCTTATAAAGTTTCTCAGAAAATGATGATATTATTGTCCTCTAAAGGAAATTTAAAGTAAAGTGATACAACTCTTATAAAGTTTCTCAAAAAATTTCTAAACAAACAGTGATTGACTGGCTCAAATAACATGGATTTCTTGGTTTCTCTCATGAACAAACTTAGGCATAATCCACCTTCTTGGCCCATAAATCACATGCCAATGCACTTCTTATTGCTGCAAAAATAAGAGAAGAATATTTTAAAGTCATGTAGCAATTTATCCAGTCTAAGCAAGCCTTTCCCTCAAACTCCTAGACCTCTTAGGAATTAGAACCCTTAATTGATTTGGGTAATGATAATGAAGATGATTATTTTGGGATTCTACCTTCTATAAAGCCCATAGGCTTATAAAGCCTTTTGTAAATATTGTATTTATTTGGCTAGATGGGTTAAAAATCCTTTTAAGATGGTCTATGCAAAAGTTAGGCCATTTGTTAAAACAAAAAAAGTATTTTAATTATTTTCTTTTTCCAGGTCATCCTCTAAATAATGAAGAATAGGACCTGCATGACCAACTATCAGGCAAATTTGACTTTTATGTCAAATATTTTCCTTCATCTACTGCCTTTGTTCCTCTCTCCTCCCTTATACCACAAAAATGGGGACTCGCTTTTCACTACCAAGACCCAGTGGAGACCTCTCTGCATAAAAAACATGAAAATGATAGATAAAGGAACGTGATTGGTGTCAGGATTGCCACCAACCCACTTCCTCTTGTCTCTAGCCCGTCTTCCTCATGATTTCAGGATAGGCTCCAATGCCTCTATATAAGAAGCTCCCCCTCTTCCTAAAAGATATACACATTTTTTAGAGTAGAAGTGATAACTAGTTTTCAAAACTCTTGAGCTTTATATCCTACAATCCACAAATAAAAGGCAAGGTAAGAGGTGGGGAGAGTCCCCACAAATACTATGATGCCTAAGTTAGAGAACAAAAATAGGGGAATATGGAACAACTAGAATATATAAGAATGAGATGGGAACAACTAGAATATGTGATAATGAGATGCCCCTCTGTGAGGGATATGAGGTTCTATTTATAGTAATACTTTAACCTGAGAGGAGTCGGATTCCTTGTGAGATAGGAGTCCTAATCCTAATAGGAGAGTGTTTCCTCTTTGCTTAGGATTCCTCTTTAGGGTAAAGTCCTTTTCCTAGATGGATTCTGTTACCTTCCTAGTCCGAGTGTCCCTATTTAAGAAATAAAGATCCTTTAATTAGGCAGGAATATATATAGGTGGTATCAAGAGTCCCTTCTAGGTATACTTGAATATTCATGTCCGTTGTGTTCGAGTAGAGTAGGGCGCTGATGCTTTCATATAGGAGTACTGTACAGTGATATAGAAGGGTGAGCTAAGGTGGCTAGCCTTAATCATAGTAAGAGAGTAGAGCTCAATGTCGAGTCTTGGAACCATCTCATTTTTGAAATGTAATCAGTGGAGCTTTAATGTCCGCTAAGTCTATCAGATCAAAAGTAATAGATTAACCTATCCATGTGGAATTAGCTTGACAGAACCAGTTCAGAATCCTACCGCTTGATCAGTATGACGAGACGGGAGATCCCATTAGCCACATATTGGCATTTTGAACAAGGATGTTACTCTAGAACATAAATGATGGAATCATGTGTAGATTTTTTCCAAGCACACTCACAAAGAACGCTTAAAAGTGGTTTCATCGACTCTTGAAGAATTTCGTCACTTATTTCAAAAATCGAGCGAAATAATTTTGTACCAGATTTATCACCAATATTCCCCCAGCCAAAAATATCAATGATCTTTAGATGTGCCGGCAAGAAGTCGATGAGTCTTAATGAAGTTATCTTGATCGTTTAAATAAAATAGCTATGCAAATTGAGCATCTTATAGGTGAAGTTGCCATAGAAGCTTTGAAAAATGACACTAGACTCAGAAAGCTTAAAGATAAGATAATGACCAAAGAACTGGGCACCTTTACAGAGGCAATGGCAATGGCAGTCAGGATGATAAAAATGGATGAAGATAGAAGGATGCGACAGGAGGAGGAGAAGCCACCGATCAAGGATGAACGACCCAAACACAGGCGAGCAAGCTTCCCAAAAATAAATTTTAGAAATCCAACAGAAAGATTTGACAGGGAAGTGGACAAATACACACCCCTAAACACCTCTCGATCTAAAATCCTTATGTGTATCAGGCATAATGGTATTGGAATCACCCCAGCTAAAAGAATAAGCCTAAGCCGAAGATCCACCTAAGACAGGGAACAATACTACCAGTATCACCAGGAATATGGGCACAACATGGAGGGTTACAAAGAGCTGAAGAATGCTATAGAGAGATTGGTGCAGAGGGGAAAACTCAATAATTTTACAGACACATTAAGAAAAAGTGAAAACTTTGGAAGCCAGGAGCATGACAAGCTAGAAGTAAAGAAAACCCGGAGGGAGCTGATTAGCACTATCAACATGATCATTGGGGGAGAGAACACTGAGAAGATATTAAAATGGAGTAGAGGAGAAAAGTCAGTCTCTAAGAGAAGTAATATTGTGTTCAATTTGGAAGATGATTCACATGTTCGCCATCCCCATTGCGATGCCCTAGTAATAACTGCATGCATAGACAAGTATTTGGTAAAAAGGTTATTGGTGGACAATAAAAGCGCTATTAACATATTATCCTGGAATGCGTATAAGTCAATGGGAGGCTCCCTTACCAACCTGAAGGCCATGTAGAACCCCATCATGAGTTTCTGTAGAGGAACTATACAATCAATGGGAGTTGTAGAGTTAAGCCTAGAATTTGGAAATCAAGACGATGAAGAAACAAAAGTTATCCGCGCAATATTAAATGTGGTGGATCTATCACTGGCGTATAATAGGATTATAGGACAATCGGTGCTCTATGAAGCAGATGTAGTCACTAGCATCCGACACTTAACTATGAAAGTTTCAGTAAAAAATGAAACCCTTACCATTTGGGGAGATCGACATATGGCTAGGCAGTGTTACCAGATGGCCATGAAGCCTCAGGCGGAGGCTTTTCCTCTAGAAGGATAGGAAATTGAGAAGCAAGGCGCCAATCCATAACCAATAGAGGACATGGAGACCTTACAAATTATGGATGGAAAGACTGTGAAGATCGGCAATGAACTCAACCAGAGCATCAGGGAACGAATAAGGGAAGTCCTTGTCAGACACTCAGAAGATTTTGCTTCACAAGCATCCAAAATCATCAGTGTGGATCCGCAAGTTGCTTGTCACTATTTAAACATTAGACCGGGAGCCAAGCCAGTGGCCCAGAAAAAAAGAACTTTTGTTTACCAAAAGACAGATAATAATTTATGAGGAAACAACGAAGCTATTAGCGGTCGGGTTCATAAAAAAGGTTACTCACCCGAAATGGGTAGCCAACATGGTACTTGTCAAAAAAGCAAATGGAAAATACAAGATGTGCGTAGACTATACTGACCTCAATCGGGCATGTCCTAAAGATAGTTATTCATTGCCCATGATCGACCAACTCATTGACTCCATCGCTAGCCACAGATTATACAATTTTATCGATGTGGCACAAGGTTACCACCAGATACTGATGAAGGAAAAGGATTAGGAGAAGAAGTCCTTCATTACCCATGAAGACTTGTATTGCTATAAGGTGATACCCTTTGGACTTAAGAATGTCAAAGCCACATATCAAAGAATGATGAACCAGGTCCTCTAGGACTAGATTGGCATGAGCGTAGAAGTATATGTAGATGACATCATCATCAAGAGAAAGCATTTGAAATAACACCCAACGAATATAGACAGGGTTCTTCGACCATTAAGCAAATCCAGGATTAAGCTGAATCCAGAAAAATGCATCTTTGGAGTTAAAGTAGGCAAATTCTTGGGATTCATGATATCCTACAGGGGCATTAAAGCCAATGTAGAAAAGATAGAAGCCATACTCAACATGGAAGCGCAAAAAAATATCCATGAAGTTCAAAAGTTAAATGGCAGAATCACTGCATTAGAGTGTTTCATTTCATGCTTGGCTAGATGGTGTCTACCACTATTTCAAGCTCTCAAAAATTCCAAAAAGTTTATATGATCCGTAGATTGCCAGGCAGCATTTAAAGACATTAAGAAATTCTTGTTCTCACCACCCCTACTCAGCCGACCTGTCCTAGATGAAACACTGTACTTATACCTCTCTGTAGGCCAAGAGTGCATTGCCTTCGTACTAGTAAGAGAAGAAGGGAGCCAACAAAGCCCAATTTATTACATCAGTAAAATGCTCTGAGTTTCTGAAGTTTGGTATCATATATTGGACAAGCTAGCTATGGTCATTGTCTATATGTCTCGAAATCTCCGACATTACTTCTAAGCCCACTATATCGTCGTCTGATCCCATTTCCTATTGTAGAAAATCTTACAAAGACAGGAGATGTAATATCCCGTAATTTTAAAAATATTTTTACACTGTACCGGGATATGCAGTGTCAGTGATTTTTGTATTTTATACGATATTTTTATGAGTTGATATGTATTTTAAACCTATTTTAATTACTGTCTATTATTTTCAGTATTTTACGTAAAATTTTCCCGGGACTTTCATTTTCGGGGAAATTTCCACGTAAACAATGTATTATTAATTATTTTAAATGTATTTACGGGTTTGCATGAACTCATATATATTTTTAAATTATTAAATAAAGCCTGTGTGTGTATATTTATTTAATTAGGGTTTATTATTACCCTAATATTTTATTATTTATTTATTATTATTTGATTATTTTATTTATTATTAAATTATTAAAATTTATTATTTTATTATTATTTATTTATTAATATTTAATTATTTTAATTTATTTTATTTTTTTTTCTTTTTTTTTTCTTTTCCTTTTTCTTTCTTTTTCTTTTTCTTTCTCTTTCCTTTTTCTTTCTTTTTCTTTTTCTTCTTCTTCTTATTCTTCTTCCCGCGAGCGCCGGCCATTCTTCTCACCGCCGTTTCTCCCTCCTCCGGCCACCGTTTTCGACACCGCCGGTCCCTATCTTCTCCTTGAGCTCCGGTGAGTGTTATTCTAGCTTTGGTTTGAGCTAAAATGGTCTAGAATTGCTTAGGTTTTGATTTGAAGTTTTCGGCCTCTTTTGGTTTTTGATTTTTTTTGAGCTTCGATTTGGATGATTCATGGAAACTTCCTTCACAAATGTTGTTCCTAGTAGCTTAATCTTCATGTATGAATTTTTACAGAATTTTTGGATGTTGTTTGGATTTTTGGGTATTTTTGAATATTTTAATATTATTTTCTAATTTTCGGAAATTAATTATTTAAATTATGAAATTGGAGTTTATGGTTGAATTAGGTGTTGAAATGAATTATAGGAATTTATTTGGAATTTTTATGAATTTCTAAGTATTTATTTTTAATTATTGAAGTTTATGTGATTTTGTAAAATTAAGTTAATTGTGTTTTTATTTGAATTTAATTGGTTAATTGAGTTTAATTATTGATATTATTGATAAATATGTTGAGAAAATTAATTTTGGATAATTGTATGATTTTTAGTGAATTTTTGAAGTAAATTAGGTATATATATATATATAGGGGTATTTTGGTAATTTTACCCTAAATTGTCTAAAAATGTAATTTAATTGGTTTTAATATTTATTTAAGGTATAAAAATGATTTCTACAAAATATTTGGTATTTTTAACTAATTAAAACTATTTTTCGTGAATTATTTTCAATTATATATATAATATACGGTTTTTCTAATAAAATGAGTTTTAATCGATTTTTACAGTGTTTCAAGATTTATTATGTAATTTCTACGTATGAAATGTATTTTTATGATTTAAGGATATTTTTGGTATATTTGAATATATTTTCTGTGTTTGTGGACCCCGGTCGACAGATTGTAGTCTGGAGTCCGACCGAGGGGTTGTGATTGTTTATGGTGTTATTTTTGAAGTGTATTTTCTTTGCAGGGTCGGCTCTACTCTTTTGAGTAGAGAGATGTCTGTTTTACAGGGGAGGTTCTGCCGGATTTCCGGTAGAATTCTCGTAAAACGTGATATCCAGTCGAACCCTAATTTTCGATTCTGTGTTGAATACTCTAGATTGAATTCTAGGATTTCTGTTAGGGTTATTCTGATGTCGATTAATTATTTCTTGTTTAGTTGCGCCGAGACCGAGGGTTAGTGGACCAGGCCCGTCGGACCTGTCTCGTGGAGCGCATTAGGTGAGTTACTATATTATATATATATGCTTAGGATGCATGATTTAGAAAATGCATGTTTTATTTTAACTAAATATGCATAAATAACATGATTTATATTCAAGTATATTTTTGGTATATTTTTGGTATATAATAAATTATATACATGTTTTATTAATAAAATATATTTAAATGTTTTTAAATATATTTTTAGTTTAATTCATGATTTGATTGAATTTATTTGACGTATATATACTCAAAATATACCTGGTTTATGTTTGGTATATTTTCGGTATATATATGGTTTATATTGTTGATTTATTTAAATTCATGCATCATGTATTTGTGAATGAATGTTTTATTATTTATTACTGAAGGATATCAATAGAACGTGCTACCTAGTGGGCAGCACTAGGACCGAGTACGTACCGGTACGCCTATAGTATTTAGGCTTTATTACTAACTATTTGTGGATATTGATTTGATTATGATTATTGATGTGTGAGATGTGGTTTGTGGGTGTGATTGCTGGAGCTCGGTTGACCAAGTGTCTCGGGGCCAATCACACTGGCAGTCAGACTGCTGGAGCTCGGTTGACTTAGTGTCTCGGGGCCAGTCTACTGTCCATATGGATTAAGTGGATATATTTGGAATTAGTGAGCCTGTATGGCTAGAGTGTTGTTTAACACTATTTTTCTGAGGTTGCGATATTCTAGGGTTCTATGTGATCCTTCATAAAAGTTGATTTTCAAACAAAATATATAAAATGATTTTTCTGCATCTGTATGAATTTGCCTGTATATATACATATTACTCATATACTGTTGACTGTATGCATTATCACTTAGAGTGTATGTATATATATTATAGTAATTCACTCAGTGAGGTCTGACTCCCCTCCGTTGACTATTTTTCAGGAGAGTCAACTTCCTCAGACCTCAGTAGCAGGTCGATACGCCGGATTTCTTCCGCCCCGGCTTCTTTATGTAAATTGTCTACTTGAGTCTTATTTATTTTATCTAGACACTGCAGTAGCTGTAAATTACAGTATTGGATTTTATGTACTTTATTTTAAAGAGATGTATTATGTTAAAACTGGATTTGTATAAAGATTATACATTTATGAGATTATATATGCGATGTGATGAGTTTTGAATTATATCCAGTTGAGATGGATGATATTGTAATAGTTATGATTTTATTTTCCGCTGCATATTATATTTTTATGGTTATTATTGCATATTTATTTTATTTTTAGGCTTGCTACGGGTTCCGGATTCGAAAGAATTCCCGTTCCCTAGCGCCGGTCATGGCCCCTGTTTTGGGTCGTGACAAAGTTGGTATCAGAGCGAAGTTCGTATCTGAGTGGAGTTCTGTGTCAGGGCTTAGTTTTGTGAGTTGTGGCCCTAGTTTTAAAGTTGTGTTTTCTGTTGGACTACTGCAGTGTATTAGGTTCGAGTATGTCTTGATAAGTATTCCTTGCTGTAGTTTTCAGCGTTATTCCTCCGTTGTCTGTTTTGTCTGAATCTTTCCGTTTGTCTTTTCAGAATGAGGAGGCGAGCGCGTGTCGCTCCACCGGTCGTTGAGGCCGAGGATGATGAGTCTTTTCAGGATGAGGTTTTACCTCCTGAGCCGCCAGTTAGACGTAGAGGTCGTGGCAGAGGTAGACCTCGAGGAGCGGCAGGTCGCCGTAGGCAGAGAGAGTTACAGGACGAGGAGCCTGTTGAGCCTGAGTTTGATGTTCCTGTTCCTCCAGTTGTTCAGCCTGTTCAGCCTGCCTATCAGCAGGGTATGTCTGACCCTGAGGCAGCTTTGTTCTATGCCAGAGTTGGCAGGATTGCTTTTGATGGGACTTCTGATCCTTTAGATTTTCTGCATGCGATTGAGACTAGGACTCGGACTGCTCATACCGAGTACCAGAGGATCATGATCGTTGAGTTGTCTGTCGAGGGACCAGCTCTAGATTGGTTCATTCAGATGATCCAGCCTTATATGATGACGATGACATGGGCTCAGTTTCGAGAGCGATTCATGAGGAGATTTTGTCCAGAGCCTCTTCGTTTGAGCTATCGTCTTCGATTGACCAGCATTTCTCGTGGAGATCGATCAGTAGAGGAGTATACCCGAGAGTTCCTTCGTCTGGGTAGATATGCTGAGGATCTGATGCGAGATCAGTATTTCGCTGTTACTACTTATGTTACTGGTTTGGGTTCAGCTTTTGCTGGTATGCCCACAGCAGGTCTTACTCTCGAGTCTGTGATTGAGCTAGCTAAGGAGATCGAGCTGAGGTTAGTTAGGCAGGGAGCGATGCCTGATTATTACCAGTTGGGAGTTCAGTCGAGTGGATTGCAGGCTACTCCGTATTCGAGTTTTCATGTTGGTTCGAGTAGTCAGCAGCGAGGTTTGACTCAGCAGAGTCAGAGACAGCAGCAGCGAGTGCATCGGAGCAGTAGACATGGTCGTGGAGGTCAGCGTAGATCATTCAGATTTGGGTCAGGTGCTTCGAGCAGTAGCAGTGGTCGTAGTTCTGGATCAGCGGCCAGCGTTTGTCAGACTTGTGGTAGAGTCCATCAGGGACCGTGTTATCTGACACCACTGACATGTTTCAGATGCGGGCAGACAGGACATTTTGCCAGATCGTGTCCTTATTCTGGGTATCAGCAGCAACAGATTCCGCGATTCCCACAGCAATCGATTGCTAGTGCAGCGCCCGTGCCATTTCAGTTGCCACCAGCTCATCATCAGAGTTCTACTCAGTTTGTTCCACAGCAGAGTCGTGGTAGAGGTACTAGAGGAGGTGCTAGAGGTGTTGGCCAGGCTTCTACCAGTCAGCAGGGAGGTCGAGGCCAGGCCAGAGTTTTTCATCTGACTCAGCAGGATGCTCAGGCATCTAATGCAGTCGTGGCAGGTATTCTTTCTGTTTGTTACCTGGATGCTTTGGTTTTGTTTGATCCGGGTGCCACGCATTCGTTTGTTTCTCCTATTTTTGCTTCTAAATCTTGTTGGCAAGCTTCGAGGATGGCTTTTCCTTTGTCTGTTGCCACTCCTCTGAGTGATTCTTTGGACACCGATATTGTTCTTTCTGGTTGTCCAGTTCTCGTGGGAGATAGAGAATTACCCGTTGATTTGATTTTGTTGGATGTGATGGAGTTTGATGTTATTTTGGGAATGGATTGGTTGTCTCAGCATTATGCCGTGGTTGATTGCAGGAATAAGGAGGTGATTTTCAGAATTTCTGGTGAAGAAGATTTTAAGTTTGTTGGTGACAGGAGTTCAACACCTCAGAATCTTATTTCTATTATTTCAGCTAGGAAGTTGTTGAAGAAAGGTTGTCAGGGGTTTTTGGCATTGGTCAGGGATACGTCAGTGGAGAAGTTGTCACTCACAGATGTTCCTGTTGCTTGTGAGTTTCCTGATGTTTTTCCCGAGGAGTTGCCAGGTTTACCACCTCATAGAGAGATTGAGTTCTGTATAGATGTGGTTCCAGGTATTACTCCTATATCTATGCCACCCTATCGTATGGCTCCTGCAGAGTTGAGAGAGTTGAAGGAGCAATTGCAAGAGTTGTTGGATAAGGGTTTTATCAGACCTAGTGTTTCTCCTTGGGGTGCACCAGTCTTGTTTGTGAAGAAGAAGGATGGTACCCTGAGACTGTGCATTGACTACAGAGAGTTGAATAAGGTGACAGTGAAGAACAAGTATCCTCTCCCGAGGATAGATGATTTGTTTGATCAGCTCCAGGGTGCACAATTCTTTTCTAAGGTTGACTTGAGGTCGGGTTATCATCAGCTGCGGATCAGTGAAGCTGATATTCCTAAGACAGCTTTCCGCACTCGTTATGGTCATTATGAGTTTCTGGTGATGTCTTTTGGTTTGACTAATGCACCAGCAGCTTTTATGGACCTGATGAACAGAGTATTCAGACCGTATGTGGATCGGTTTGTGGTAGTCTTCATTGATGATATACTCGTATATTCGAGGAGTATGGAAGAGTACGTATATCACTTGAGGATTGTACTACAGACACTGAGAGATCATCAGCTTTATGCTAAATTCTCGAAGTGTGATTTCTGGATGGAGAGTGTTTCTTTTCTTGGACACGTAGTGTCTAAAGAAGGTATTCAGGTTGATCCACAGAAGGTTGAGGCAGTATCTGAGTGGCCTAGACCTACTTCAGTTACTGAGATTCGGAGTTTTCTGGGTTTAGCCGGGTATTATAGGCGGTTTGTGCAGGATTTTTCCAGGATTGCAGCCCCTATGACTCGCTTGACTCAGAAGAATGTTAGATTCGAGTGGTCAGAAGCTTGTGAGAATAGTTTTCAGTTGTTGAAGGAGAAGTTGACCACAGCGCCAGTATTAGCTTTGCCTAATAGTGTGGATAAGTTCACAGTTTACTGTGATGCCTCTAGAATTGGTCTTGGTTGTGTGTTGATGCAGAATGGAAGAGTGATAGCCTATGCTTCGAGGCAGTTGAAGAAGCATGAGCAGAACTATCCCACACATGATCTTGAGATGGCTGTAGTGATCTTTGCTTTAAAGATTTGGAGACATTATTTGTACGGGGTGACTTGTGAGATATTTACTGATCACAAGAGCCTTAAGTACATTTTCCAACAGCGAGATTTGAATTTGAGGCAGAGAAGATGGTTGGAACTGTTGAAGGATTATGATTGTGAGATTCTTTACCATCCGGGTAAAGCTAATGTGGTAGCAGATGCCTTGAGTAGGAAGTCCTCAGGTAGTCTTGCTCACATCGGTGTGGAGAGGAGACCATTGATCCAGGAGTTGCATCTGATGGTGGATCAAGGTCTGATGATGAAGATCAGTAGATCAGGTGGACTGTTAGCTCAGTTTAAAGTACGATCTGTACTGAGGGATAGGATTAAAGCAGCTCAGAGCCGAGATCCTATTCTGGAAGAGCTTGCAGAGAATGTCAGAGCAGGGAAGTTCACTGATTTCACACTCGATGATGATGGTGTGTTGTGGATCAGTGGTAGATTGTGTGTTCCTGATGTGGATGATATGAGAGAAGAGATCCTAGAGGAAGCACATTCTACAGCCTACAGCGTTCATCCTGGTGTTACTAAGATGTACCACAGTATCAGAGATTTATACTGGTGGGATGGATTGAAGAAGGATGTTGCTGATTATGTTGCTAAGTGCTTGACGTGTCAGCAAGTGAAAGCCGAACATCAGAAGCCTTCTGGGAAGCTTCAGCCTCTTCCTATTCCCGAGTGGAAGTGGGAAAGGATAGCTATGGATTTTGTAGTCGGTTTACCTCGTTCGAAGGATGGATATGATTCCATCTGGGTGATTGTAGACAGATTGACGAAGTCTGCACATTTCTTGCCTGTGAAAGCCACATATTCAGTTGCTAGATTGGCGAAGTTGTACGTGAAGCATATTGTGTGCCTTCATGGAGTACCTGTGTCCATTGTGTCAGACAGAGGTTCGGTGTTTACTTCTCGTTTTTGGCAGAAGTTGCAAGAAGCGATGGGCACTAGGTTGGATTTTAGTACTGCTTTTCATCCTCAGACAGATGGTCAGTCTGAGAGGACGATCCAGACACTGGAAGATATGTTGAGGATGTGTGTCATGGATTTGAGAGGTAGCTGGGATGATCATTTGTCGCTTGTTGAGTTTGCATATAATAACAGCTACCATAGCAGTATTGGTATGGCACCATACGAGGCGTTATATGGAAGGAAGTGTAGATCCCCGTTGAGTTGGGATGAGATTGGTGAGAGAGCTTTGACTGGACCAGAGATGGTTCAAGATGCTGTAGAGAAAGTCGTCGTGATCAAGCGTAGATTAGAGACCGCAGTAAGTAGACAGAAGAGTTATGCGGATCCTAGGCGCAGAGATGTGGAGTTTCAGGTTGGAGATTTCGTTTTTCTGAAAGTATCTCCGATGAAGGGTGTGATGAGATTTGGCAAGAAGGGTAAGTTAGCACCGAGATATATTGGACCGTTTGAGATTCTGGAGAGAATTGGCACTGTTGCATATCGGTTGGATTTGCCTCCGAGTATGTCGCAGGTGCATCCAGTATTTCATATCTCGATGTTGAGGAAGTATATCTCAGATCCTTCACATGTGTTGCAACCTGACAGAGTGGAAGTGAGTGAAGATTTGACTTTTGTGGAAGAACCTGTGGCGATCGTAGATTTTCAAGTTCGACAGTTGCGATCGAAGTAGATTCCGATGGTCAAGGTTCTGTGGCGTAGCGACAGAGTTGAAGAGCATACGTGGGAGACTGAAGTTGAGATGCGAGCTTCTTACCCGTATCTCTTTCCTTCCTGATTCTGTAATCTTGTTTTTAGAATTCGGGGACGAATTCCTGTAAGGGGGGAAGACTGTAATATCCCGTAATTTTAAAAATATTTTTACACTGTACCGGGATATGCAGTGTCAGTGATTTTTGTATTTTATACGATATTTTTATGAGTTGATATGTATTTTAAACCTATTTTAATTACTGTCTATTATTTTCAGTATTTTACGTAAAATTTTCCCGGGACTTTCATTTTCGGGGAAATTTCCACGTAAACAATGTATTATTAATTATTTTAAATGTATTTACGGGTTTGCATGAACTCATATATATTTTTAAATTATTAAATAAAGCCTGTGTGTGTATATTTATTTAATTAGGGTTTATTATTACCCTAATATTTTATTATTTATTTATTATTATTTGATTATTTTATTTATTATTAAATTATTAAAATTTATTATTTTATTATTATTTATTTATTAATATTTAATTATTTTAATTTATTTTATTTTTTTTTCTTTTTTTTTCTTTTTTTTTCTTTTCCTTTTTCTTTCTTTTTCTTTTTCTTTCTCTTTCCTTTTTCTTTCTTTTTCTTTTTCTTCTTCTTCTTCTTCTTCTTCCCGCGAGCGCCGGCCATTCTTCTCACCGCCGTTTCTCCCTCCTCCGGCCACCGTTTTCGACACCGCCGGTCCCTATCTTCTCCTTGAGCTCCGGTGAGTGTTATTCTAGCTTTGGTTTGAGCTAAAATGGTCTAGAATTGCTTAGGTTTTGATTTGAAGTTTTCGGCCTCTTTTGGTTTTTGATTTTTTTGAGCTTCGATTTGGATGATTCATGGAAACTTCCTTCACAAATGTTGTTCCTAGTAGCTTAATCTTCATGTATGAATTTTTACAGAATTTTTGGATGTTGTTTGGATTTTTGGGTATTTTTGAATATTTTAATATTATTTTCTAATTTTCGGAAATTAATTATTTAAATTATGAAATTGGAGTTTATGGTTGAATTAGGTGTTGAAATGAATTATAGGAATTTATTTGGAATTTTTATGAATTTCTAAGTATTTATTTTTAATTATTGAAGTTTATGTGATTTTGTAAAATTAAGTTAATTGTGTTTTTATTTGAATTTAATTGGTTAATTGAGTTTAATTATTGATATTATTGATAAATATGTTGAGAAAATTAATTTTGGATAATTGTATGATTTTTAGTGAATTTTTGAAGTAAATTAGGTATATATATATATATAGGGGTATTTTGGTAATTTTACCCTAAATTGTCTAAAAATGTAATTTAATTGGTTTTAATATTTATTTAAGGTATAAAAATGATTTCTACAAAATATTTGGTATTTTTAACTAATTAAAACTATTTTTCGTGAATTATTTTCAATTATATATATAATATACGGTTTTTCTAATAAAATGAGTTTTAATCGATTTTTACAGTGTTTCAAGATTTATTATGTAATTTCTACGTATGAAATGTATTTTTATGATTTAAGGATATTTTTGGTATATTTGAATATATTTTCTGTGTTTGTGGACCCCGGTCGACAGATTGTAGTCTGGAGTCCGACCGAGGGGTTGTGATTGTTTATGGTGTTATTTTTGAAGTGTATTTTCTTTGCAGGGTCGGCTCTACTCTTTTGAGTAGAGAGATGTCTGTTTTACAGGGGAGGTTCTGCCGGATTTCCGGTAGAATTCTCGTAAAACGTGATATCCAGTCGAACCCTAATTTTCGATTCTGTGTTGAATACTCTAGATTGAATTCTAGGATTTCTGTTAGGGTTATTCTGATGTCGATTAATTATTTCTTGTTTAGTTGCGCCGAGACCGAGGGTTAGTGGACCAGGCCCGTCGGACCTGTCTCGTGGAGCGCATTAGGTGAGTTACTATATTATATATATATGCTTAGGATGCATGATTTAGAAAATGCATGTTTTATTTTAACTAAATATGCATAAATAACATGATTTATATTCAAGTATATTTTTGGTATATTTTTGGTATATAATAAATTATATACATGTTTTATTAATAAAATATATTTAAATGTTTTTAAATATATTTTTAGTTTAATTCATGATTTGATTGAATTTATTTGACGTATATATACTCAAAATATACCTGGTTTATGTTTGGTATATTTTCGGTATATATATGGTTTATATTGTTGATTTATTTAAATTCATGCATCATGTATTTGTGAATGAATGTTTTATTATTTATTACTGAAGGATATCAATAGAACGTGCTACCTAGTGGGCAGCACTAGGACCGAGTACGTACCGGTACGCCTATAGTATTTAGGCTTTATTACTAACTATTTGTGGATATTGATTTGATTATGATTATTGATGTGTGAGATGTGGTTTGTGGGTGTGATTGCTGGAGCTCGGTTGACCAAGTGTCTCGGGGCCAATCACACTGGCAGTCAGACTGCTGGAGCTCGGTTGACTTAGTGTCTCGGGGCCAGTCTACTGTCCATATGGATTAAGTGGATATATTTGGAATTAGTGAGCCTGTATGGCTAGAGTGTTGTTTAACACTATTTTTCTGAGGTTGCGATATTCTAGGGTTCTATGTGATCCTTCATAAAAGTTGATTTTCAAACAAAATATATAAAATGATTTTTCTGCATCTGTATGAATTTGCCTGTATATATACATATTACTCATATACTGTTGACTGTATGCATTATCACTTAGAGTGTATGTATATATATTATAGTAATTCACTCAGTGAGGTCTGACTCCCCTCCGTTGACTATTTTTCAGGAGAGTCAACTTCCTCAGACCTCAGTAGCAGGTCGATACGCCGGATTTCTTCCGCCCCGGCTTCTTTATGTAAATTGTCTACTTGAGTCTTATTTATTTTATCTAGACACTGCAGTAGCTGTAAATTACAGTATTGGATTTTATGTACTTTATTTTAAAGAGATGTATTATGTTAAAACTGGATTTGTATAAAGATTATACATTTATGAGATTATATATGCGATGTGATGAGTTTTGAATTATATCCAGTTGAGATGGATGATATTGTAATATTTATGATTTTATTTTCCGCTGCATATTATATTTTTATGGTTATTATTGCATATTTATTTTATTTTTAGGCTTGCTACGGGTTCCGGATTCGAAAGAATTCCCGTTCCCTAGCGCCGGTCATGGCCCCTGTTTTGGGTCGTGACAGGAGACCTCGGGCAGGCTAGTACAGTGGTCAATGTTACTTAGTAAATTCGACATTGATTATGAACCCCACCAACAAATGAAAGCCCAGGCATTAGCAGATTTCGTACAAGAAATGGCTCCGGAAGACCTTACCTTAACCAAAGCGCTGGAATGGAAACTCTATGTTGATGGAGCATCCTCCACTCAAGGATCTAGCACTAGAATAATTCTTAGGGGATTGCATAAGGTTTACATCTAGTATGCAGTCTAAATCGAGTACAACATAACTAACAATGCTACCGAGTATAAAGCACTCATCACAGGCCTAAGAATAGCTACCAACGTCAGAGCTGAACACCTCATCATACATTGGGACTCCCAACTGGTTACCAACCAGGTCAACAAAGCGTTCTAAGTCAAGTCACCTGCATTGCCCAGTACGTGGACAAAGTCAAACAACTCTTGAAACAGATTGAACAAGAAGAGGGCCAGTGGGAGATCATCCAGATTCCTAGGAAGGAAAACTCTAAGGCTGACCACCTGGCCAAGTCAACAGCTAAAGATAATCAAGCATTCTGGGATATGGATTTCATCAAGGCATTGACCAATCCTAGCACAGAAGATCCCAAAGTTATGGAGATACAGGTAGTCTCGGAATGGATGCACCTGATAATCTAATACCTAGAACACGGAACCCTCCTTGAAGATAAGCTACAAGCTCAGAAGTTAAAAACCAAAGTAGCCCACTATTATATTCATCAAGGGGAGCTCTACAGAAAATCCCTTTCACACCTATGGTCTAAGTGCATCTCCCTAGAGAAAGGAAATTACATACTCCAAGAGATCCATGAAGGAATTTACGGAGCGCATGAATCCCATTATGCACTAACTCAAAAAGCACTACTCCAAGGATATTATTGGCCTACCATGTCTAACAATGCCCAGCAGTTAACTCAAGCATGTCACAAGTGCCAATACTACGCTCGACTCAACCATAGGCCTTCCCACCCCCTGCATCCAATTGGCAGCCCATGGCCATTCGCTATGTGGGGAATGGACATCCCAGGTCCCTTCCCACCTTCCACTTCATAAAAAAGGTTCCTGATTGTGGCTATCGACCATTTCACTAAGTGGGTAGAAGTAGAGGCAATCCCAACCATCACAAAAGCTCGGATACAACACTTCTTCTGAAAGGAGATTATCTGTAGGTTCGGCATCCCCCACACTTTAATTACGGACAATGGCAAATAGTTTGATAATAAAAAGTTTAGAGATTTTTGCTTAGACCTCGGAATAAAGCTTTGCTTCACCTTGGTAGCCCACTAGCAGACAAATAGGCAAATGGAAGTCACCAATAGAATTCTCATACAAGGATTAAAGAAAAGACTCGATGAGAAAAAGGGAAATTAGGTTGAAGAGCTCAACAACGTAATCTGGGCCTATAGAACCACGCCTAGATCATCCATCGAAGAGACACCATTCAGACTAACCTATGGCATGGATGCAGTAATACCAGTGGAAATCAGTTCACTAAGTGATAAAGTAAGTCAGAGTCTCAATCACACCATTAATAACATTGATGCTCAGATATGTTTGGACCTACTAGAAGAAAGGAGAGAACAAGCAGCCACCACAGCTGAAGCACATTGACAAAAGGTGATATGGTATCATCATCAGCGATATCATCTGAGATAGTTCAAATTAGGGGACTGGATACTCAGAAGGGAAGATATTGGTAAAGGCAACTCAAGAACTGGCAAGCTAGGTCCAAATTGGGAAGGTCCATACCAAATCTCGGCACACGTAACCAAGGGAGCATACAAGCTAAAAAAAAGAGGAGGCAAAGAACTACTGTCACGACCCAAAACAGGGGCCATGACCGGCGCTAGGGAACGAAAATTTTTTCGAATCCGGAACCCGTAACAAGCCTAAAAATAAAATAAAACATGCAATAGTAATAATAATATATAATGAAGCGGAAATAAAAGTCATAAATATAATAATAACAATTACACCAACTGGATTTAAATCAAATACTCATCTCATATATATATATAAGCTCTTTTAATACAAATCTAGTTCAAATATAATACAACATCTCTTTAAATATTTAATGACTACTGCAGTGTCTAGATAAAATAAAACTCAAGACTCAGATAAGCAGTTTACACAAAGAAGCCGGGGCGGAAGAAATCCGGCGTATAGGCCTGCTACTGAGGTCTGAGGAAGATGACTCTCCTGAAAAATAGTCAACGGAGGGGAGTCAGACCTCACTGAATGAATTACTATAATATATATACATGCATACTAAATGTCAATGCACACAATCAAGAGTATATATATAATATGTATGCATACAAGCGAATACACACAGATGCAGTAAAATTATTTTATATATATTTTATTGAAAATCATCGTTTATGAAGGATCAAATAGAACCCTATAATATCGCAACCTCAAAAATAGTGTTAGACAACACTCTAGCCATACAGGCTCACTTATTCCAAATATATCCACTTAATCCATTTAGACAGTAGACTGGCCCCAAGACACTAAGTCAATCGAGCTCCAGCAGTCTGACTGCCAGTGTGATTGGCCCCGAGACACTTGGTCAACCGAGCTCCAGTAATCACACCCAAATCACATCTCACACATCAAATAATCATATCCAGTCAATATCCACAAACTGGTTAGTAATATAGCCTAAATGCTATAGGCGTATCGGTACGTACTCGGTCCTAGTGCTGCCCACTAGGTAGCACATTTTATTGATATCCTTCATTAATAAATATAAAATATTCATTCACAAATAACTGATGCATGAATTTAAATAACATAACAATATAAACCATATATATACTGGAAATATACCAAAAGTAAACCAGGTATATTTCGAGTATATATACATCAAACAAATCCAATTAAATTACAAATTAAACTAGAAATATATTTAAAAACATTTTAAATATAATTTATTCATAAAACATGCATATAATTTAATATATACCAAAAATAAACCAAAAATAAACTAAAAATATACTTAAATACAAATCACATTATTTATGCATATTTAATCAAAATAAAACATATATTTCTAAAATTATGCATCCTAAAGCACATATATATAAAATAATAACTCACAAATTAGTGCGCTCCTCGAGATGGATCCGACGGGCCTGGTCCACTAGGCCTCGGTCTCAGCGCAACTAAACAAACAATAACGACAGAAATCAGAATAACCCTAACAGAAATCCTAGAAACTTGATCTAGAATATTAAACACAGAAACAGGATTAGGGTTCGACTGGACATCACGTTTTACGAGAATTCTATCAAAAATTCGATAGAACCTCCCCTGTAAAACGGACATCTCTCTACTCAAAGCGTAGAGCCGACCCTGCAAAGAAACACACTTCAAAAATAAGTTCAACCACTCATTCATAACCCCTCGATCGGACTCCAAACTACAGTCTACCGACCGGGGTCCACAAACACAGAATAATTTTAGAAATACCAAAAATACCCTTATAACCTAGAAATACATTTTATAAATAGAAATCACATAATTAACCTTTAAACACAGTAAAAACCGATAAAAACTCATTTTATTAGTAAAACCGAAAATAGTATTGAAAATAATTCACGAAAAATAGTTTTAATTAGTTAAAAATACTAAATAATTTGTAAAAATCATTTTTATACCTTAAATAACTATTAAAAGCAATTAAATTACATTTTTAGCCAATTTTGTGTAAAATTACCAAAATACCCTATATATATAAATATACTATAACTACTTTAAAAATTCACCAAAAATAGTATAATTATCCAAAATTAATTTTATCAACATATTTATCAATAATATTAATAATTAAACTCAATTAACCAATTAATTTCAATTAAAAACACATTTAACCCTAATTTTCCAAAATTACATAAACTTAAATAATTCAAAATAAATACTTAGAAATTCATAAAAATTCTAAATAAATTCCTATAATTCATTTCAACACCTATATTTATCATAAAACACAATTTCATAATTAATTCAATTAATTTTCGAAAATTAGAAAATAATATTAAAATATTCAAAAATACCCAAAAATCAAAATAATTTCCAAAAATTCTAAAAAAATTCCTACATATAGATTAAGCTATGGGAAACAATATTTGTGAAGGAACTTTTCATTAATCAATCAATTAAAAGCTCAAAAAAATCAAAAACCCTAATATGGCCGAAATCAAAAATTCGAAACCTAAGCAAATCAAGACCATTTCAGCTCAAACTAAAGCTAGAATCACACTCACCAGAGCTCAAGGAGAAGAAAGAGACCGGCGATGTCAAAAATGGTGGCCGAAAAGTTGGTGAACGGCGAGGAGGGAAGTTTCGGCCAAAATGGGGAAATTGGAGCTAGCCGGCGCTGGGGAAGGAGGTTGGGGGCGGCGGAGCAGCTGGCTGGGGAAGGCAGAGTTACTGGTGGCACACCGACAGTAGGTGGTCAGAGGTTGCAGCGGGAGGGGAGAAGGAACGGGCTAGGGAAGAAGAAAGGAGAAGAAGAAAAGAAAAGGAAAAGAAAAGAAAAGAAAAGAAAAGAAAAAGAAAAAGAAAAAGAAAAAGAAAAAAGAAAAAAGAAAAAAAATAATTTAATAAAATATTTGAGAAAAATCTCACACCACATATTATTATAATAATTTACAATTTAATAATAAATAAAATAATTAAATAACAATAAAATTAATAAACAAATAATAAAATATTAGGGTAATAAATTAAACCCTAATTAAATAAATATATACACACACAGACTTTATTTAGTAATTTAAAAATACGTATGAGTTCATGTAAGTCCGTAAATCTATTTAAAATAATTAATAATAAATTATTTAAGTGAAAATTTTCCCGAAAATGCAAGTTCCGGGAAAATTTTACGTAAAGCACTTAAAATAATACACAATAATTAAAATAGGTTTGAAATACATATCAACTCGTAAAATATCATAATATATTTATAAAAATTATTAACACTGCATATCTCGATGCAGTATTAAAAATATTTAAAAATACAGGATATTACAATTACCACGGTTTTGAAACTCAGATTCTCTCATAAAATATTATCAATAAGTTGTATTCAACACAAAATTCAAGAAAGTATATTAATAACAATGTCTTTACAAGAGATTCATTACAAAAAAAAAAATAAAAGGGGTACACCTATCTATTCTACTACACCTTCCTCCAGACCCCCTGACCCAGAAATAGAGGGGAAAACCACATCAGTAGCATCTAAATGCATCGTAGGCTCAGTAGCAGTAGTAGACTCTACATTATCCATCACACGAGAAGCACTAGCTTTTCGATGAGCGTCCTCTTCAGCAGTAATTTTGGCAAGGTTCATCGGTGTTATCTGATCTAGCACCCCCAAGTCCAGTTCTGAGTCCTGAGAGAGCAGGACCCTCCTACACTCAACCTTGTAGGCCTTAAGAAATCCCCCCACTATGTTCTGGTATGACCTTTTGTTGCTCTCTCGGGATTTCTCGACCTCATATAACTTTTTCTCTAGCTCAGCAATTTGAAGATCCTGTTCTTCGATCCTCCTCATCAGTTGGCCTTGGCTATATTCTAGATTAGCAATTTTCTTCTGACCCACCTTAGCCTTAGACTTTGCCTCTGTATACTTTGTCTGACAGAGCTCCAGTACTGCCTTTGCGCCATCCAGCTTCTTTTCAAAATTGATGGCTATAGTTCCCACCTATGTCTCCTTCAGGCTATACTGGCTCTTCAAGTAAAAGTACTAGTCCTTCGCCAACAGCAAAGCCTGAGTCATCTATCAACAAGAAAGGTTAAAGTCAACAACAAGCACATACGATAGTAACAACATCAGTAACAAAAAGAACTTACTTCTAATGACTGGCCAATCATTGAGTTGAGTAACCCCTCTGGGCCCTCATCGGACCAGCACTGTATATCCGCAGACAGCCTCAGTGATTCGGCATATTAATCCCTCACTTAGCTATTGGAGACACTCAAAGGCTTCATCCTATTTAGTATCCAGCCCCTCATATCTGGACACCTAGATAGCCTTGGGCATTGGATATATATTTCCTCGTCGAGCCCCTCCGTGTCCAAATGCTGCTCGATCAACCGCCTTTTCCTTTGGCCCACCCCCTCAGATCGGGATGACTTAACTACCATTTTGCCTTTGGGTTTGGTAGTTACCTCTTCGAGAGCCGTGGGGGCTGCGTGTTCTGGAGAAGGAGATATCTGCACTTCCTTCAGAGCAGTTGACTCATCAACTAAGAAAATCTAGTCCATAAAATAAAAAAAGTCAACCATCTACAGTTGAAAAAATAGATCAAGTCAGAAATATAACTTTAGGTAACACAAACATACTAGTGGAATGAACACAATTCGGACAAACTCTCCATAGGTATCTCCTGAACAAATCCTCTACCGATCGAGCTTCGGCAAGCCCATCGAGATACAGCCATAAAACCATCTCCACATCATGGTTAGGAAGTCTCATAGGATGTTTTACCCTATGGAATTCATCAAACCACATCAGCCGAATATCCACGAAGTCTGACGGATGCTCGATGATAAAAAAAATAGTGTCTCCACTTCTTATGGAAATCCAGAAGCTTTATGAAGAGGGTATGGTTAGACATAGTTAACAGGGAAAACTTTAGCTCTCCTTTCTTTCTAGACAAACTGTACAAGTATCAAAAAACATCTAAATCGGGTTCCTTCCCCTCTTCATGCATCAGTTGGATGAACTCGGTCAGAATCCTATAGCTATTCAGATGGAGCTGACCAGGCGCTATATTATGCCTATTCAAAAATCTCTTCACAAAAGGATCTAAAGGAAATTTTAAACCCCCCTCTAGTTGGTCAAAATACACCACTAATTTACAAAGCCCTAACATGGGGGTGTAAGCCCTAAACTTCCTATCTACGGTATGAAGGGTGTAATCGGTAGGAATACAGAACTGCCTCCGGTACCACCCTAGTAAACCATCATCTATGTTCAAAATAAACAGGTCAGAACTAACTTGTTCCCTCAGTGCCATAATGATTTTTAAGAAGAAGAAAAATGCATAACAGACAACAGAAGCAGGAAAAAGAAGAAGAAAAGACAAAAGATCACCTAATTACAAGAGGCAAAAATCACGGTAGACATAAAGAAACACAACAGTAGCAACACAACTGTGATAAAGGCAAAAATAAAATAGCAAAATGCACTAGTTGACAAGCACATTAGTACTTATAAAGTTACGAAAGGATCTAGAAACATGCCATTAATTGCCCTCATCATTACTTCGCTTCTCCCTAGGCTATTAAGGGCCCTTTGGGGAAAATAAGCCCATTGAACAAGGGGTCACTACAACGGCAACAAAAACACTCTATTTATTGACACATGAAATGACACGTAACTTATGCGATTCAAATTTTGAATCCCTAGGAGTTTAAGTAACACCGCCACGCGTCAGCCTGCTCACATCTCGACTGGGCTCCTTTATTAGTTACTTGAAAAGCATCTAAACTACTAAGGTTTCCCATCCCGGGTAATCGAGCATCTAAATCCAATGACTGAAGCTGGCACCTCAGGTCACTTTTGAAGTACTGAGGTTTTGAGCATGTAAGCCTCATGTCCTTGCACCTAGCATTTAAGTCCAGTGACTGAAGCTGGCACCCTCAGGTCACTTCTATAATACTAAGGTTCTGAGAATGTAAGCCTCGTGTCCTTGCACCGAGCATCTAAGTCCAGTGACTGAAGCTGGCACCCTCAGCTTGCTTCTGTAGTATTGAGGTTCTGAGCTCGTAAGCCTCGCGTCCTTTCACCGAGCATCAAAAATCCAGTGACGACTAGTTTCGTCACGCCAATTCCACACTAATGGGTTAATCTATTGCTTTCGATTTGACAAACTTGGCAGAAATTAAAGCTCCATTGATTACATTTCAGTAACAAGATGGTTCCAAGACTCGACATCGAGCTCTACTCTCTTACTATGATTGAGGCTGGCCACCTCAGCTTACCCTTTTATATCACTGTACAGTACTCCTATATGAAAGCATCAGTGCCCTACTCTACTCGGGCATAATGGACATGAATATCCGAGTATACCCAGAGGGGACTCTTGATACCGCCTATATATATTCCTGCCTAATTAAAGGATATTTATTTCTTAAATAGGGACACTCGGACAAGGAAGGTAGCAAAATCTGTCCAGGAAAAGGACTTTACCCCAAAAAGGAATCCTAAGCAAAAAGGGAATACTCTCCTACCAGGATTAGGACTCCTATCTCACAAGGAATTCGACTCCTCTCAGGTTAAAGTATTACTATAAATAGGACCCCATATCCCTCACAGAGGGATATCTCATTCTCACATATTCTAGTTGTTCCATATTCCCTGTAATAACCCGATGTTTTTAAATATTTTTATATTGTATTAGGATATGTAGTACTAATAATTTTAATATATATATTTGACTATCTAATTATTTTGTTAATAATTAAAGTTATTTTTAAATTATTCTAAGTTTTCAACGTAAAATTTTCCTGAAACCTATCTTTTTGGGAAAATAATACATGAATAATAATTTATTTATTTACGTTAGTTCATTTTATCAAATTGCATGGTTTCATGCATAATTAAAAATTTGAATAATATATATGCATATACATGCATATATATATATATATGCATATACATGCATATATATATATATATATACAAACTCAAAAAAATTACAATTCCTACCCTCATCTCCTAACTCTCATTCTCGACGCCCTCACCCCCCTCCCTTCAGTCTGCAACTCCGGTCACAAGCCGTCGGTGCGCCTCCCGGCATGCCACCACCACTTCCAGCCTGTCCCGCCGCCAGCAGCAACCATTTCCGGCGTCGTTCGACTATTTTTTTCAAAAACCCGAAAACCATCATCACCATCATTCTCCTTCGTTCGGTCACCATTTTCGGTGATTTTGGTGTCGTTGAGCTCCTAGAACTCCATAGAAGCCGATTCCAAGCTTCCCTTAGCTTGAAAACTCGATTTGGTAAGGATTTGAGCTTGATTTCAATTTTGGCCATTTGAGTTTCTTGATTTTTTTAAACTTCGATCTTAGTGATTCAAGCTAAATTTCTTCACAAAAATTGATTCTACTAGCTCAATATACATCCTGGAATTTTTGAAATTTATTTTGATTTTTGTGAATTTTTTATTATTTTATTAATATTTTCTAATTTTTGTAAATTAATTAAATAAATTGTGAAATTGTGATTTTTAGTGTTTATAGTGGTTGAAATTAATTTTACAATTTAATTTATAATTTTTGTGATTTTTGTGTAATTAATATAATTTTATTTAGTTTGTGTGAATTTTGGAAATTTAGGTTAAATGTGTATTTTATTAAAATAAATTGGTTAATTGAGTATGATTATTCATTTTATTGAATTATATGTTGAGAAAATAATTTTTGAGTAATTATATAATTTTTAGTGAATTTTTTAATAATTATAGTATATTATGTGAATTTTTATGTATTAGGGGTATTTTGGTAATTTGGTAGTAATATTAGTTGAATATTAAGTTAAATTGGTTTTAATAATTATTTGAGGTATAAAAATAATTTTTTCAAATTATTTACTATTTTTAACTAATTAAAACTATTTTTCAAAAATTATTTTTAAATTATATATAATATACTATTTTTGTAAATAAATAAATTTTTAATGATTTTTAATACGTTTTTGGGCTAACTATGTAATTTGGATTTATAAAATGAATTTTCATTAATATTCGTGAATTTATCGAGTTATTATCGATTTTTATAATATTTTATTAATATTAGGGTTTTTAACTATATATCGGTGAAATAATTATTTTTAATGTTTAAATATTTAAATTTGCTATATTTTGGTACATAAAAGGTATTTTGGTATTTATGAAATTTTAATGTATTTTGTGTATATCTTGCAAATTGTGAACCTCGGTCGGTGGAATTGTAGTTTGGGAATCCGACCGAGGAGTGATGGGGATATTTGTATTCGAAATGTGTTTTCTTGCAGGACTGACTCTATTTTTTTTAAGTAGAGAGATGTCCACTTTATAGGGGAGGTTTTTCTGAATTTTCAGTAGAATTCTCATAAAAAGTGACATTCAGTCAAATTCTTATTGTTGTCTGTGTCTAGAATTCTAGATCGAATTTCTAGAAATTAAGTTAGATTTATTCTAATTTCGTGTTAATATTTTATTTGTTAGTTACATCGAGACCGAGGCCTAGTGAACCAAACCTGTCTCTTGGAATGCACAACTGTGAGTTGTTATTTTATATATACGTGTATTTAGGTTGCATGTTTTTAAAAATATATGTTTTAATTGTATGAATTATGCGTAAATGATTTAATAAATGCTTAAGTATATTTTAGGTATATTTTTAGTATATTTTTGCTATATTTTGAATTTAATGCATGTTTTACCTTTAATTTATACCTAAGTTATTTTTAAGTATATATATGGATTATTTTTGGTTTATTTTATAATTGAATTGAATTTATCTAACATATATATACTCGAAATATACTTAGTTTATTTTTGGTATATTTCTAGTATATATACGTGTAATATCCCGTGTTTTTAAAATATTTTTACACTGTACCGGGATATACAATGTTAATAATTTTTGTGTATATATTACGATGTTTTTATGAGTTAATATGTATTTAAAACCTATTTTTAAATACTGTGTTTTATTTACAGTGCTTTACGTAAAATTTTCCCGGGACTTGCATTTTCGGGAAAATTTTCACGTAAATAATTTATTATTAATTATTCTAAATATATTTTCGGACTTGCATGAACTCATACATATTTTTAAAATACTAAATAAAGCCTATGTGTGTGTATATTTATTTAATTAGGGTTTAATATTACCCTAATATTTTATTAATTATTTATTAGTTTTATTGTTATTTAATTATTTTTATTTAGTATAAATTATTAAAATATTAAAATTTTATGTGTGTGGTGTATATTTAATGTGTGTAATTTAATATTATTTTAATATATAGTATAAAGTATATATATATACATATAACACTTCAAAAATAAAAAAAATTAGAAAATTACCATTTTACCCCCGAGCCTCCTTCTTCCCCAATCACCATCCCTTCGCCGTCCGGACGTCTGCCATGCCGTTCCCTTGCCGTGAGAGTGCCGTCCGGTGTGCCACCACCTTCCCCAGCCTCTTTCGCCGCCTGTGGTAGCCATTTCCGGCGCCTGGAAGCCATTTTTGGCCGGAGAAGCCGAAAGTCGAGCTATCGTCGATCACGCCGATTCCGGCCACCATTTTCGACACCGCCAGTCTCTTTCTTCTCCTTAATCTCCGGTGAGTGTGATTCTAGCTTTGGTTTGAGCTAAAATGGTCTAGAATTGCTTAGGTTTAGAATTTTCAATTTCGGCCTATTAGGGTTTTTGATTTTTTTAAGCTTTGAATTGATTGATTCATGAAAACTCCCTTCACAAATATTTATCCTAGTAGCTTAATCTACATGTATGAATTTTTTATAATTTTTTGATATTTTTTGGAATTTTGGGTATTTTTGAATATTTTAATATTATTTTCTAATTTTCTGAAATTAATTATTTAAATTATGAAATTTGAGTTTATGGTTAAATTAGGTGTTGAAATGAATTATAGGAATTTATTTGGAATTTTTATGAATTTCTAAGTATTTATTTTGAATTATTGAAATTTATGGAATTTTGGGAAAATTAGGTTAAATGTGTTTTTATTTGAATTTAATTGGTTAATTGAGTTTAATTATTGATATTATTGATAAATATGTTGAGAAAATTAATTTGGATAATTGTATAATTTTTGGTGAATTTTTGAAGTAATTTAAGTATATTTATATATAAGGGGTATTTTGGTAATTTTACTCTAAATTGGCTAAAATGTAATTTAATTGGTTTTAATAGTTATTTAAGGTATAAAAATGATTTCTACAAATTATTTGGTATTTTTAACTAATTAAAACTATTTTTCGAAAATTATTTTCAATTATATATGTAATATACGATTTTTCTAATAAAATGAGTTTTTATCAGTTTTTATAGTGTTTAAAGGTTAATTATGTAATTTCTACTTATAAAATGAATTTATATGCTGTAAGGATATTTTTGGTATTTTTGAAATTATTCTGTGTTTGTGGACCCCGGTCGGTGGACTGTAGTTTGGAGTCCGACCGTGGGATTTTGATTGTGGATTTGTGTTGAGCCTATTTTTCGAAGTGTATTTCCTTGCAGGGTCGGCTCTACTCTTTTGAGTAGAGAGATGTCCGTTTTACAGGGGAGGTTCTGTCGGATTTTCGATAGAATTCTCGTAAAATGTGATATCCAGTCGAACCCTAATTTCTGATTCTGTGTTAAATACTCTAGATCGAATTCTTGGATTTCTGTTAGGGTTTATTCTAATGTCTGTCATTAGTGCTTGTTTAGTTGCGCCGAGACCGAGGGCTAGTGGATCAGGCCCGTCGGACCCGTCTCGTGGAGCGCACTAGGTGAGTTACTATACTATATATATATGCTTAGGATGCATGATTTAGAAATGCATGTTTTATGTTGATTAAATATGCATAAATAATTTGATTATTTCTTAAGTTTATATTAAGTATATTTTTGGTATATATTAAATTATATACATGTTTTGTTAATAAAATATATTTAAAATGTTTTTTTAATATATTTTTAGTTAAATTTATGATTTGATTGGATTTATTTGACGTATATATACTCGAAATATACTTGGTTTACTTTTGGTATATTTCTGGTATATATATGGGTTATATTGTTATTTCATTTACATTCATGCATCATTTATTTTTGTGAATGAATGTTTTATATTTATTAATGAAGGATATCGATAGAACGTGCTACCTAGTGGGCAGCACTAGGACCGAGTACGTACCGGTACGCCTATAGTATTTAGGCTATATTACTAACTTATTTATGGATATTGATTGAATGTGATTATTGATGTGTGAGATATGGTTTGGAGGTGTGATTGCTGGAGCTCGATTGACCAAGTGTCTCGGGGCCAATCACACTGGCAGTCAGACTGCTGGAGCTCGGTTGACTTAGTGTCTCGGGGCCAGTCTACTGTCTAAATGGATTAAGTGGATATATTTGGAATAAGTGAGCCTGTATGGCTAGAGTGTTGTCTAACACTATTTTCGAGGTTGCGATATTCTAGGGTTCTATGTGATCCTTCATAAACTGTGATTTTCCATACAAATATATAAAAATGATTTTTCTGCATCTGTGTGAATTTGCATGTATATATTTACATATTACATATATACAGTTGACTGTATGCATTGTCACTTAATGTGTATGTATATATATTATAGTAATTCACTCAGTGAGGTCTGACTCCCCTCCGTTGACTATTTTTCAGGAGAGTCAACTTCTTCATACCTCAGTAGCAGGTCGATACGCCGGATTTCTTCCGCCCCGGCTTCTTTGTGTAAATCATTTACTTGAGTCTTATTTTATAATCTAGATACTGCAGTAGTTGTGAATTAAAGTGTGGGATTTCATGTATTTTATTTAAAGAGATGTATTATATTGAAACTGGATTTGTACTAAAAGATTTTATATATATGCGATGAGATGAGATTTGATTTAAATCCAGTGGTGAAAATGTTATTATTATATTTATGATTTTTATTTCCGCTGCATATTATATGGTTATTGTTATTATTGCATGATTTATTTTATTTTTAGCTTGCTACGGGTTTCGGATTTGAAAGAATTCCCGTTCCCTAGCGCCGGTCATGGCCCCTGTTTTGGGTCGTGACAATACGGTTTATATTGCCATTTAAATTAAAGTCATGCATCATTTATTTTATGAATGTTTGAGTTTATTTTAAATGAAGGATATCAATAGAACGTGCTACCTAGAACCGAGTACGTACCAGTACGACGATCGATTGTAGGTTGAATTACTAACCTATTTATGGATTATGATTGGATTGATTTGATGTGAGATGTGATTTGAGAGTGTGATTGCTAGAGCTCGGTTGACCAAGTGTCTCGGGCCAATCACACTGACAGTCAGACTGCTGGAGCTCGGTTGACTTAGTGTTTCGGGGTCAGTCTACTGTCCAAATGGAATAAATGAATTTATTTGGAATAAGTGAGTCTGTATAGCTAGAGTATTGTCTAACACTATTTGAGGTTACGATCATTTAGGGTTCTATTTGATCCTTCATAAACGGATATTTTCAGTAGTATATAAAGTGATTTTAGCATCTATATGCATTTGCCTGTATATATATTTATTATATATATTATGTTGAGTTTCTGCATTTGACATTTAGTTATGCATGTATATATATTATAAAATTCACTCAATGAGGTTTGACTCCCCTCTGTTGATATTTTTCAGGAGAGTCTTCGTCTTCAAACCTCAGTAGCAGGCCTTTACGTCGAATTTCTTCCGCCCCGGCCTTATTGTATAAATTACTTACCTGAGTTTTATTTTGTATTCTAGACACTGCAGTAGTTGTTTTCGTGAGCTGTATTTATTATATATGTATGAGATTTAAATTTCAAAAGTTTGAACCGAGACTTTATATTGAATGATTTTATGTTATATGAGATGAATTTTATGTTACTTAAATGAGTTGCAGAATTATTACTTTTATATTTGAGATTAAATTTCTGCTGCATAATATTTTATTTATTTTAATATATTGCATGCTTTTATTTTTAAAGGCTTGCTACGAGTTTCAGATTCGAAAGAATTCCCGTTCCCTAGCGCCAGTCATGGCCCCCTGTTTTGGGTCGTGACATTCCCCTACTTCTATTCTCTAACTTAGGCATCAGAATGTTTATGGAGACTCTCCCTACCTCTTACCTTTCCTTCTGTTCGTAGATTGTAGGATACCAAGCTCAAGAGTTCCGGAAACCAGTTATCAAGAAGTAAAAGAAAAGATATATAAGTTTTTAGGACAATAAATTTTAGAAGATATAGTTCTCTCAGTTGATATGGTTCTATATAGTTCTAAAATTTGTATCTCTACAAAAGATATAGTATTGTTTTAATATCTTCTTTTCCCTTGCTATTTCTTGGAATACTTTCCTTTGCTAAATTATGGATTAAGACCATATAAAACTCTGTAACCTTCCTTTTATTTGGAATATAAAGTGAATACTTCTTTGTAAGTTTTATATTGTTCTTTAAAGTTTTCTTTTTATTTATATTGTTTATATTTCTTTAAGGTTTTCTTTAATCTTCATTCCATATATAGTTGTTAAGTAATAGAACGTATGCTCTATGCTTGCCTAAATAATTAGGATCTTGCACATTAGAAGCTTTGTGAAATTTCTGCTTTATTTTGGTCTGGTAACCTCCGTGTCTAGCTTGTGACTGGAGTGTGAAACTGACACTGTGACTATGATTTACATCGCATATCATCTTTTACATTTGTTACACGTGAACAGTAAATCCTTTGATCCTCGACACTTCTAGTGTGTATATATATATATATATTAAATGTTAAATCCTAAAGTCATTAAGTCAAAAATTTGACAAGTGTCCACCTTCCTATTTTAGTATTCACTTTAAAAGTTAATGTGTCAATCTATTAAATATCCTAATTTTTTGTTAAAATTAAATAGTTACCATAGTTATTTAGTATTATTTTTTTTAACTGAAATACTATTATACATATTTCAATAATACTCAAATTCTAAAAGTATTTATATATTACATATTTTTTTATCTTAAATCACTTAAAATATTTTTTTCAAACCATATTTTTCTACTTTAAATCACTCAATTTTTTTCCAAACTATTAAAAAAATTACAGTAATTACTTCATATTATATATATTTTTAATTAAAATACTATAATATATACTTCAGTATTAATCTAATAATTCTAAAAGCAAATCTTATTATAACTAACAAATTATGGCAACAAAAATTAAAGAAAATAAAATTAATGTGATATATTTTATTTTAAATTTATTTAGTTGTTATTTTTTCTAATTATTTATTTAATCATTCTATTTTACAGTTCGCGTATTGCGCAGATTCATAACTAGTATATATTAAATTCTAAGCCTTAAAGTCATTAACTCAAAATTTTGAAAAGTGTCTATTTTCATATTTGAGTATTTACTCTAAATGCTAATACGTCAAATTATAAAAAATTACAATTTTTTATTAAAAATAAAATATTTACCATATTTATTTAGTAATATTTTATAACTAAAACACTATTATACATATCTCAATACTACTCAAATTCTAAAAATTTTTATATACTACATATTTTTCTATCTTAAATCACTCAAATATTTTTTTCAAACTCTTAGAAATTTTATTTTATTTTTTAAAAATTTAAAGTATAGTAATATAATAATTATTTATTTGTTATGACCCATATTTTTAACTTTTTTTATTTTAAAATGAGATATGCAGTGTTAATAAATTTTAAAAGTTAAATTTAATTATTTAATTATTTTGTGGTTAATATTTATTATTTTATATTTAATTAAATTTTCTACGTAAATATATTATTTTGGAACTCATTATTTTGGACATTTAATTTGCATTATTTCTAATTATTATTTCGGATAGAACTATTTTAATAATATTTAATTTAGAGCATTGTTATTTCTATTATTGTTTTACTAAATTCTATTATTTATTTTATTGGAATTATCATTATTATTAAGTGTTATTTTATGTGAGTGTAATTGGCATGTGTGTGTGTTTAATACTATATGTGTGAATATATATATATATATATATATATATATATATATATATATATATATATATATATATATATAAACACATGCATACATACCATATATTAAAAACGCATACAAACACAAACACAACAAATATATACATACATTCATGCACATACAGTGACCATCACCTTCCCTCCCCGTTCTGTCCCATTTAGCAACCGTCAGTGTGCCTCTACGGCTGTAATAACCCTATTTTATAAATTATTTTATTTCAAAATAGATATGCAATGTTTAAATTTTAAAATAATACTTGATTATTTTATTGTTTTGTGAACAAATATTATTATTTTTACATTAATTAAAATTTTCTACGTAATTGTTTATATTGCGGTTTAATATTTTGGATAATATCATTTTAAAAATACTTAATTTGGTGCATTAATATTTTAATATTATTATTTTAATAATTACATTATTGAAATGTATATATATATATATATATATATATTAGGGTTTAATACTAATGTATGTGTGTATATTAATATTTTATTATGCGTAATATATATATGTGTGTATATATATATATATGCATGTGAATATATAGGTGTGTGGTGTGTGAATATTGTACAATATAATAATATATATTATAATATATAGTTTATTAATTTATATTATATAGTTTTATGAATAATATATACATAAAATACAAAACACTTACCATTTTCATCTTCTCCCTCCCGATTCCCTATCCTCACCGTCTGCCATCCCATTCGCCGGCTGTCAGTGTGCCTCCAGCTCTTCCGCCGTCGACCACCTCTTTCCCAGCCAACTCTGCCGCCTTCCCTTCCTTTTCCAGTACCAGTAACGACCTTAGCAATTTTTAATAATATTATATTATTAATTGGAGTTTTTAAGTAATTATTGGTAAAATAATTACTTTTGGTGTATTAATACTTAAATTGCTATGTTTTGATATTTTAAGGACATTTTTGGTATTTATTGATTTTTATATATTTTATTTTAGTATTTAAAATTATGGTGAATTGTGGACATCGGTTGGGGATTTTATAGTTCAGGATCCTAACTAAGGGTTATTTGAATTTTGGTATTAGAAGTTTATTTTTCCTTGCAAGACCAGCTTTACTTTTAATAGAGAGATGTCCATTTTACAGAGAAGGTTCTATCGAATTTTTAATAGAATTCTCGCAAAACTTAACATCGGGTCTAATTCTGATTTTCGTGTCTGTTTGCATTTAGTAATTTTAGATCGAGTCTCTAGAAGTCTAAGTTAGATATATGTTATGATTCGTGATCATTTTTATTGTTTAGTTGCGCCGAGATCGAGGCTTAGTGGATCAGGCCCATCGGACCAATCTCAAGGAGCGCATCCCTATGAGTTATTATGATATAAATACATTGCTTTAGGTTGCATGTTTTAGAATTATATGTCTTAATTGTAAGATTTTGCATAATTGTTGTATTGAATGTTTAAGTATATTTTATGTATATTTTTAGTATATTATTGGTATATTTTAAATTAAATGCATGATTTCTTTTTTATTTATATTCAAATTATGTTAAGTATATTATTGGTTGATTTTGAGTATATTTTATGAATTGTTTGAGTTGATTTTACGTATATATACCTGAAATATACTTAGTTTATTTTAGGTATATTTCTGGTATATATATGGTTTATTTGATCATTTTGAATGTAATTATGCATTATTATTTTTCTGTATGTATGTTTTATTTTTAATGAAGGATATCAATAGAACATGCTACCTAGTGGGCAGCACTAGGACCGTGTACCTACCGGTGCGATAGATTTAGGGTTGAATGAGAAGCATTTATGGTATTATGATTTGATTAAGAATGATATGATTGATTTAATTGAGATGTGATGTAATTAATGGTGTGATTGCTGGAGCTCGGTTGACCAAGTGTCTCGGGGCCAATCACACTGATAGTCAGATTGCTAGAGTTTAGTCAACTTAGTGTCTCGTGGCCAGTCTACTGTCCAGTTGGATTAAGTGAATTTACTTGGAATTAAGTGAGCCTGTATGGCTAGAGCATTTCCTATTGATATTTGAGGTTGTGATAACTTAGGGTTCTGTTTAATCCTTTATAAACCGATGTTTTTCAGAATTAATTATAAAGTGATTTTTAGCATCTGTGTGTACTTGCTTATATATATATTTATTATATATACTTATGATTGTCTGCATTTGACATTTAGTTATGCGAGTATATATATTATAATAATTCACTCAGTAAGGTCTGACTCCCCTCAGTTGATGTTTTTACAGGAGAGTCCTCCTCTTCAGACCTCAACAGTAGGCCTATCCACCAGATTTCTTCCGCCTCGGCCCTATTATGTGAGTTACTTACTTAGTTATTTATTATTGTACTCTAGAAATCTGCAGTAGTTATATTATGTATCAGTAGTGAGTTTAATTATTTTGCTGTATGAGATTTCAATTCAGATATTTAATCTGAATATTGTACTAAATTATTTCATGATATGAAAAAGATTATCTATTTATGTTAAATTAAAACTTTAATTACAGTATATTTATTTTATTGATTGTATATTTTATTATTTTAAGGCTTGTTATGGGTTCTGGATTTAAAAGAATTCCCATTCCCTAGCACCGGTCATGACCCTCGGTTTGGGTCGTGAAAAAGTTGGTATCAGAGCAGAGTTTTTTGTATCAGGGCCTTAGTTGTGAGAGTTATGGCCCTAGTTTTCAGTGTTGTGTTTTCTTTTGAAACTATTGCAGTTAATTAAGTTTGAGTATGTCTTGATAAGTATTCTTTGATTTAGTTTTATGCGTTGCCATTAAATCTTTGTCTTATCTGAATCCTTCTATTTGTCTTTTCAAAATGAGGAGGTAAGCGCGTGTCGCTCCACTGGTTGTTGAGGCCGAGGATGATGAGTCCTTTCAGGATGAGGTTTTACCTCTTGAGCTGCCAACTAAGCGCAGAGGTAATGACAAAGGTAGACCTCGAGGAGCGGCAGGTCGTTGTAGATAGAGAGAGCTACAGGATGAGGAACATGTAGGGCCTGAGTTTGATGATATTCCAGCACCTCCTATTGCACCGCCTGTTCAGCCTGCCTATCAGTAGGGTATGTCTGACCTTGAGGCAACCTTGTTCTATGCCAGAGTCGGTAGGATTGCGTTCAATGGGACTTCTAACCCTTTAGATTTTCTGCATACGATAGAGACAAGGACTCGGACTGCTCACACTGAGTACCAGCAAATCATGATAGTTGAGCTATCAGTAGAGGGACCAACCCTGGACTGGTTATTCAGATGATTCAACCATATATAATGACGATGACTTGGGCTCAGTTCAGAGAGCGATTCATGAGGAGATTTTGCCTAGAGCCACTTTGCATGAGCTACAGACTCCGACTAACTAGCATTACCCGAGGTGATAGATCTATTGAGGACTATACCAGAGAGTTCCTTCGACTTGGCAGATATGTAAAGGATATGATGTGAGATCAACATTTTGCAGTCACTATTTATGTCACTGGATTGGGTTTTACATTTACTGGTATGGCTATAGTGTGCCTTATTCTAGAGTTAGTGATAGAGTTGGCCAAGGAGATTGAGCTGAGGCTAGTCAGGCAAGGAGCTATGCCTGGTTATTACTAGTTGGTTGTTCAGTCAGGTGGATTCCAGACTACTTTATACTCAAGTTTTCATATTGGATCGATTAGTCAGCAGAGGGATCCAGCCCAGCAGAGTTAGAGACAACAGCAAAGGGTACACCAGAGCAGTAAACATGGCCATGGAGGCCAGCGTAGACCGTTCAGACTTGGGTTAGGTGCTTCGAGCAACAGCAGTGCTCGTAGTTCTAAGTTAGCTGCCAGTGTTTGTCAGACGTGCGGTAGAGTCCGTTAGGGACTGTGTTACATGACATTGCTGACATGTTTCTGATGTGGACAGATGAGATATTTTGCCAGATCGTGTCCCTATTTTGGTTATTAGCAGCCGTAGATTTCGCGATTGCCTCAGCAGTCGATTGTTAGTGCAGCACCCATTCCTTTTCAGTTACCTCTAGCTCAACATCAGAGTTCTACTCAGATTGTTCCTTAGTAGGGACATGGTAGAGGTACCAGAGGAGGTGCCAAAGGTGTTGACCAGGCTTCTACTAGCCAGCAGGGAGGTCGAGGACAAGCCAGAGTCTTTCATCTCACTCAGTTGGATGCTCAGGCATCTAATGCAGTCGTGGTAGGTATTATTTCTATCTGTTACCTAGATGCATAGGTTCTGTTTGATCTGGGTGCCATGCATTCATTCGTTTCTCCTATTTTTGATTTCAAGTCTTGTTGGCAACCCTCGATGATGGCTTTTCCTTTATCTGTCATCACTCCTCTAAGTGATTCTTTGGACATCGATGTTGTTCTTTTTAGTTGTCCAGTTCTTGTTGGAGGTAGAGAATTATTCGCTGATTTGATTTTATTAAATGTGATGGAATTCAATATTATTCTGGGTATGTATTGGTTATCTCAACACTATGTCATGGTAGATTGTCGGAGTAAAGAGGTGACTTTTAAAATTTTTGATGAATAAGAATTTAAGTTTATGGGTGATAAAAGTTCAGCACTGCAGAATCTCATTTCTGCTATTACGACTAGGAAGTTATTGAGGAAGGGTTGTCAGGGATATTTGGCATTAGTCAGGGATACTTCAGTGGAGAAGTTATTACTCACAGATGTTCTTGTTGCCTATGAGTTTCCTAATGTTTTTTCTGAGGAGTTGCCAAGTTTACCACCTGATAGAGAGATTGAATTTTGTATAAATGTGGTTCCAGGCACTACCCCTATTTTTATGCCACCAACAAAATGGCTTCTGCAGAGTTGAAAGAGTTAAAGGATCAGTTGCAAGAGTTACTAGATAAGGGTTTTATTAGACCTAGTGTTTCTCCTTGGGGTGCACCAGTCTTATTTATAAGGAAGAAGAATGGTACCCTGAGACTGTGCATTGACTACAGAGAGCTGAATAAGGTGACAGTGAAGAATAAGTATCCTCTCCCAAAGATAGATGACTTATTTGATCAGCTACAGGGTGCACAGTTCTTTTCCAAGATTGATTTGAGGTCAGGTTATCATCAGTTACAGATCAGTGAAGCCGATGTTCCTAAAACATCATTTTACACTCGATATGGCCATTATGAGTTTCTAGTGATGTCTTTTAGCTTGACTAGCACACTAGCAACTTTTATGGACCTGATGAATAGGGTATTCAGACCATTTATAGATCAGTTTGTGGTAGTCTTCATTGATGATATACTGGTGTATTCGAGGAGTATGGAAGAACATGTATATCACTTGAGGACTGTACTACAGACATTGAGAGAACATCAACTTTATACTAAATTCTCGAAGTGTGATTTCTAGGTGGAGAGTGTTGCTTTTCTTAGACACGTGATGTCAAAAGAGGGCATCCAGGTTGATCCACAGAAGATTGAGATAGTGTTTAAGTGGCCTAGACGGACTTCAGTTATTGAGATTTGCACTTTTCTGGGTTTAGTCGGATACTATATGAGGTTTTTATAGGATGTTTCCAGAATTTCAGCTCCTATGACTCGCTTGACTCAGAAGAATGTAAGGTTTTAGTGGTCAGAAGCTTGTGAGAACAACTTTCAGTTGCTGAAAGAGAAGTTGACCACGCTCCAGTTTTGGCTTTACCTAATGGAAAAGATAAGTTCACAGTATATTGTGATGCCTCTAAAGTTGGCCTAGGTCATGTGTTGATGCAGAATGGTAGAGTGATAGCTTATGCTTTGAGGCAGTTGAAGAAGCATGAACAAAACTATCCTACTCACGACTTAGAGGTGGCTACAGTGATCTTTGCTCTCAAGATCTAAAGACATTATCTGTATGGGGTGACTTATGAGATTTTTACTGATCACAAAAGCCTTAAGTACATTTTCTAATAAAGAGATCTGAATTTGAGGCAGCTGAGATGGTTAGAATTTTTAAAAGATTATGAATGTGAGATTCTATATCATCCAGGCAAGACTAATGTGGTAGCAGATGCCTTGAGTAGGAAGTCCTCAGGCAGTCTTGCTCACATCAGTGTGGAAAAGAGACCGTTGATCCAAGAGTTACATCAGTTAATGGATTAAGGTCTGATGATGAAGGTGAGCATATCAGGTGGATTGCTAGCTCAGTTTATGGTGCAATTTGTGTTAAGAGATAGGATTAAGGCAGCTCAGAGCCGAGATCCTATTCTAGAAGAGCTTGCAGAGAATGTTCGAGCAGGGAAGTTCACTGATTTCACACTTGATGATGATGGTATTTTATGAATCAATGGTAGATTTTGTGTTCTTGATATGGATAATTTAAAAGAAGAGATCCTTGAGGAATCACATTTTATAGCTTACAACGTACATCCAGGTGTCACTAAGATGTACCACAGTATCAGAGACTTATATTGGTGGGATGGACTGAAGAAGGATGTCGCTGATTATGTTGTTAAGTGTCTGACGTGTCAGCAAGTGAAAGTTGAGCATCATAAACCTTCTGGGAAGCTTCAGCCTCTTTCTATTCCTGAGTGAAAATGGGAAAGGATTACTATGGATTTTATGGTTAGTTAAGGATGGATACGATTCCATCTGGGTGATTGTGGACAGGTTGACCAAGTCTGCACATTTCTTATATGTGAAAGCCACTTATTCTGTAGCTAGATTAGCGAAGTTGTATTTGAAGTATATTGTGTGTCTTCATGGAGTACCTGTGTCCATTGTGTTAAACAGAGGTTCAGTGTTTACCTCTCATTTTTTTACAGAAATTGCAGGAAGCGATGGGCACTAGGTGAAGTTCAATATTGCTTTTCATCCTCAGACAGATGGTCAGTCTAAGAGGACGATCCAGACACTGGAAGATATATTGAGAATGTGTGTTTTGGATTTAGGAGGTAGATGGGATGATCATTTGCCACTCGTAGAGTTTGTATATAATAATAGCTACCATAGCAGTATTAGAATGGCACCACACCGAGGCTTTGTATGAAAGAAAGTGTATATCCCCTTTGAGTTGGGATGAGATTGGAGAGAGAGCTTCAACTGGACCTGAGATGGTTCAGGATGTTGTAGAGAAGGTTATTGTGATCAAGAGTAGGTTAGAGATCGCAGTTAGCAGACAAAAGAGTTATACAAATCCTAGACGCAGAGATGTGGAGTTCCAGGTCAGAGACTTTATTTTTCTGAAGGTGTCTCCGATGAAGGGTGTTATGAGATTTGGCAGGAAGGGGAAGCTAGCACCGAGATATATAAGATCGTTCAAAATTCTGGGGAGAGTTGGCACTGTTGCATATCAGTTGGCTTTGCTCCAAGTTTGTCTCAAGTGCATCTGGTGTTTCATATCTCGATGCTGAGGAAGTATGTTTTAGACCATTCACACGTGTTACAACCCGATAGCGTGGAAGTGAATGAAGACCTGACGTTCGTAGAAGAACCTGTTACGATCGTAGACTATCAAGTTTAACAGTTGCGTTTGAAGCATATTCCGATGGTTAAGGTGTTATAGCGCAACAACAGAGTATAAGAGCATACCTGGGAAACCAAGCTGAGATGCGAGCTTTTTACTCGTATCCCTTTCCTCCTTGATTCTTGTTTATTCTTTTCTCAAATTCAAGGATGAATTCTTATAAGAAGGGGAGACTGTAATAACCCTAGTTTTTAAATTATTTTATTTTAAAATAGGATATGCAAAGTTAATAAATTTTAAAATGATATTTTATTATTTTATTATTTTGTGAACAAATATTATTATTTTGACATTAATTAAAATTTTCTACGTAATTGTTTATATTGTGGTTTAATATTTTGGATAATATCATTTTGAAAATACTTAATTTGGTGCATTAATATTTTAATAGTATTATTTTAATAATTACATTATTGAAGTGTATTTTATGAGTATAAATATATATATATATATATATATATATATATATATATATATTATATATATATATTTAGGGTTTAATATTAATATATATGTGTATATTATTATGTGTAATATATATGTGTGTATATTATTGTTTTATTATGTGTAATATATATGTGTGTGTATATATATATGCATGTGAATATATAGGTGTGGTGTGTGAATATTGTACAATATAATTGTAATATCCCGGATTTTTACATAATTTTAAACTGCATCGAGATATGCAGTGTTAATAATTTTTATTTTTATTTATGATTATTAATGAGTTTATTAATTATTAAGTCATTTTTAATTATTTTTAAGTTTTTTACGTAAAATTTTCCCTGGAGTTTTATTTTCGGGGAAATTAAAATGTGAATAATTAAATATTAATTATTTTAACCGATTTAGTGAATTTGCATGAGTTCATGCATGATTTTAAATTGTCAATAAAATATATTTATGACTACATGCATTTAAAGTTAGATTAGGGTTATTTAATTAAATTATATTATATAGTTTTTATATTAATTAATTAAATGTGTGTATATATGTATATGTGTATATATATTATTATTAAAGTTTGTGGTGGACATTTATTGTGTGTGTTAATTTATATATAAAAATAATAAAGTGAGATATATATATATACATATATTCATATATTATTATTAACAAAAATAAAGTTTACATTAATTACCATTTTGCCATTTTCCTCTCCTTCCTCTTCCCGTTCGATTTCTTTCTCCTCCGACTGCTGCAACTTCTTCCTCTTCCCGTTGGTGTGCACTCCGGTGTGCCATCACCATTTTCAGCAACTCAGCCACTCGGCGCCGATAAACGCTGCAAAAACCCGAGAAGCCAAAATTGACACTCAACTCCGATCGACGTGATTCCGGTCACCATTTTGAGCCCCACTGATCTTTATCTCTTCCTTGAGCTCCGATGAGTGCATTTTCAAGCTTTGTTTCACTTGAAATGGTCTAGATTTTCCTAGGTTTCGATTTTACATTTTCGGCCATTTAGGATTTTTCATTTTTTTGAGCTTTGATTTGGTTGATTCATGAAATCTTCCTTCACAAACACTGATCCTTGTAGCTTAATCTAGCTCTGTGAATTTTTGTGGAATTTTTGGGAATTATTTATATTTTTGTGAATTTTTTATTATTTTATTAATATTTTCTAATTTTTGAAAATTAATTAAATTAATTATGAAATTGTGTTTTATGGTATTTTTAGGTGTTGAAATGCATTTTAAAAATTTATTTGTAATTTTTATGATTTTTATATAATTATTTTGAATTTATTTACTTTATTTAATTTTTGGAAAATTAGGTTAATTATGTGTTTTATTGAAATTAATTTGTTAATTGAGTATATTTATTGATATTATTGAATTATATGTTGAGAAATTTAATTTTGAGTAATAAGATTATTTTTGGTGAATTTTTTATTAATTTTAGGGAATTTACGTAACTAGGGATATTTTGATAATTTGGCATTAAATTGGCTAAAAATATAATTAAATTGGTTTTAATAGTTATTTGAGGTATAAAAATGATTTCTATAAATTATTTAGTATTTTTTTACTAATTAAAATTATTTTTCATAAATTTTTTTAAATTATATATAATATACGATTTTTCTAAATAAATGAGTTTTTATTGATTTTTAGTAAGTTTTGGGGTTAATTAAGTAATTTGGATTTATAAAATGTATTTTTAGTATAAAAGGGCATTTTTGGTATTTCTGTAATTATCCTGTGAATTGTGGACCTCGATCGGTAAATTGTAGTTTAGAGTCCGATCGAGGGATTGTGAACTGTGTTTATTTTTGAAGTGTGTTTCTTTGTAGGACCGGCTCTACTCTTTGAGTGGAGAGATGTTTGTTTTACATTGAAGGTTCTGTCGGATTTCCAGTAGAATTCTCGTAAAATGTAATGTTCGGTCGAATTCCTATTCTAATTATGTGTTTAAGATTTTAGATCGAGTCTTTAGAATTCCGATAGATTTATTCTAATGTCGTGTTGTCATTTGTTTATTTAGTTGCGTCGAGACCGAGGCCTAGTGGACCAGGCCTGTCAGACCCGTCTCATGGAGCGTAATAACTGTGAGTTGTTATTTTATATATACGTGTTCTAGGATGCATGTTTTTAGAAATATATGATTTATTTTAGTAAATTATGCATAAACGATTTAATTATTGCTTATGTTTATTTTTAGTATATGATTGGTATATTTTTGATATATTTTAAATTATATGCATGTTTTATTATGAATTTATACTTAAAATGTTTTTAAGTATATTTATAGTTGATTTATAGTTTATTTTGTAAATAAATTGAATTTATTTGATGTATATATACTGGAAATATACTTGGTTTACTTTTGGTATATTTCTAGTATATATATGGTTTATGTTGTTATTTATTTAATATATCATGCATCATGGATTTTATGAATGTATGTTTTATATATTAATGAAGGATTTCAATAGAACGTGCTACCTAGTGGGCAGCACTAGGACCGAGTACGTACCAGTACGCCGATAACATTTAGGCTTTATTACTAACCTATTTGTGGATATTGATGGAATTGATTTATTTGATGTGTGATGTGATTTGAGAGTGTGATTGTTGGAGCTCGGTTGACCAGGAGTCTCGGGGCCAATCACACTGACAGTCGGACTGCTGGAGCTCGATTGACCAAATATCTCGGGCCCAGTCTACTGTCCAAATGGAACAAGTGAATTTATTTGGAATAAGTGAGCCTGTATGACTAGATTGTTGTTTAACACTGTTTTTAGGGTTCTATTTGATCCTTTATATACGGATGATATTTTTAGTAAATATATAAAATGATTTTGCTGCATTTGTGTGTTTGTCTGTATATATATTTATTATATATATTATTGAATGTGTGCATTGTCATTTAGGTATGTATGTACATATATTATAACGATTCACTCAGTGAGGTCTAACTCCCCTCTGTTGATTATTTTTCAAGAGAGTCTACGTCTTCAGACCTCAGTAGCAGACCCATACGCCGGATTTCTTTCGCCCTGACTTCACTATATAAATTGCTTACTTGAGTTTTATTTTATAATCTAGACATTACAGTAGTTATAGTCAGTTGTGAATTTTATGTATCATGTTTATATGAGATATGTATTTTAAAGATTTGAACTAGGATTGTATTAAAAAATATTTATATATATGAGATGAGTTTGTTTATTTTAAACGAGATTGATGGAGTAGTAATTTATTTTATTTATGAAAATTATTTCCGTTGCAAGTTATTTTATTTATGTTATTATTCTTATTGCATGTTTTTATTTTATTTTAAGGCTTGCCGGATTCGAAAGAATTCCTGTTCCTTAGCGCTGGTCATGGCCCCTATTTTGGGTCGTGACAATAATAATATATATTATAATATATAGTTTATTAATTTATATTATATAGTTTTATGAATAATATATACATAAAATACAAAACACTTACCATTTTCATCTTCTCCCTCCCGATCTCCCACCCTCACCGTCTGCCATCCAGTTCACAATCGTCGGTGTGCCTCCAGCTCTGTCGCCATCGACCACCTCTTCCCCAGCTATCTCTACTGCCTTCCCTTCCTTCTCCGGCGTCGGTAACGACCTCAGCTCCCTTTTTTGCCCGAAACACGTTTCCTCGTCGTTCTCCTCCGTCCGGCTACCAAATCGGATGTTTCTAGTGGCATTGAACTCTTGGAGCTTTAAGGAGGTTTATTCCAAGCTCCTTCTAGCTGAAAACTCATTGTGGTGAGGTTTCTAGCTCATTTTCGATTTCAGCCATTTTTGGTTTTTTGATTTTTTTTCGATAATTCTTGCTTGATTCATGAAAAATCCTTTTACAAAAGTTGTTCCCCTTAGCTTAATCTACATCTCTTTATTTTTGTGTAATTTTTGGGAATTATTTTGATTTTTGTGAATTTTTGAATATTTTATTATTTCGTAAATTAATTATATAAATTATAAAATTGTGATTTTTGGTGTTATTTATGATTAATGGTAATTTTAGAATTTAGTTTATAATTTTTATGAATTTTGTGTAATTTTATAATTATTTTTAGTTTATGTTAGTTTTGGAAATATAGGTTAAATATATATTTTGTTAGTAATTATTGGTTAATTAAATATATTTGTTGATTTTAATGAATAATATGTTGATAAAATAGTTTTTTTGTGTTTATATAATTTTTATTGAATTTTTGAATATTACCAGTATTTTATGTGTATTTTTAAATATTAGGGGTAATTTGGTAATTTTAGTTAAATATTATGTTTAATTGGTTTTAATATTATTTGAGGTATAAAAATTATTTTACAATTTTTTTTAATAATTTTAACTAATTAATACTAATTTTTGAAAATTATTTTCAAATAATAGATAATATATTATTTTTGTAAATAAATGGATTTTTAGTAATTTTTAATATATGTTTGGACTAATTAGGTAATTTGGTTTTGTAAAATTAAATTATATTGAATTATCAAGAAATTTTGATTTTTAATAATATTATATTATTAATTAGATTTTTTAAGTAATTATTGGTAAAATAATTACTTTTGGTGTTTTAATACCTAAATTGCTATATTTTGATATTTGAAGGACATTTTTGGTATTTATTGATTTTTATATATTTTATTTTAGTATTTGAAATTGTGGTGAATTGTGGACTTCGGTTGGATATTTTTGTAGTTCGAGATCCCAACCGAGGGTTGTTTGAATCCTGGTATTAGAAGTCTATTTTTCCTTCCAGAACCGACTCTACTTTTTGGTAGAGAGATGTCCATTTTACAGAAGAGGTTCTGTCAAAATTTTAATAGAATTCTCGTAAAACGTGACATCGGGTCTAATTCTGATTTTCATATTTATTTGCATTTAGTAATTCTAGATCGAGTCTCTAGAAGTCTAAGTTAGATATATGTTCTAATTCATGATCGTTTTTATTATTTAATTGCGCCGAGGCCTAGCGGACCAGTCTCGAGGAGCGCATCCCTGTGAGTTATTATGATATTTATATATTGCTTTAGGTTGCATGTTTTAGAATTATATGTCTTAAATGTAAGATTTTGCATAATTGCTTTATTGAATTTTTAAGTATATTTTAGGAATTTTTTTAGTATATTATTGGTGTATTTTAAATTAAATGCATGATTTCTTTTTGATTTATATTCAAATTATGTTAAGTATATTATTGGTTGATTTTGAGTATATTTTATGACTTGTTCGAGTTGATTTTACATATATATACCTGAAATATACTTAGTTTATTTTAAGTATATTTCTAGTATATATATGGTTTATTTGATCATTTTGAATGTCATTATGCATTATTTACTTTTCTGTATGTATGTTTTATTTTTAATGAAGAATATCGATAGAACATGATACCTAGTGGGCAATACTAGGACCATGTACGTATTGGTGTGATAGATTTAGGGTTGAGTGAGAATCATTTATGATATTATGATTTGATTAAGAATGATATAATTGATTTGATTGAGATGTGATGTAATTGATGGTGTGATTGTTGGAGCTCGGTTGACCAAGTGTCTCAGGGCTAATCATACTGACAGTAAAACTGTTGGAGCTCGGTCGACTTAGTGTCTCAAGGGCAGTCTACTGTCTAGTTGGATTAATTGAATTTACTTGAAATTAAGTGAGCCTGTATGGCTAAAGCGTTTCCTATTGATATTTGAGGTTGTGATAACTTAGGGTTCTATTTGATCCTTCATAAATCGATATTTTTTAGAATTAATTATAAAGTGATTTCTAGCATCTTTGTGTACTTGCTTGTATATATATTTATTATATATACTTATGATTGTTTGCATTTGACATTTAGTTATGCGTGTATATATATTATAATAACTCACTCAGTGAGGTCTGACTCCCCTCAGTTGATGTTTTTACAGGAGAGTCCTCCTCTTCAGACCTCAGCAGTAAGCCTATCTGTCGGATTTCTTCTGCCCCGGTCCTATTATGTAAATTACTTAGTTATTTGTTATTGTACTCTAGAAAACTACAGTAGTTATATTATGTATCAGTAGTGAGTTTAATTATTTTGTTGTATGAGATTTCAATTCAGATATTTAATCTGAATATTGTACTAAATTATTTCATGATATGAAAAATATTATCTATTTATGTTAAACTGAAATTTTAATTACGGTATATTTATTTTATTTATTGTATGTTTTATTATTTTAAGGCTTGTTACGAGTTCCGGATTATAAAGAATTCTCGTTCCCTAGTGTTGGTCATGGCCCCCAGTTTGGTTCATGACACCGGTGTCATCAGTCACCATAGCCTCCAACCTCCTTCTGCCGCCCCTCTCCCTCTTCTCCGGCGCCGACGTTGTCTGTTTTTGAAGGAGACCAAAAGTTTCCTTTTTCTGACCACCTTCCGATTCCCGCCATCATTCTTCACATTTCTGGTCTCTATTTACTCCCCTAGCTCCAATGAGCATGAATCCAAGCTTAGTTTAAGCTTTAAACTTCATTTTCTTGAGTTTTGTTGAATTTTTATTTTTGGAGTTTTAGGGTTTCGAATTTTTTTTAAGCTTGATTTTTATAAATCTTGCAATTTTCCTTCATTAAAGTTGTTCTTGGAAGCTTAATCTACCTCTACATTTTTTTTTTAATTTTTTGAATTTATTTTAATTTTTGTGAATTTTTGAATATTTTATTATTATTTAATTAATTTTCATAAATTAATTTATTTAATTATAAAATTTGTTGATTTAGTGTTTTTATGGGTTATTATTAATTTTAGTGTTGAGATTATGATTTTTGTGATTTTTATGTAATGTTTATAAATATTTATAGTTTATGTCAATATTAGAAAATTAGGTTATATTTGAGTTTTTGTTGAAATTATGGATTAATAATACATTTTAGTTAATTTTAGTAATATATATGTTGAGAAAATAATTTGTATGCATTTATATAATTTTTATAGAATTTTGAGTAATAATAGTATATTATGTGTATTTTTGTATTATAGGTGTAAATGTGTAATTTTGTGTTAATTATAGTTAAATATTAAGTTTTAGTTGGTTTTATAATTATTTAAGTTACTAAAATGATTTTTACAAATTATTTACTATTTTTAACGAATTAATACTAATTTTTGAAAATTGTTTTTAAATAATATATTATATATTATTTTGGTAATTAAAAGGGTTTCTAGTAATTTTTAATATGTATTTAGGCTATTTTAGTTATTTGAATATGTAAAGTGAATTTTTATTAATTTATACTGAATTATCGATAAATTGAATTTTTAATAATATTATATTATTATTTTGGGATTTTTACGTAATTATTATGAAAATAATTGTTTTTGGTGTTTTAATGTTAAATATGTAATATTTTGCTATTTTAAGGATATTTGTGTAAATTATTGATTTTTAATATATTTAGTATATTATCTGGAATTTTGGTGAATTGTGGATCTCGTTTAGAAAAATTGTGTAGTTCACGATCCCAACCAAGGGTTGTGTGAATTCTATGATTTGAAGTATGTTTTTCTTATAGGACCGACTCTACTTTTTAGTAAAGAGATGTCCATTTTATAGAGGAGGTTCTGTCGAATTTTTAACAGAATTCTCGTAAAATGTGACATCAGGTCAATTTTAATTTCTGTATTCTATGATCTTAGATCGAGTCTCTATAGAGCTTAAGTTAGATTTATTCTGATTTTCATAATTATTTTATTATTTAGTTACGTTGAAATCGAGGCCTAGTGGACCAGATCCGTCAGAGCAGTCTCGTGGAGCGTAAATCTGTGAGTTGTTATTTTATATATACATACATGTTTTAAATGTATATTTATTCATAATTATTTTATTAAAAGATTAGTATACTTTAGATATATTTTTAGTATATTTTAGGTATATTCCTAAGTAAATGCATGTTATATTACTGACTTATATTTAAATTGTTTTAATATATATTAATGGTTTATTTTTGGTATATTTTATGATTGATTTGAATTTATTTGATATATATATACCTGAAATATACTTAGTAAATTTTAGGTATGTTTCTGGTATATATATGGTTTATTTTGTCATTTTGAATGATATTATGCATTATTTATTTTCTTGCATGAATGTTTTATTTTAAATGAAGGATATTGCTAGAACGTGCTATCTAGTGGGCAGCACTAGGACCGTGTATGTACCGGTGCGATAGATTTAGGGTTGAGTAAGAATCACTTGTGGAAATATAATTTGATTTGATTGATTGATTGAGATGTGATGTAATTGATGGTATGATTGCTGGAACTCAATTGACCAAGTGTCTCAGGGCCAATCACTTTGACAGTCAGACTGCTGGAGTTCGGTTGACTTAGTGTCTCAAAGTTAGTCTACTGTCCATATGGATTAAGTGAATTTATTTGGAATTAAATGAGCCTGTATGGCTACAGTGATATTATTGTTGATTGAGGTTACGATTAAATAGGGTTCTATTTAATCCTTCATAAAATTATGATTTTTCAGTATTATTATATAATTGATTTTCAACATCTGTGTGGATTGCTTGTATATATATTTATTATATACAAATGTTTGATTGCATTTGACATATAGGAAATGTATGTATATATATTATAACAATTCACTCAGCCCCTCAGTTGACATTTTTACAGGAGAGTCTTCTTCTTTAGACTTTAGCAGTAGACCCATCCGCCGGATTTTTTCCGCCTCGGCTCTTTTATGTAATTTATCTACTTAATTTTTATTTTGTACTCTAGAAAACTACAGTAGTTATATTTTGTATCAGTAGTGAGTTGTATTTTTATTTATTGTATGTGATTTTAATTCAGAGGTCTTTTTTTGAATAATATGTATTAATATATTTTATTTTATGATATGTCAGAGATTATTTTTACTACATTGATTTGAGATTATAATTATGATACATATATATTTATTTTATTTTATTTTATTGCATGCTTTTATTTTAAGACTTGCTACGGGTTCCCGATTCGAAAAAATTCTCATTCCTTAGCGCCGATCATGACTCCTAGTTTTGGATTGTGACATTATTATTATTTTTTAACTAAAACACTACTATATATACTCTAATACTAATATAATAATTTTAAAAACTAATCTTATTATTACTAAAAAATTATGGTAACAAAAATTAAATTTATAACTAATATTATATTTTGGTATTCACTCCTAAAACCTTATGTGTAACATCATTAAATCTTACAGTAAACCTCTATACTATTTATTATACTATTAATAGAAATTTATTGTACTATTTATTCCAAAAATTTTTATTATACTATTTTTCAATTTATATAAACCTCTCTATGTAAATTTTATTATTTATATATATCCTATCATTTAAATTTTTCACTTACACAATATATTAAAATATAAATAAATAATTTATTAATAAATAGTCCACGTAACATGCAGATATACGACCATTTATGATAATACGTGAGAATCCAATTCACTCGTTTGACCTATATAACAATGTTGATTTATTAATTTAGGAAAAAGTGCAAATACCTAATTGATGTTTTGATCTAATCGCAGATAAACTATTGATGTTTTTAAGGTTTAATTACACCCTTAACGTGATAAAATTGGATCATATAAGCATCTCTCTCCGTTAGATACTAACAGTCATATACATGGCTTGTGGGGTCTAGAAACATTAATGATGCATCTGTGATTTAGCTCAAAACATCAAGGGAATACTTGCACATTTTTTTTATTTTATTATAATTTGATATATTTTTGTAAAATATCACTATTTTTTGTTAATTTAAAATTATTTTATGTAAAAATAGTTAAAATAATTTCAATTTATATAATTAGAAATACCATAAAATTAATTATTTACTTATTAAATTTAACATAGTAAAACTAATAAAATTATGTTATTTAATTTGATTTATATATGATAAAATATAAGTAAACCTAATTAAAATAGAAAAATTATATATTTTTAACAAAATTATTACTAAAATATTAATTTAATTTTGTTGGATACATATTTTAAATTAAATTAGAATTATATGTTAATTAATTTCATTTTTATTAGAGATAAAATAGAAGCAACTTAATTAGAATAGAAAATATATTTTCAATTAAAATAGAATTACATTTTAATTATTTTTATTTTTAGAGATAAAATAGAAGTTAACCTAATTATAATAGGAAACATACTTTCAATTATATTAAAATTAAAATTATATTTTAATTAATTTAATTTTATTAGAGATAAAATAGAAGTTAATTAATTTAATTTTATTAGAGATAAAATAGAAATTAACCTAATTATAATAGAAAATATACTTTCAATTAAATTAAAATTTTTATTAGAGATAATACATGAGTCAACTTAATTAAAATATGACACATACTTTCAATTAATTTAAAATTATATTTTAATTAATTTAATTTTTATTAGGGTTAAAATTGAAGTTACCTAATTAAAATAGAAAAAAGACTTTGAATCAAACTAAAATTATATTTTAATTAATTTGATTTTTTTATTAGTAAATAACTAAATTGTTCAAACATTATATAATAATGCTCCCTCCCCCATTTTCATACATTTATATATATTATAGATATTTAGTTAATGTGACAATAAGCCCCATCAATTTGCCATCTAAAATATCACATCAACACCTTTCACATTCAATTTTGACCAAATTAATTTTGGGCTAAAATTACTGTTGATTTGTTAAATTTTGACATTTTTATCAAGATTTTAAATGTGAATTAAAGTTGCAAAAAGTTAAAAATTTTTGAATTTTTAGACCAATAGAACTTTATGTAATTAATCAAAATTTTACCGTCCTATATCTAATTTTTGTATTATAAGGTCTACTTATATTAAATATAAATTAAATTAGACAACATAATTTTATAAGACTTACTATATTAAATTCAATAAGTAAATAACTAAAATCAACACTAACAAATTTTATAAAATTAATTTTATAGGTATTTCTAATTATATAAATTGAATTTTTTTAACTATTTTTACCTTAAATAATTTTAAATTAACAAAAAAATAGTGATATTTTATAAAAATATATCAAGTTAAAATAAAATAGAGAAAATGTGCAAACACTATCTTAATATTTTGACCTAATCGTGGATGAACTATTAATGTTTTTGGACTTCATAAGTCATGTAGAAGACTGTTAATATCTAATGGAAAAAAAAGTGCTTATATAGTTTAATTTTATAATGTTAAGAGTATAGTTGAACTTTTAAAAATATTAATAATTTATTTTAGGTAAATCAAAATATTAAAGTTATTTATACCTTTTCCCTATTAATTTCAATGGCTATGATTTTTTTTTTCTTTGAGTACTTCATCATTTATTTTGATGAATTCTACAGGGACCAATGCCATGGAACGATGAAGGGGGGGAAAAGGACTGCAACCAGAGTCATTTCATGCCATTGAAACTGTTCAACTACCGCACCAAGTTGATCCACAATTTATTATTTTCGTTAAAAAATATTATTTTGCAAGTCTCCCTATAAATAATTTTTAAAATGAAACCATATTAAATATGTTATAATGATATATCTCAGAATTCTATTATTAATTATAGGATACTATATGTATATATATAAACTAAATGTAATTATTGGAATAATACTTGACTCAACGCATAATTTTACTTTTAAATTTTTATGATAATCTCTAATACTTGTTGATATTTATTATTTTTTATTTAAATATTAAAATTTTATGTTTAACTTTTTAACTTTTTAATTTATATTTTTTAATTCTATTTAATTTATATAATATCAAAATAGATAAAAAATTAATTTTAAATAATTTTAAACATATAAAATGAAAAAGTTAGGTTTAAAATAATATAAATAAAAAAATAAAAAACTAATATTTAAAAAGTTAAAAAATTTATTTTTAATTATATTATTTTTTTATTAAATATTTTTTTATTTATATAAGTTTTTACTGTATTTATATCAACATTGTTTAATAATATATTTTAATTTTATGTAATTAGATAAGTTTTAAATATAAATTTAAATAGAATATAATAAAAATTGAGAAGTTTTAAAGGATAATTGAGTAAAGTTTTGGGTGAAACTCTGCATTTGGCCATAATACTTTGTGCAGAGGAGATTAGAAGAGGATAATTATATTTTAATTTCAAATTAAAGACAGTCGGACATAAACTCTTTTGATTAATCCATCAATTAACAGCGCATGATCCAACGGTCAATATTTCTCATTTCTCAAACTCAAACTAATCTCACCCGTCCGATCTTTCAATAATTGGGATCATTTCCCATCATTTCTCCTTCCTCTTCTGCTCTCCTCCTTACTTCGCAGCCTCACTCTCTTCGCTTCAACTTCCTCATAGAAAACCGGTGACTTTCCGGTCACCTCCGATCGGGTCTCTCGGTTCCGTGTCGGCCTCGATACCTCTCTTTCCTTTTAGGTTCGTTTTCTCTTTCTTGTTTTCATTTTTCAAAATTTTATTCATTTCGATCCGTTTACGCGTATCTTACTCTTTTACGATTTTTCTAAAATATAATTCTGAATTTTCAAAGCACTGAAATTTGAAATTTTCTCGCGATTTCTCAGCAACCAAACAGCATCTAAACCAAAAAAAAAATCTAAAATTTAGTGTTCAAGTTCCCATTTTTACTCAAAATATCTTAAATTTATGTCAATTTTCACTATTTTTCTTAAAGATTTTTCTGGTGTGAGAATTTTGTGTTCATTTTTGGTTCCAATTTTGAAATCAATTTAATTTTTAATTTCAAAAGGACAAAAAAATCACTATCAAACAAAGAGAAAAATAGTAAAAACAGAATCTTTTTATATACTTTCCTTTAAAATTAATAATGAAAGTAGGAATCAGAATCTCGATTTCATCTTCTTCCCATTTTCGTGCAAGTTGCTAACGTGCGCCTGGTGGGTAGCCCGCAACCCGCGTTTTCGTTGTACTATTTGTTGGAATTTTAGTAGTGAAAAGGACCTATCTTAAGGTCTAAGCTTTTCATTGATTAGATCAGAAATATATATATATATATATATATATATATATATATATATATATATATATATATATATATATATATATATATAAAGATTGGTGCTTTTTGCTATATACCTTTTTGCTTGATTTTTAAAAATCTTTCTGTTTACAGGCATTGATTTTGGGCGAATTTATTGATCGACAATGGCCACTGCAGCGGAACTCGAGAATCGTATCCTCGTTTTTTCTTTATTTGTACTCTCTGAATTTGTTTCGGTTTTGCTTTTTAAGTGAAGACAGGAGTTAGGTTGTTCATGTGGTATTATGATTTCCTGGAAATGATTTGTGTGTGTGTGTGTGTGGATGATAATTTAAAGAGGGTTTGAAAGGGTTTTGGTTTTATGTGGATAATACTGTTATCTATGTTTTGGTTCTATCATCGGAAAGAAATTTTATATCGAGTGTGCAGTGATGTAGTGTCAAAGCTCAAAAGGGTTGTTGGTGTGTATTTATTTATGTGTTGTTGGATGTTAGATTTTCTTTTTGTACTCTTTTATTGTGTATTAGTTGAATTTGTTGGCAACTTGATGAAAAATGAGATGATATTCTTGCAATTTTTCTGATGATTTAATAATTTCATTAATTGGCTTTAATTTTCTTGAATAAGGATTGTTGTGTCTTAACCATGTAATGCAGCTGAGCTTGTTTCTAATGGATTGAAGTCAGATGCTGATAAATTGGCTACACAAGATGCGGTATGTCATGTTTATTGATCTCACTTTTTCTGTTACACATGATAGCTTGGACAAGATTGATTCATTAGCATTACTGATATTTGATAGCGTGGTCATATTTCATTAAAATTTTTCTATTATTTGAATATTCACTTTGTGGGTTGGTCTAGGAGTTATAAAAAGCTTAAAAACATCCATGGAAATTTTTTTTCTTCATTATAGCATATGTTTAAGCACGGCATTTTATTAAGATTATTCAGATCAGTTTTCATGGTTTGTGTGTTGCACTGGTAGGATGGTTATGGCAATGAGGGATTCTCTTAATACTTGGAGCCACTTGGTTGCTTGTTTATCTTCTCACTTTCCTTGGAACATTTTTATTTTTAGGCTTCTGGAAAAGATGGAACACCATCTCACTCGACTTCATCCATTTCCTCTTCGGTGAATGCTACATCTAATACTAGCATTAAAAGTGAGGCTGATAAAGACTTGGCTGGAGAGCACAACAGTTACAATCCACCTACAAGTAGTTACAACTATTACTACCCAGGTGAGATATTCAAGATAGTTGTATGCTTTTATAAATGATTTCTAGGAGTTGAGACAATTGATTCAGTTTCAGCTCTGAATGTGGCTCTAGGTCTTTTTGAACATGCAGCACTCAACCGAGGTAATGGAGGAAAGTTATCACTACATTTGGCCCCAACTAGTTTGGAACTAAGATCAAGTTGAGCTGATTTGTGTTCAGTTGATTGGTTTTCTGTTATGTTGTTGACTAGTGTAATACGGGGTGCTTTTCAGTGTATTGCAGGATGCTAAGAGTTCATATTTTTGTGATTAAAAACTGATTTTGTTAGTGCTATTACTATATGTTGAAATGGGATTTTAAAGCTAATGATGCAATCATGTAGAGAAGAACAATTTTATGACTTCAGCATGTCTTCATAATCTCAAAAAGCTTCAATCTTAAAATTGAAACATGATCACATAGAAAGTGTCAGAATTTCTTGTTGCATTCATGAACAAATTGAGGAGGATTCTGAGACAGCGCCAAGCCTCTCAAATCAGTGTGAGGCTTGTACGTATAATATGCATTTGTACAAAATAGTGTACAATATATTTTGCAATTGGAGTTTTATTTTTTGTAGTTTATTTGCAACTCCAAATTGTATGATTGGAGAGATTATATCAACTTACTGTTAATTAATTGTTCAAAGGTAACTCTTTGTTGCAGGATATGGTGGGTCCTTCACACAGTTGGATGATCATGGTTATTTTCAAGCAGATGGCTCTCATATGGTATGTTCTTTAAATATTTACTTGGAGAACTATTAACATAAATTTGGGATATTATGCACGATTTCTTCTTTGCTGATATGTATGCTACTGGAGCATACATGCATTTTGCATAAATGTGTCTTGTTGACAACTTGTAATAAAGTTTATTCTGTAATATCTTCAGGGATTGCAATCAGACAATGGATCAGTAGTCTATTATTTGCCGGGCTATACTACATATGCTCCTGCGGCAGTTGTTGGCGCTGATGGGCAAAGTGTTGGTCAACAGCCATATTTTTCTTCCTCTGGATATCTTCAGCATCCTGTTTCTTATGGAACAGAAGCCGTGCCTTGTTATTCATGGGATTCAACATATGTTGGCGATGTCTCAAATGGAAGTCTTAGAAATGGAAAATATAGTTCTATTAAGTCAAATGGTTTGAACTCTATGAAATCAAATGGCAGTGTTGGTGGAAAATCTTCGAAGTCAACATATACACAACAAATCAGATCCTTAAACAAGGTATGAATATTTGTAGCCATTTTAAATGGTTACAATCAAATGACTCTTACATGCAACATAAAATGCTGACAAGAAGTTTGTGGATTTGCATTTATTTTGATTCACATTAGGATGTGATGGAAGCAGGATAGGTTCTAGTGTAAGTTGGCCTTAAGCTTTAGGTTTTTCTTAGGGCTTTTCCTGTGTCTTATTTTCTTCTTTTGAAGGGTAAATTTTGTTAAAATATTTGTCATTCATGAGATTCATTCACATCTGTTTATAATATTGTAACTTTAGTTGGGTAATTTTAGTGTTGAGCTTTGAAGTTGTTCCTTAAAGAATTGGGAAGTATTTGGTCATTGGTTCGTCCTCTGGCTTTGAATTTTTTTCTGATTTAGCATTTTTTTTTTCCAGGTTTCTCCATTGAGTTCTGATTTCTCGGCAGGCCTCTTGAAGGGATACCATCCTGTAGGAAAATTTTCTTCGCTTTCTGCTCATAAACAAAGTACATTTTTTAATAGTGGTCATGTGAACTCTAGACAAAATGGGAGGATATGGAATGGAAATGATAGAAATAAAACAAGAGACAGATTCCATAGGAACAGTGATTTTGAAACCTCAAATGAATTAACTTGTGGTCCTAGGGGGGCCTCTAACAAATTTGCTCCTTTGGACTCCTCTGTCAAGGAAGATTCGGGGACCACAGTGTGTGGGGATCAATATAACCAACCAGATTTTGAAACCGAGTATACAAATGCCAAGTGCTTTGTTATCAAATCTTACAATGAAGATGACATTCATAAGAGCATTAAATATGACGTATGGGCGAGTACTCCAATTGGCAACAAAAAGCTAGATGCAGCATTCCGAGAAGCAGAGCAGAGATCAAGTGAAAGTTGCACAAAATGTCCTATTTTCCTTTTTTTCTCGGTTAGTTGGAAAAACATATCCTTTTACATCTATTATAGGTTGCCATCAATTTTTTTTTTATATATAATTATTACTTTGAAGAAGTTATAATGTTTCTCCCTGTTGTTGCTGTTTATGACTTCAGGTTAATGGAAGTGGGCAGTTTGTTGGGATAGCTGAGATGGTTGGGCAGGTGGATTTTGACAAGGACATGGACTTTTGGCAACTTGACAAGTGGAATGGTTTTTTCCCAGTTAGATGGCGTGTCATAAAGGACATTCCTAACAATCAGCTACGACATATCATCCTTGAAAATAATGATGGGAAGCCTGTAACTTTTAGCAGGGACACCCAGGAGGTATCTCCTTTTTTTTCAACAGCATTTTCCTTAAGTGTATTCCAGTTTTCCTGTCATGTACCTATCTGGCTTTTGAGACGTTTACAATTATTATTTATTTTTTCATGTTCTGTTTTGAGTAAATATTGAGGGAAATAGATATTGTTGCTTGCATTTAGTGATTTTCTTGCATGGTATTGTGTTTCATTATTAATGTTGGATCCACGTGACCAAGCCACTATCAGGAATGAAAACTGAGAGAACTGAGTTTTGAATTCATGATCCCCTGCAGTCCAACGACTATATCAAACTCTTTTGTGGACTGCAAGAAAAAGACATGCACCTTTTATGCAACAGTATCAATATGGGGAAATTTATTGTATTTTGCTGTGTGTTCACTCTTTATATTAGAAACTGATACTAGTTGAGCTTATTGTTATGTATAAGTCATTTTCAAATGGTTTAATAACTAAGAGAATTTATTTTCAAACAGATAGAATTGTTTCTAGGATGGTCACATTTAAAGTCTCTGTTCATGTCCATTATTTTCCACAGTTACTTGACAAGATTTTGCTAAAACAATTTGCAGATTGGACTCAAGCAAGGTTTGGAAATGTTGAATATTTTTAAGAGTTATTCATCTAAATCGTCATTGCTGGATGACTTCAATTTCTACGAGAATCGAGAGAAGTCTCATCATGTTAAAAAGATCAATAAGCCTGCAACTCTGCGAATGGAGATAAACACAAATTGTGATCTCCCAGTAAGTTCTTCTCTTGCCTCACTTCCATTCTTTTTGTTTCTTCTGTTCTTTGTCAAGTGCATTTAAATTCCTTGGTTGTTTTACCAGAAACAGTTTATTTATTTATTTTTTATTTTACTGTCTTTTGGAACTCTCATCATTAAAATCCAATCTTCATTTCATGTTGTTTTACCTTAATGTCTATTTGTTAATTCCGGCAAGGGTTGTAGTGAACTTTGCTTTCCCAATTGCTTGTTCTCATCTGTAGCATCTCAATTCAGTTTTTTTACCCCTATATTATGTGGTTTTTATGGCCATCTTTTCCCATTGAGAAGTGCTTTTGATAAATTTTTGTTGATATCATGTGCATTATAGGCTCTACTATGTTTGGGATAGCAGATACTTAGAATGAGACTTGAAGGAGATGAATGGCATCTAAAATATTGGTGTTTATTGCTCCCATTTTTTTGGTCGATTAACAGGACATTTGATTATTTTACTGAATGTTTTTTGTTTAGGTGCTAATTTTACAATATTGTTTTCCTTATGCAGAAACATGCGAAAGTAGGAGAAAGGAACTATGAAGATGAATCGTGGACTAAAAAAACTACTAACCCCTCGTCTCTTATCAATCTAACAAAAAATCTCACACTCAACGGCTACAACTCAAAGAGTAATTCTGTAAAGAAGCCGATGGATAATTCAATTTCTGCAGTTGCACCATAGGAATTTTAGGGCCTTTATTTTATTTTTACTTATTTGCAATGCTGCTGTTAGAGCTCTAGAAAAGGTTATGCATCTTCTTTTTTCTTCTTTCTTTCTGTTTCTTTCATGTTTTATTATATTGTCTTTTTTCTTTTCCCATTTGTACGCCAGCTGGAAAAAAAAAAAAAAAAGCTATTTACTATTTAGATTAGAGATTCTTTTAATTTTCGGTAATTCTAGTTGATTTGGATGTGAGTTTTAGTTGTGTTGTGGTGATTTGAAGTGAAGTTGCTAGCTATCATTGATATAAATACTTGCTTTGAAGTACTTTTTTGTGTGTTTTTGTTGCATATTTGCTTTGAAGCACTGACTGATGGGTTCTTGATGCAACCTTGTCGCCATATGATACCGGTGCCATTAACATAGTAACATGGTTAATTGAGTTCGTTTAAAATGTCTAAAATTCCTGAAGATTTGACCTTAAATTCAAGAAAAAAAATGAAAATTATGTGGTTTTTATTACCGGTGTGCGGGACTTGTGGTTTCTTGTGTTTTCTTTCTTTTATTTATGTTATTATTTATTTGGTTTTTGGATAATCTACGGAATCACACTTGATTTTCGGTTTGAGTTTGATTTTTAGAAAAAAATGATGCACGTCCCTAGTTTTTATACTTGTGCTAAAGAGTATCTTCAACCTGCTACATTTTGACGTGGGTTGGGATGTATTTTCTCTCCAATGTAGACACAAAAACCATTGCATTTTGCCTTTGATGAATACTGTGTCAACATGGATAGCGCACACTGTTCATCAATGGGAAATGGTTTCTTTTTATCAATAATTTTTTTTATAAAGTTTTAACGTAGTTCAAATAATTTTGTTCAATTCAAATGTATATTATTTTTGTCATATTATTATCAAATGCTATGAATTTGATTTAATTTTTTTTTTACTTAAATAAAAAAATATTGTCACTTAAAAATAATATTTGGATAATAAAAATTAAACAACCATAAATATGCATTAATTTAACAATTGATTTAAGAACCAATAAAAAACAACATTAAATTTATTTTAATTTCTTTTAGTTCTCTTAATATATTGTATTAATTTAATTTTAAATAATTATGGATATATCTATAAATGTAGAGTAAAATATGCATGTTATTTTTTAAATATATTAATATATTAAGTTTTACTATAAATAAATATATGAATGTATATGGTAAGTATTGAATAAAATATGAGTGTAATATGTAAAATGTATAAATAATATAATATTAATAATAATAAATATTAAATGAATTATAAAAAGAAATATGTGAAGAATATTCTTTTTAAAGTTGAAAATAAAGTAATTAGTCAGCTACAATTTAAAGTAAATATGTAACTTAGTGGAAAATATATTTATGTTGATTTGTGAGGTTGCAGATTCAAAAATTTAAATGAGTTTGAGTTGATTTAAGTCTTTCATCAATAAATTTAAATGTAAATAAATTGTTAGCAATCCATTGAAACTATAGTATTATCAATTAAATATTGTTATTTTCTATGTAATTTTAATAAATTTAAATACAATTTTGTAAATTTATTTATTTTTTCAACATTATTTTTATATTAGAACTTTTGAAAGATATCATGAGAGAGTGAGAATTGGCTCATAATCTTTATTAATGTCTTAACCATATGTTGTGCTAGGCCTTAAATTCAAATTTGAAGTTAAATATTAAAAATTTGTATATTATCTCACTAATCTCTTAATTTCTTTGCTTGTAGAATCGATAAATTTCAAATAATTTAAATCGACTTTTTTACTAAATATTAATTAGTTAAATTATTATTATTTTTTTTATCAAGATAAATTTCAAATAATTTATAAATGATGGATTGATTGGTTATTTATTGGCACAAAATCTGAGCCCAAATACTATCAATAGGGAACGTTAAACCCTAAACCCTAACATTTTAGTAAAGTTCTGTTTGGAAGCCGAGAAAATTGATTGCGGGAAAAAATAAACAGCTCCAAAGCCATCAAATGACGGAAAACACCAAAAACCCATTAAATACTCTCTCTACTGAATCTCCTGAGAGACCTTCAAAGATTCCTAAGACAGAAGATCTCATTGATAACGAACAGGAAGAAGAAGAAGAATTGCAAGAATCAAGCTTTGTTGCTAAGCCAATGAGCCCAAACCCAAAACTTCAACGATACTTAATTGCTGTTGAATATATTGGGACCCATTTCGCTGGTTCACAGAAGCAACTTAATGGCAGGACTGTTGTTGGAGTTCTTGAGGTTAGTTTTTACTTCAAATGAATCAATTAAACAAAAAATTGAGACTTTTTGTTAAGTTTGTTTGGGGTGTGATTAGGTTCGTTGGCTTTCACATTGTGATTTTCTCGCTTTCTTGAGAGCAAAATGATGACTTTTTAATTTTTAGCTTTGAAGATGGTGACTAGAATTATACTGCATTGATTAATATTTATTTTATTAAAAATGTTGTATGCAGGATGCTTTTTGTAAGTTTATTGGACAGCCAGTGTCAATTTTCTTGTCTAGTCGAACTGTAAGTAGTCTATTTTTTATTAATTTCATTACTTTACTTTTAATGTTCGTTTCTTAGTTTTAAAATATCACAGCTAGCATTCAAAGTCTGAAAGACGCTAATGACATTTTGAGTATTTTTTTTTTTTAAAAAACCTCTAGGTTTGTTGTACTATATAGAAAATGGTATGAGTAAGTATAGTAGAGAATGTATATCTCTGCAGCAATATGCAATGGTGTAACCAACATATTGTCATGTATTGGTGCTACGGCTTTTCTTTTTTCCAAGACCCCTTGTTCCTTTGCTTGCAGCCTACTTGTGGTATTAATTGCTATTGCCTGTAGATATATCTTTAATGTTTTTTTTTTAAATCTTTTTTCTTTTTTGGCTGTGATATAGATGCTTAGTTTCAGTTATTTGTAGGATGCAGGAGTTCATGCCTTATGTAATGTCTGCCATGTTGATGTTGAACGCATAAGCAAAAGGAAGCCCGGTGAAGTGGTATGTTGTGTACTTATTCACTTTTTGCTGCATACATATTGATTTGATTTGGTGAGAGCTTTACATGTTTGCAGTTTCTGTTTTGTATATATATTTTTCATGTGGGACTTTATGACAATGAGTGAAACAGCAACATTATTGAAATCACTGTTGAGGCTAAGCCCTCCTTGATTTGTGAATTGGTGAACAAAATATCAGCATCATCATACATATATATGTATACATATGCTGGTCTATACAGCTAGCATTGGAATTTACTGTTCATATTAGTGTTGCTTTTGCAGATTTAGGAAACTTGAGCTAATGGTTGTTTTCTTTTCTACGATTATTTAGTGGTGTTTTTCTCTTTTAATGAAAATGCAGTTAACACCTCATGAACCAGCGGTAGTTAGAAGAGCTGTTAACCATTTCTTACAGGTGTGACTTCTTATGCATTACAAGTTTAATTTATGGAGTTTTTTCCTGCACATTATCTTCTTCTTTCTTTCCAAGTTTCTGAATACTTTGCAATTCTTTCTTTGGCCAACAGTTGATATTGCACTTGTCCAGTGACACTGTATACAAAGAGAGCTAATTACACCTATGCATTTCTTGTCTTTGCATGCTCATTTTGATGGCTTCACTGTAATTTATAGAATTTTTTTTTTTTTTATCTCTTATGCAACTAGTGTTTTGATATGTGCCGTCAAGATTCAAGGTGTGCTTGCTGGTCATACACTTTTGTTTGTCTCCAAGTACACTTTATACTATTTTAGTATATTGGGTAAAAACATATTACTATTACAATGTTTTAGATTAAAGGATCAAGGACATTGAAATGATTGTTCACATTCATAAGATGTGTTTAGGCAGTTACAATGTAGCAATGTATCTATACTTTGATGAGATTTATGTGTGTCTGGACTCTGGGGACATTCTGCTATCATGACTTATTAAAATTAATTGCTTATATTTATGGCATTGTTAGGTTTACAATCCATAATGTTACTGAAAGTGGGACTTTTATTCAATCTAAATTTTTCATCTGTAAACATTGCTGCATTATTTATGCTGATTGTTGTAACTTACAAGATTATGTGATCTTAAGTCTGTGTGCATTGAAAATTGTCATATTTTTTATTTTTTAAATATTATGATTACTAATTACTTAGTTTCTATCATGCTGGATATCATATAATTTGAAGTTTATATCATGCTGGATATCATATAATTTGAAGAGTGGCATATGTCTCAATCTGAATAAATTGTCCATACGTGCTACTAATTTTCTTGTGTACAATAACTGCTCTACAATTTTTTATTTTGCTTTGACAGAAGAATGAAGGTGATATCATGGTGACTGATGTTCGATGTGTTCCTTCTGATTTTCATGCAAGATTTAAAGCTCAAGAGCGCACGTAGGTATTAATGCTTTCATATTCTTTTTGTAGAAATTGCGCCACAATCTGAGGCATATATTATTTAGTCGATATAATAGAATATCTATTTAAGACTGACTGCAAAGGATGAATCCTTCAGTGGTAGCAATTAGTATTGTGAAGTTTGTGGGAATTAATCAATGTCAAATCTTCCATGTCGTACTCCACCTCAATATAATCTCAAATAGATGTGAAATATAAGCTATCACAGGTCATGTTATAACATTTGATATGTGGTTTGATGTGCCAAACTCCATTAATATCTCGTGTATGGGATAAGTTTTTGAATGTTATTGGAAAAAAAATTGTTAGGTACTTCTACCGATTACTCTCTGGACCTGAGGCTTTGTCTACATTTGAGAAAGACCGGGCATGGCATGTGCCTGAGGACCTAGATATTCTTGCTATGCAGGTTAGCTAAATATATCAGGGCACTACCTAGTTTTACTCATTTTTCTGTCAAGAAAGAAAATAAATAATGGATATCAATGCAGGAGGCATGCAAAGTTCTTGTTGGACACCATGATTTCAGTTCCTTCAGGGCATCTGGTTGTCAGGTTGTTCCTTGTCCTGTAGATGGCTTCTTTTACCTTTTCCGCGTTTGTTGCTTGACATAGAGAGACTTGGGCAAGCCATTTTTTTGAAGTTGCTTACAAGTTACAATACAGCCATCAAGGGCACCTTGTACTTGCATAGCCCGAAACTGAAAAAGTGATTTTTTATAATATATAAATTGATATTTGGGGCAAATTTAATTTTTGTATTACAAAGAGTGAAATCAAGCATATTCACTATAATTTCCATCGAGCGTTTGGCCTGATCCAGCCCAATAATCAACCTGCCAACAATGCTAGAAAACTTCTAGCAGTAGCAGGTGCTGGACAATAGATATTTTATCTTTATCTTTATATATATATATATATATATATATATATATATATATACACACACACACTCTTCATTTGCAAGCTGGCTACAATTCCAATAACTATCTAGGGTTTTGTGCAATCACTTGCTACAGGCAAAATCACCAGTCAGAACTTTGGATGAACTTTCTGTTTCTGAGGTTCCTTCAACTCCATATTTTCCATCGATCACAGAGAGGGTACATAACTGTTTGAATGGGGAAGACTCATGCTGCAACAAATTTAAGTCTGACCTTCCCATGGGATCTAATCCCAATAATGACATGGCAGGGATCTCCTGTGGTGAGACTGGTCTAGGATTTGGGATGAGGAGAAGACATCGTTGCTATGTTGTGACAGCTCGGGCCCGTTCTTTTCTCTATCACCAGGTTTATATTAATCATTATAGGTTTTTTGTTTCTGGGTCATTCTTCACGCTTCTGTTTCTGAAGCTGCTATGTCCTTTGCTATATTCATAGGACATGCTCTAGATGAGCAGTCATATAATTGACTGAGTTGACATTTATGTTCATGCCTCAGATGAAACCCACCATGTTACTTTAATTAACAATATAATATAGTCGTATTTATTATTAAACTCTTTCTTGCTGATTTTGTACTTTTGTGACTTGTATCATTTGTGGATTTGAATTTCATTGAATCTTTTCAGGTTCGACTACTTGTTGGGGTTCTCAAATCTGTTGGCACTGGAAATCTAACAGCTAAAGATGGTCTGCTTCTCACTTTATGTGCTCCAGTCTACACTTTTGTATTTGTGTTTCAGTTTGTTTTTTCCCCTTTGTTTTCTCAGAACTCATGTTACATTACATTATCATGTTGCACACCCATTTGACATTGCATAGTTCTGTTGTGTCAGTGGAAAGAATACTGAACGCAAAGTCTGTGACTGCTGCAAGCCCCATGGCCCCTGGTTGTGGTCTGTACCTTGGACATGTAAAGTATGATATACAATGAGCACGGTTATATTGAAGTTTCTCCCGGGCATGCCATGAACTCAGCTTATTTGTCAAGAATTTATGTTCCATCAGAAGTACCTGTTGTGTTAATCTAGAACAAAGTGCCCTAATCTATTGGATGTTTGGAATGTGATTCTGAGATACTCAAACAGCTTGCAGGATGATCTCGCCCTCTTTACTTGCTCCAAGTCTTATCCATGCTAGTTCATCTCTCTAGAATGTCAAGAGATGGTTGACATTGACAAATTAAACTGCAATTATAGAGAATCTATCAATTTGCAGTTTTTATGCACAAAACATGGAAAGTACACAATATTTCTTCTGTGGTTTTACCTTTACCTCAATTCAAGTTGTTCACTTTGTTCCCTTACATGGTGTCTGTGTTTGTGAAAGAACCGAGCACCGGATAAGACAATTATGCAATATAAGCTTGTTAGACAAAGCTTGCTATAGGTGGCGGGGTTTAGTGCACGTTCAAGTATTTGGCGACCATTACATTGTGTGGGTTTGAGGCCTTCTAGAAAATACGAAATAGGTCATAAAGTCTAATAGAAGATAGGGTTGTCACTCGAATAAAAGTTAGGGCATACTGTACATCAACTAAATTTTACAGAGATTCCCAGAAGTCGTCATTAGAAATTGGGTTCGAAAACTGGATATGAACTTTAAAAATGCCTACCCAATCTTATAGTTAACCTCTGTTTGTGTTATGTAATTTATTACTTTTAATTATTTAATTATTTTCTTATTTACATTCAAAATTGCACTTCCCTCCGTCCAATTTTCAAGTTTTACAGTTAAGTTCAAGTTTGCACATTAATTCAATTTTATGCTTTAAATCCTAACATTCAATGTAAATAAAACAAGTAATAATTTACAACCATACATTCAAATCAAATGGGGGAAGAGAGTAAGGATTACAACGTTTTATGCAAATGAAAGTATAATAAATAGAAAATAAACAAAAAATAAACAAGCATTAATTTATATAAAAATACAACAAAAGGGAGAAAAGAGTTAGATACTAAATCGAACGATCAAAATAATTTCGATTCCCTATGACAAACACAATATAATCTTTCAATATATATACAATTACACAAAAAGAACCATCGAGCCAATTTATGAATCAAATTGATGTAAGTAGGAATTGCGATGATTTAAACACTAGCTCGAACAATGGTATAAAAATGATCATATAACACATACTAAAGGCATGCAAACAAGGAAATTTATAAATATTCAAATCATGCATAATTTACAAGAAATGATGAACAGAGTCGTGTGAAGTTCTGTTAAAGTGGCGATCGCCTCACAGTGAGGCTGATCAACCGGCTCAGACAACTCTTAAACTAGCAAACTTCTATTTCAAGTAAAGATCAACTAGTATAGACAAGCTAGACTCACAACTATACCTAAAACTCAGTAAATCATGTTAAGGACATGACATATCACAAGTAATGAATATAAGAGAGTGAATAAATAGGTAAGTTAGGGGTTATACAAGCAAGTAGAGGATTGTACAAATCTATATCTTAACCATGAGAATAAGTCAAGCTAATTACTGAAAGATGAGCTTTTCCAATATAGTTGGCACTCAGAAATGGATATAGGTGTTGGACTTCCCTTGAATGCAAGCTGATAAATTATTTTCGGAACTTTTGAGCTGGAACCCTGTAAGGAATCAAAGAAAAGCAAGATGAGAGGTAGAGAGGATCCTCACAAACCCTTCGATGCTTAAGTCAGAATATATAAAAAGAGTTTATAGAGATAAAAAGAGCAATAAGTATAAGAGAATAAAATGAATGAGAATGAGAGATATGAGGTCTTATTTATAGGGATAGTGATGCTCAAACTTGAGAGGAATAAGATTTATCTTTAATGAAATTCCTATACCTACTAGGAGAGTGTTTCTTTTTATCCGAGAGTTTCCTTAATTGAAAATCTTTTCCTATTTGTCTTGGGTGTCCTTCTTCTGCAAACAACCTTGTATAGGAAAATAAAGACCTTAATTAAAGAGGAATACGTATATAGGGTATCAAGAGTCCCCTCCCCCCCCCCCCCCCCCCCCCCCCCCCCCAAAAAAAAAAAGTATATTCAAATATTTATGTCCAATGTGTTCAGGTTTGTAAGGTAAGGAAAAACGTCATTGCATATGACATGGAAGGGTGAACTGAGGTAGCCAGCCTCAATCACAGAAAAAGATGAAGTTCGATTCTAAGTCTTGAGATCATTGTATAAGAACATCATTGAAGTGCCAGCTGGACTTGAGTGACTTGTAATAAAAATGCTTGGTGTAAAGGATTAACTCGCTTGTATGGAGATAACGTGGTGAAACCATCCATGGCTGGAGTTTTGATGCTTGGTGCATTAAAAGCATGGCTTAAGTGCCATATAGTCTCGATGCATTAAAAGCATAGCTCGAGTGCCGTATAGTCTCAAGGCAAAAGTGTGGCCCAAGTGCCGAACCTCAGTACTATTGAAGCAACTTGAGTGTACTAGCCTCAGTCATTGGATTTAGATGATCGAGGCTTAGATGCTTAGTGCTACAACTTTAGGCTTACATGCTCAGAACCTCAGTACTATAGAAGGAATATGAGGGTGCCAACTTTAGTCATTGAACTTAAATGATCGAGGTTTAGATGCTCAGTACTATGACTCAAGACTTACATACTCAAAACCTTAATACTATAAAAGTGACTTGAGACTGGCAGCTTTAGTCACTGGACTTAGAATCTCGGTGCATTAGAAGCAAGGTCCGAGTGCTGATGTAAGAGACAGCTGGCAGAGAGAGGAGTGGGATTAACAACCGCTATGTCTTTTCATTTTCCTTTAGATTTTGAATTATGTAACTATCATGTCTGTTCGTGTGTCAAAAGATGAGACGTTTCAGTTGCGATAATAATAACTACTTGATTAGTGGGCTTTTCTCTCACCCGAAATTACCCTCGTTACTATGAGAGAGACGAAAATGTTTATGAGGGAAATAATGGTCATTCCAGAACCTTCTGCCGTGCTATAAATAGATTAAACCTATTTTTTTACTGCACTTTTTACTTTGCTTACTATCTTCTTTCCTTGCTAAATTCTCTCTTTGTGTGTTTTAGAGCCTTCCTCAATAAACCTGCATCATTCTTTTCTAAGTGAAACTTCTTCTTTCCTCCATATTATTTTTATTTTTATTTGTTGAATAGGATCCATGGCTCCACAAGAGCAAGTTAGTTTTGACTTGTTCATCTCTAGGATAGATGAGAAAATGCTAAAATGGTACTAGAGATGTTTTAGCATTCTAGTAGACTTCGCTTTGTACACTGTAAATAAGAACTTCAAAGCCTATACCCCCATCTTGGATTTTGATATATTAGTTGTATACTTTGATCAATTAGAAGGGGGATTGAAATTCCCTTTAGATCCCTTTATTACGAGTTTTTTGAATAGATATAATATAGCTCATGGGCAAGTCTATCCCAATAGCTACCGGATATTGACCGATTTTATAGAATTGATGCATAAGGAGGGTAGAGAGCTGGACTTGGATGTCTTGAGATATTGTAAGCACATAATTTCGGGATGCAATTGTGCACACATGCAACAAAAGCCCTTATGATGAAAATCTAATCGATAATTGATTTTTAATATCGATTTTTACGATTTAAAGGACTAAATTGCTATGCTTTGTGGATTTAATTACAAAATTGGTTTTTAGGGATTTGATTGCAAAAATTATAAACTTTCAAGGACCTTTTTTTGTAATTTAAAAAAATAATGAAAATGTGGTCGGTCGGCATTCAATGCCAATCAGTATTACGGGATGAAAATCGGTATTCCAGAGTTCTTATTTTCATTAAAATATGATTTTTTACGCTGAAAATTGATTTTTTCATAATTTTTCAATTTTTTTATTGGTCCAAGACACCACGTGTCCCTGCATGTGCGAGTCTTTGATTTTTTCAAAACTTTATCTTTGAATTTTGAAAGTTCAAAAATTAAAAAATCCATCACAACTTCCCTGCGTGATTGTAGAGTTGGAGGTTGCTAGGTCTGGATTTAAAAGTCAAAAGGGGGAGGCTGTGGAAACTATAAGGAGAGTGAGAGAAATAGAGAGCTAAAACTAGAGAGAGATAAAAAAAACCCTAATTAGCTACTGAAAAAAAAAGTATGGATTGAAAAACACAGACCTTCTACTGTAGGTTTTAAATCAACAAAAATACGTTCCTTATTTTTAAAAGTCCAGAAAGTCAAGAAAAAACAACAGAGTCAATCTTAAAATGGTGACAATCCCAATATGAGGGGAATTCAAATAGCATTTGCACAACATCTTCTACTTTTTATTTTATTTTGATTTGATTTCTTTGTTTTATTTCTTAATTGATTCGTTATCGATTAATTTTTATTATTATTTTTTTTATTTTTATTGGTGTTATGTGGTGGTCTGGATGTGAGGTTGGTGATGTGAGAGATTTTGACAGTGTTAAAGAATCCATGGGATGCTAGGGACTAAGTTTTGTGAAATCCCCATAGAATTTATGATTTATTATTTTCTGCAGTATTTTGTTCATGACTTTTATTAGGTTGTAATTAATTTGCTTTAATTTTCTACACTGTTGTTTGTAATAGCCTCAATAGAGGAAAATTAGTGGAATTTTAATTCTCTGCACTAAAAATTGATTAGTAATCTAGGTTCAATTTGGTAAAATTTAATTAAAATCAATGACGACAGTAGATTATTTTAGGGTTGCATGAAATTGAATTAGGGATTCTTAAAAAAAATCATGTAAAAATTATTATTTTGATTTATTTTTAGGATGTTTGTTGAATTTGGTTTGTTTTTATGCTTTTATTCTCTTTGGGCCCCAAGCCCAAGGTAGGGTCAACACATTTAATAAATAGGTTTTTAATTGGATTTTTAGGTTTAATTAATTTTAAAATCAATTTAGGCTCAAATATTATTAATTTAGATTTAGGCCCATTTTTAGTTAATAAAATTAACTTAGATTTAGCTCCACTCATTAATTTCATTTCTTTTAAAATAAATAGACTTAGGCTCCATTTTTTATTTGAGTAAAAATTAAATTAGACTTAAACCCACTTAATAAACTAATTTCTTCTTTAAAATTTAAAGATAATAAGCTCATTACCTCAATTAATTAAAATAAGTAGATTTAGGTTCACTAATTCAATTACAATGTAGACCCATATTTAGTCCATTTTACTTGTAAATAAAATTTGTAGAATTAGCTAAATTTAATTGATAAAATTAATCTAGTTTAGACATATGGACGTTGCCTTTTGTATACATTTTTTATATGTAATTTTATGACTTGTTGCCTTTGGGTTAAATGGATGTTTAAATAGGGTTTAAATAAAATTACATGTAATTAGAGAATAAGATAGTAATTCATAAAATAATTCTAAATGAACAAAAGATTGAAAGAAGTTAGTATTTTGTTCCCAGAATCTCCGAGTTGTGGTGCTAGCTTTCTTTTAGAGAATAGAGTACCACCAAAATGATTTGTCCCAGTTATTACCCTGGGTGGCGACTCCTCATCTCCACGCCATGTCTTTGTGATAATGGTTAGTGTGTTCCCTAGGGCCCTGAGCCCAAACAGTGTTGCAGTTGCTAAAATCTTGGACGAGTACTAAACCTCGCCGTCTACAATAGCAACTCTACTGAGGATAAGAGATACTGATTCTACTTATGTTCTTTAGAATTATTTTATTAATTATTATTTTATTCTTGCTTTCATTTTACATGTCCTTAGTAAACCGATGGTGTTGGTTTATGATTCCATGATTTCACTAGCTTTATAGAGTTATAAAATGACTAAACATCACTTTTAACTTAAATTGGTTCAAGAGAGATTACTGAGCTCATCTGACCAGAGTCTGTAACCCAAGTCCTAAAGAGGGGTAATCTTCTCTTGAGTTTGTAAAGGATGTTGGGCCCCTCTGACCTTGGCCTGTAACTCAAGTCTTAAAGGAGAGCATCTTGATAAGGGAACCTTGACTTTTCATCGGACCCTAACCACATATAATGGCTTAGTCACTTCCCCTAAGATTTACCTAAATTGCTTGAATATGTTGCCATGAGGTATTTCTATCTATAAAAGCCCAAGCCCATACTTTAAAGAGCCCGTTTGGGCTAGACCTTTATACCTAGAAATACTGTTTCCATGCTTTTATTGCTTTAAGAGAGATTTGACATGCGTATCAGTTCTTGATATCCCCTGTTGATGTTAAGGCCAATACCAAAAATCCTAGGAAAGGAAACTCGCCATTGAATATGTGTATGGGTGGAATAAGGTTGGAAGGATGTATGTTGTACATTTGATTGATACTTATTACTTGTTACTTGTTGCATAGTACATGCATCATGCATACATGCAATGGACGCATCATACTGACACCTTGTTTTGTAGCCATCTTAGATTCACCTAGGTCTTCTTATATTTAGGGATGGAAAGGCGACAGACTAAGAAGGACATATTTGAGTCTTAAAGCTATAGCAGAATAGATCTTTCACAGACTGGAGAAGAGTCCTATCCATTCGCTTTACTTAGAAGTTGAACCAACTACACTTGAACCTATAGGGATGGAATAATAACAAGGAGGGAACTAGACCTTAGAAGATATCAAAAGAGCTTTGATGGATGACATGAGGGCTATGATGCTAGATGAACTAAGATAAGCATTATCTGAACTGATGCAACTTGCTGTTGTTATTATACCACCACCTGTAATGGATTAACCACTTGTTGTTATAGCTATCTTACTTGCTACAGTTGCTCCACCTGTTGCCAATAATGCTAGGGGGCAACCTGTTGCTAGAAATCCACCTACTGTTAATGTGAAGCTTGAAGATGTTGAAGACTACATGGTAGAGAAAGTAAAGAAAGAGTCTCTCGAACTGGTGCAAGACCACGAGTCCAAGCAGATACGAGTGTTGACCCAAAAGATGTTTAAGATGGTGGAGCTGATTAGGGGACAAGGCATGGGATATTCATTTGACTTTGATGACATGTTGCAAATGGAAAATGATAGATTGCCTTATAAGTTCAAAATGTTGCAGCTACAAAAATTTGATGGAAGAGGAGACCCAAGGATTCATCTCAATCAGTACACAACCACTATGAGTACTACTAAAGCCCTATTAGCAGTAATCACTAGGTTGTTTGTCTTATATTTAGAAGGTATGACTGTAAACTGGTATTATGGGCTAGAAAAATCTGTCAGGGTTGACTAGAAAGAATTGTATACTGCTTTTTTGAAATAGTATAATTATAACACTAGATTGGAAGTGTCCATCAGGTATTTAGAACTGACTAAGCAAAAATTAAATGAATCCTTTTCTGATTTCTTAACCAGGTTCATAAATAAAGTAGAACTGATCAAGAATAAGCTATCTGAGAAAGATCAGGTTAGGATGATAGTTCGTAATATATCACCTAATTTAGTCGAGAGATTGTAGATGATGAACCCCAAAATATTCAGACTTGTATGATGACGGTTTACAAGCTGAAGAGATAGAGAATGAAAAGAAGAAAAACTCTAAAGGCACCGAACCCAAAATTACACAACTAGGGGCACAAAACAAGGAAGTACTAGCCGAGCTGTAGAGGTGTGCGCAGTTTAGCCACCCATGAGATTCTCCAACTTTAATAAACCAATCTCAAAATAACCAATCTCAAAAGTCCTAGATCGATTAATCCAAAAAGGCCTACTTTGACCCTTAACCTTTTCCAAACCACCTAATTCAAATGTCCCAGGCTATAACCTTAATAATTATTATAAGTTTCACCAAGTAGCTGGTCATTCCACAAATACCTATATCTGCCTCAAACACGAAATTCAAAACTTGATAAACTCTAGAAACATCAGAGACCCTGAAAAATCCAATCCTAAATTAAACACTAGAAATAATCATCTCCTAAACTACCGAAATGTCCCACCACCAACCACCATGATGATCAACTCAAGATTTAGCGAGGAGGAAGTGCTAAACTCCTTTGAAAACCTAACCCTAGAAACAGTAAGGAATCTCTTGATGCCTCTAGTGGAGTTGAGCATTTACTGGGACAACCCTCAGGAAAATTCAATTACAAAGTGTTATACTCCAACCACCCTTTATTGATATCCCTATTGAATCAATAATGCCTTCAGGATGTGATGAGTTTGATAATGAGCTAGCAGAAGAAGAAAAAGAATCTAAATCTCTAGAATAGTCATAAAGAGGAGTTCAAGATTTACTTGGGCAACCCTCAAACAAATTTGATTACAGAGTATTCTATTCCAAACTAGTTTCTTTTGACATACCTCTTAAGGAGATTGTATCTATAGGATGAGGTGATTAGTTTGAAGAGGAAAGTAAAGGATTTTTAATTCTTGAGCAAAGGATCAAGAAGCTACTAAGTGAGCATCTGAAAAAGTTTAACTTGGAGGGAAAAGAAATGTACACAGTGGAAGTATGAAAAAATGGAAAAAGGGACTGGATTATTAAGGTTATAGACATCTGGTATGACTTTGACAAGGAAAGTCCTGCTGGTGTTGACGTATGGAGCGATAACCCCAATGTGAATCATGTTACTAGAAGTGGGAGGAATTAAAAAATAGTAGAAAAGAAAATCAAGAGAGTCACAATAAGAGAAGAAGTAGAGGATGCAAAAATAGAAGGAGGAGAAAAAGAAGACTTGATTTTGGAATGGCTAAAGAAGGCTAAGGTAAATGTCAGCATTTGGGAGCTACTGATGCATTTAGACAATCATAGAAGAGCTCTCGTCAAAGCTCTATCAAACTTGAACATTAAAATAATAGCTACATATGAGGCTATGGTAGCAAGGGTTACGAAAAAAACACGGGCTGATAATATTCTCAAATGATGATTTGCCATTGGAAGGAAGAAATCATAATAAAACATCGTTTATCCCAGCTAAAGTGAAGGGGAAGCAAACCAACTTTGCAATGGTTAATGATGGCTCTGCTATTAATGTGTGTCCGTTGAAAATCTAGCCTAATTTGGGTTTGAAAACCAATGACTTAACAAGTTCAAATCTAATAATCAGAGCCTATGATGACAACACTAGGAATGTGGAGGGGACATTCCAAGCTCTAGTTAAAACACGACCTATGGAATCCAATGTTGAGTTTACTGTATTAGACATCCCTGTCACATATGCCTTGCTTTTGGGAAGGGCATGGTTCCATGCTCTAGGAGGGGCCCTCAACTGTGCACCAGAAAATAAAATTCCCTCATTAAAGAGAGGTTGTGACTATAGAAGTTGTAACCAATGTAGTTGTGGTAGCTATATTGGAGAAATAGAAGTAAGTATGCGTTCCTCCTAGTTTCCAAGTTGCTAGGATATTTGATGGAACTGAAATGGACCTAAGGGTTGTGAAGATGATAAAGAGCATGAATTATCAACCTGGATAGGGGCTGGGAAAAAATGAGTAAGGAAGCCCTAAACCCTTAGAATTTAGAAGTCAGGGTGACACCAAGGGATTAGGGTGCACTGAAACGGAACCTGGTAGCAAAAGAGGAAGGAAGAAGGGAAAGGCTAAAATAAATAAGTCCTTGGGGATAATCGGGCCGATAAGTGAGAATTTTATCAATTCAGGGGAAGGCAAGTACTATTTGGGTGCTAAGAAGTCTGTCAATGTCGCTGGAAAAAACATTCTTGGGTTTAAGATCTTCAAGTAGCAGATTGTGGAGAACCTAGTAGAGGATAACAAAGAGGATATGATGAAGCATGTAGCTAAGAGGATGGGTGATACTGCTATTGAGGAGTTGCTGTGTCTGCCACCTGAAGAGGAGCCACCTTAGAATTTAGCTACTATCATTAGTAATAGTCTTAGTAAGGTTTTTTATGAAAAAACTAATGTAATAATGTTTGGTCTTTATGAGGATGAAAACTGTGTTTTTTCCATGGTCAATGATATGAATGCTGGTTTTGCTTACTTGTGTGATGTGCATCATGGTAGTTCTGTACATTATAATTTTGATCGTTTATGCATGTTTAACATTAATTCAATTCAATTTGATTCATTTAACATAGGCATGAATGACAATCCAAAGAATGTTTCTATATCACTTGATGTAACTCTTGAAGAGAGGAAAAATTTTGAGAGAATATTAACAAAAAGAAAGGTAGTATTTGCTTGGACTTATGAAGATATACTAGGTTTAGATAGAAAAATTGTAGAGCATCATATTCCAACTCATCCAGAGATAAAACCAGTTAAACAGAAATTGTGCAGGCTAAGACTAAAGTAGACTGAGAAAATAAAAGAGGAGATTGTTTATTTTCTTAGAGATTGCTAAATCTTTAAGAAAATATTAAAAACTTATTGAAAGTAGTAGATTACCCCCAAAAGTTAGTAAACATAGTCTCGGTACCCAAGAAAGATGGTAAGGTGCATATGTGTGTCGATTTTAGAGATTTAAATAAAGCATGTCCAAAAGATGACTTTCCTTTACCCCACATCAATGTCATAGTGGATAGTGCGGCATCAAGTGCAATATAGTCTTTCATAGATGGGTTCTTTGGGTATAATCAGATAATGATGGCAGTTATGGATAAGATCAAGATAACTTTTATTACAGGATGAGAGACTTATTATTATAAGGTTATGCCTTTTGGGTTAAAAAATGCAGGTGCAACATACCAAAGGGCAATTATCGCTCTTTTCCATGACATAATGCATAAGGAAGTTGAGGTGTATGTAGATGACATGATGGTCAAGTCAGAAACAAAAGAGGGACACTTTAAAGTACTGGATAAGTTTTTGGCACGCATTAAGAGGTATAATCTTAGACTCTACCTAAAGAAATGCATTTTTGAAGTTATTTCAGGGAATCAGCTGGGGCATATAGTTAGTAGCAGAGGAATTGACGTAGATCCAGATAAGGTAAAAGCCATTCAGGAAATGCCAGCACCAAAGACAGAGAAAGAAGTGAGAGGGTTTATTGTCAGGTTATAATATATTAGCAGATTCATTGCAAAGATTACTAATATTTGTGACCCAATCTTCAAGTTATTGAGAAAAGATTAACTTGTAAAGTGGAACGGTGATTGTTAGAAGGCCTTTGATAAGATAAAAGAATATCTCACCAATCCACCTATACTGAGACCATCGAGGCAAGGTAAACCGTTGATTTTGTATTTGGCTTTAAAGGAAAAGGCAATAGGGGTAATGTTAGCTCAAGAAGGATTGGATGGGATAGAGCACACAGTGTATTACCTCAACAAAAAGTTCTTGCCATATGAAGAAAAGTATGATTTAGTGAAAAAGATGTGTTTAATAATGAATTGGGCAACAAGAAAATTGAGGCATTACTTGTAGTCTTATAGGGTTCAGGCTATTTCAGAGATAGATCCCTTAAGATACTTATTGTAGACACCTATTTTGACTGGAAGGATGTCTCGATGGCTCGTACTCCTAACTGAATTCGATAAAGAGTACATTAGCACAAAGGTTATTAAAGGGAGGGCAATAGCAGAATTCCTAGCACAGAATGCAATAGAGGGTGATAAGCCATAGAACTTAGAATTTTATATGAGAATCTAGCAATTATAGAGCATCGGGAATGGAAGCTTTATTTTGATGGGGCTATAAACAACAAAGGAGCTGAATTAGGAATGATCCTTTTTACGCTAGAAGGAGAAACCATACCGATGGTCAAGAAACTGGATTTTAAAGTAACCAATAATATGGCTGAGTATGAGGCATGCATTCATGGAGTGGAAGTAGTAATGACAGCTGGAGCAAAGGAGTTATTAGTATATAGGGATTCGATATTGGTTATTAGTTAGGCTAATGAAGAATGGGAAGTAAAAGAGAAAAAGCTGAAACCCTACGTCTGTTATTTGAGGACTTTAATAAAGAACTTCACCAAATGTCTTTTTATCCATCTATCAAGAGACCAAAATCAAATAGCAGATGCTCTAACAATGCTCTCTTCAATGTGGGATAGTGTAATTGCATTGACTATGAAGCTGTCAGTGAGCATAAAATCAAGAGCTCCATGTTATAGGGGTAAGTAAATTATGGAAATGCAAGTAGGGTTTGAAGAGAAGCCCTGGTTATATGATGTTTACAGGTTTATTAAAGAGGGAAAATATCCAGATGAAGCCACTTCAAAAAAGAGATATGCCCTGCGTGTTCTTGCACGTAATTTTGCAAGTCACGATAGGGTGTTATATAAGAGAATGCTGAAGGGGATACAACTTAGATGTCTCAAGAAAGACAAAGCAGAAGAGGTGATGAAGGAGATTCACGTGAGAGCTTGCGGTTCTCACATGAATAGAATAATCCTAGAAAAGAAGATAATTAGACAAGGGTATTACTAGATGAGCATGGAAAGAGATTGCATTAAGATAGTAAGGCAATGCCATTAATGTCAGATCTATGGGAATCTCAACCACCTTCCTTTAATAGTGCTGAATAGTTTATAATCTCCTTGGCCATTTGCAGCATGGGGGATTGATATCATAGGAGAAATAAGGCCAACAACATCAAATGGACATAAATATATAGTTGTGGCAATTGATTACTTCTCTAGATGGGTAGAGGCTGAATCTTTTAATACTCTAAAGGCGAAGCATATGGCCCAATTCATTAAGAAGAATCTTATTTGCAGATATGGGGCTTTACATCACATTGTGATGGACAATGGGGTTCATTTTCAAGCAGAGACAATAAAGTTATTATAAAAATATGGGATCAAGCATTTTAAGTCTTCACTGTATCGACCTCAGGCTAATGGAGTGTGGAAGCAGCAAATAAGAATATCAAGAAAATCCTCTCTAAAATGGTCAAAACTTATAAAGACTAGTCTGAGTCCCTTCCCTTTGCCTTGTGGAGATATAAAACTACAGCCAAAACTGCCACAAGCCAAACTCCATTCTTCTTGGTTTATGGCTATAAAACATTTTTGGCTATAAAGCATTTTTCCTATAAAAACTGAGATCAAGTCTCTAAGAGTGGTTATGGAGGCCAACGTGCCCGAGAGTGAATGGGCGCAAAAGAGATATGATCATCTGGTATCTTTAAATGAGAAGAGGATGAATGCTTTATTTTATACTCAAATATATTAGAGGAGGATAGCAAGGTCATTTAACAAGAAAGTAAGGTCAGGGAAAATAAGAGCTAAGGATATGGTGTTAAAATAATCTAGAGCAATGGTGTTTGATCCGAGAGGAAAATTCATACCGAGTTGGGAAGGACTATACTTAGTTAAGTCAATTATGCTAAAGGGAGCTGCCAAGATATCTGATATTGAAGAGAATGAGTTCATGGAGCTTGTTAATCTGGATCACCTTAAGAAATACTACCTGTAAAAATAAATAAAAATAGTATAAAGAAAATAAAGTTCGTTGACTAGAAAACCTGAAAAGGCTAGTCAGACAAAAATTAGGACATTCCCATTGTTCAAAAAACTCGTAAAGGGCTAGCAGACAAAAATTAAGGAATAAATAAAAGAAAAAGGGTCCTGCTGATTAGAAAACCCGTTAAGGGCTAGTCAGGCAAAAATTAGGAAAATAAAATGTGAACGAAAACTATTCAGTTAGAAAATCCAAAAGGACTAACTGATAACATGAGTTATGTCATGTGATGTAGTAAATTTACTCACTTTGGCCCTAATTAATGAATCTTATTGAATTTGAATTTTATTATAACATTACATGTTCTATCTTATTTATAATGCATAAGTACTAGAAAGGAAAACAGAACGTAAAAGCTTAAAATAAGCTTTATGAGACTATTTTGCTTTAGTGGTGCCTCTGTTTCTTCTTCTTTTGAGAATCATCATATAAAGCTTGAGTCCTTTTGTATCTAGAAAATCCAGGTGGCTTTATAGCTTGTATAATGACCCAAGTCTTGTAATTATCGTCAGTAGCTTTATTGACATTCAAAGATATATTACGCTCAAGGGTTCTGCGAGGCCATAAGTCCCTAACCTTATCTAAAAAAAAAATCCTGCTCAAAAGGGAAGCCCTCAAAATTAGTTGGAATAGTAATAATGAATTGTGGGTAGCTATACTGACGACAAAGGCGTAAAGGGAAAATGAAAGTCGAAAAGCACAACCCCAGGATGGGAACACAGTAATCATATAAGTCAAGAGTTATGAACTTCAGTCTCCACTAAGGGTAGACCCATGTAATCTCAATGCTTGTGATACCCTTTATCCAATCTAATGGCCTATAATGTGCTTGTCTTTCATCTTCAAAGGTTAAGACTGTAACTGATGATGATGATAGGATAAAAGGTTGGCAAGAGTAGCAAGCAAACTCAATTTCTCTTGTAACCAGATTTGAAAAGTGAAAATAAGAAGCCTGCTAAGTTATAAACCCGAAAGAGCGGCTTAGACAAAAGTTGGGGCATGATTGCTAAGCTGAAAACCCAAAAAAATTCACTTAGGACCATCTATTCATCCAAGTCTAATTTCAAGAAAAGGAAATTTGAAATTAGGGATGTGCATTAGGTGGTTTGGGCGGATTCAGGTGGAGGAAAATCGAACCTAAGTAAGTGCGGAAGGGAAATGTTTGGAACCGAACCAATGTTTTAAAAACTAAAAATACGCGGGTCAAAAAATCAAAATCTTCTGGTTAATTCGGGTTGGTACTTCAAATTGGGTCTTTCAAAAATTAGGCCTAAAAAATGAAAGTTCAAGTGAAAAATAAAATACTTTTGAATATATTGGGTCGAGTCCATTAGAAAAAAAGGTCCAACCCTTCACATAAACACAAATACATATAAGGCATTTGGCCTAAAAAACAATTCTTTCTCCTGTCTAAATTTTTCTATTCAGAGCCCAATAACTAAATCTAATAAGGGCTATAGCTAATTGACTATGCAAAATATACATGAAGCTTACACCATTTACAAATATACATATCCAAATATCTTCTAACTTCCACTATTTACAAAATATGCATATCTAGAAATCTTCTAAGTTCAGAAGGTAGAATTGATAAATAAGTCAAGTTGACTTGGATTCCACCATTTACAAGAAATACATCAAAAGAAGTCCTCTAAATACATCAATTTGACTATGTATTAGAACTAAATTCCTGGATTTGTTTTTAAAAAGAAGAGACCAGTCTGCATACATCAAAATAAAGGCAAGTTGCTACACATGTGTATCATTGTATCCATATAATCACAAAAGAATAGTAACTTGAAAAATAAAAAATATAAGGATCAATTGAAGCAAAAAAAAAATTGAGTTATAATTATGAAACAACTAAAAAAAATAAGGCTCAATAGCAAAATTTTCAAGTCATTGGTTCAATGTAAGCAGTGTTTCTAGCAACAAATTGCAAACCATTTGCTACCTAAAAAATACACAGCATTGCATTAAACCAATTATCAAAAAAATGGTGGAAGCTTCATCATTACCTCATCAGAAAATCAATACATAGAATGTGCAACAGCTAAGGCACTAAAATCATGGTTACAAGTTCATAACAGACATGCAAATCTAAATCCATATACATAAATTAAATGCCTATTATGCTACAACACAATGAGATTGGCTCAAAAGAGCAGCAGACACAAACATATTGGCTTCCACCATTATTATATATTTATAAAATGAAATTAGCACACAGAGCAACAGAAATAAAGGGATTGCAGGCATAAGGGATTAGAAGCATAGCAAGATATTCCTAGCACAGCAGAGCAGTCAAAAATTAGCAGTAGGAATAAATCAGTAGCAAGCATAAAAGAATGAAGTAACTAAATAATCAGGTTAAAAGGGTAAGAGGCAGATTGTGTTACTGAATTCATATTAGCAAAAAATTCACAACACTAAGGTAGAAACAGGTATGTTAAGGAGCAACAGATGATGAGCCAACTGAATGTCCTTATCCCAAAGGAGGGAGATCTGTCCAAAAGTTAAGGAAAAAAAAAGAAATGAAATGAGAATGCATTAAAGTAAAAGAAAATTAAATATTAAAAAATTAAAAGGAAAATGTTTACCTTTTTCAAATTCTTCCAATCTTTCTTCAACTGACATTGTTTGATTTGGCTTTTTAAGTTAGTCTTGAGTGCAAATCAAGACTTGAATAAGTGAGGGAGTTAAATAACTCCTGAAATAATTAATCACTCCTCCACTCATACTAAAAGTTGATTTTGATGCAACAGTTGACAGTGGAATAGCTAATACATCACGAGCCATAGATGAGAGAATAGGGAACCTCTTATAATTTAGCTTCCAGCATTTAAGTAAGTCAAATATCCCATCATCTGTTTCTTCTAGGTTTGACTCGCTTAGATAAAGATCAAGCTCACTTTTTTTTTTGCTTCCATCAATCCCACTATCCAATTTATGTTGCAAAAATCTAGCTTTTAACAACGAACTGGATTTGGTGCTTGATTTCACTTGCATATCAGATTGGCTTCCACCACTTAACACACTTGATGGACATGAAGCTTGAGCAGCAGTGTTATAATCATTAAATAGTTCATATAAAGAACTTTTAATCTTTTAAAATAAACCAACTCCCACAGATGGACCATATATACTTGTATAAGAAAACTCCAGATACACAATTTTATCCCTTGGATTAAGTATGTTTGTAATAAAAATCAAGATATTAATTTTATTTGCATCTCCCTAGTACTTATCAAACTTCAATTTCATGTTTGCACCCATAGACCTCACATAATTATCATCAAAATTTTTCCAACCAGTCAAGAAACAAAAAAGGTCTGAAATTTCTAAGAAAAAAGTGTTTGAAGTGACATATTGAGAACCAGATATTCTCAGTGTCATATTGTAAAAGTGTTCAAGTAATTTAAGCAAATTTTTATCACACTTCCAATTAGAATACTCAGGTACATCATCCCCCAGGTCTGCTCTTAGAGCAGGCTCACATTCTTCATATTTCTCAAAGGTTTTATCATATTCACTTGAATTTCTCAACATTAAGTAGGTGGAATTCCACCTTGTTGGGACATCTAGACAAAGACCACACTTAGACTCTATCCTAATTAGTTCTAAAAACTCTTTAAATTTTTGTAACCTAGTAGGTGAATTCCTAATGTACTGAACTACCTCTTTAAACCTTTTGACAAAAACATTAATTTCCTTTAATCCATCAGAAACAACCAATTTAAGAATGTGAGCCACACACCTCATATGAACATATTGGGCTCTAACTGGACTTGCCCCTTAAAAAAAACATAGCAATATCATTGCTAGAAGCAATGTCAAGAGTAATTGTGAATACATTTTTAAGACCCCATTCAACCAAAGAGGATTCAAGGGCCTCAGCAAGATATTCACTTTTGTGTGAAAATACAGGCACAAAAGCAATGTATTTCTTATTAAGCTTCCACTCAGTTATTATGAAATGTGCAATTATGCATATGTAGTTGACTCTTTGGATCGAAGTCCAAGTATCAGTGGTAAGACAAACTCTTTTACATTCATATTTGAATTTTTTTTTTTCAATTTTAATCTCTCTTCAACAGAAAAGTTGGAGATATCTCTACTCATTGTCCACCTAGAATGGATTTTAAAATGCGGGCATGTTGCACTCATTAGGTTTCTAAAACCTTCCCTTTCCACAAAATGGATAGGCAACTCATCTAAAATAAGCATCCTAGCAATAACATTTCTAACAACATCCTGGTCAAATTGGTAGGCCCCAATAACACCTATAGAAGATGCACCCTTAGTTTTAGAGGCAGAAATAGGTTCAAAGGTTCAAATTTTTTGTCTAGCAGATTTGGGCATAGGGTTTTTCATGCATGTCAATATGTGATTCCTAAGAGAAGAATTACCATGCTTTCTAGGTTTAGCACCAAAAGATTTAGGTCCATAAAGGCATTTACCTTTTATTAATTTACCTCCCACCCTAATTTGCTCAAAATGTTCCCAAACAACTGATTTGGTATTAGTTTGCTTCCTTTTATTATACTTAGTCCCTTCAGCTTTAGTTTGTTTTGAAGAAGGAACAAAGTGCTGTTACTGAGCAATGTTACCAGACTGCTCATTTGAAGCATTATTGGCGTCCACCTCAATATTTGTAGCCTTTGGTTTGCTTGTAGCAATTGAACTGCCACTGGCATTCATTGCTTTGTCCATCTACACATCATTAACGAAATAAAGAAAATAAAAGTGTGTATCAACCAATATAATAAGAAAAGGAACAAATTAAACACCCATAGTATGTAGTTAACATAAATATTTCATAATAAATATCAAAAAAATAAATAAACTATCAAATAATATTATTAATAAAATTATATAATACATTACTATAATTTTAGTTACATAATTTATTAGGTTAATAATAAAATTATATAATAAATAATTTTATTATATATTAATTAAGGAAAATTTATAATCAAGTTAATAAATAAATAAATTAAATATTAAATATTATAATTTGACTAAATATAAATATTATTTCATTAAATATTTTATAAATTTACTCAACTGGATTTTGATTAAAAAAATTCAGAAACAGTAAAATATTTCAAAACATTTAAAATAATATTGTTTATAAAATTTCAATTCCATAGATCTAATTTTATACGTGAAAAAAATATCACTTTTAATCACAAAAAATAAAAAATCCCAACAGATAACAATGAAAACAAAATTATTTTGATAAAATCAAATAGATTGACTTCCACCTATGAAAAAAACCTAACTTTTACACACATAAAATAAAAAATCCCCTCAAATTACAAGGAAACAACAATGTTTTCATATACAAATTTAAAAAATCCCCTTAGATTCTTATAAAATCCAACAGATCGACTTCCACCATTAGAAAAAATTATTAAATGTAATAGAAAATATACCGATCGTTTATGTAGATAATAGATGTGGCCAACCACAAGATCTTTGCTTCCACCTTTTAGATCAAATATTGATTTGTTTAAATCTTTGCTTCCACTAAAAAGATCTCCTAATCATTAGTATATAAGTACATGCAAACAAAACAGAAGACACAAAATGTTAAAACACACTTACATGTCTTTTAAATCTAAAAAAAAAATCAAATATTTCATGTTTAAACACCAATTATATGACCAGAAATGCAAGATCTTTCACTTATGTTACCACTTTTCATGTTTTTAATATGAAAAACATGAAAAGTTAACCCTTTTCTTCACAATATAGTAGATCAATGATTAATGGACAATAAGGACAATTAGGTATTAGCACACTGATACTAGTATAGTCTGGGGTTTTTTCAAGAATCAAAGGATGAAGAGAGTAAGAGAATTAATGTTTTGGTTTACAAAAGGTAATAAAAAGTGTGTTTTATGGTAAGAATGAGAGAATTTTGAGAGAAAACAACAAAAATAGGAAGTTGAGAGAACTTAGAGAAAAGATAAGAGGAGCAGCTATAAGAGAATGAAAGATGAGAGGAGTGTGTTTGAGAGAGAGTAGGTTTAGAAATGAGGGGGAAATGAGAAATAGAGAATGAGATGCTTATATAGTTAGGTTTTTTAAGGTTAGGGTTTATTAAACTAAAATGACACTATTTTAGTTTATTATTATTATTATTATTATTATTATTATTATTATTATTATTATTATTATTATAAATTCAGATATTCAGGTGGGTCGAGTATAATTTTCTCTCCCCCGACCCGTAAACTAAAATCTGATTTACCCATGGATAATGGTCTGAATTGAACCATTTCTTTTGTTTAGGTCAATCCATGGGTGCATTTTAGGTCAGGTTGGGGTTGACAGATCGGACTGCGTCGGGTCTTACATATCCCTATTGAAATAGATCAATACAAGAAGGCAATCTGACATAACTATAAATAAAAAATGAAGATAGCTTGGAATCAGTCATCCCGAGCTCTACTATCAGGCCATGGGCTCCATCCTTTGCTAGGGTCATCATGATGATAAGTATTTAGAGGTCTGACAGATGAAGTACCAATGTTGTAGGGGTCCATGCTCAAGTTCGCAAGCCGCCGATGAAGCATCTAGTTCTCCTGCTCCAGATCCCTAGAATAACTCTACACATATAGGAAACATCATATTATATGTATTCCATGCATACCATGCATACATTTTCATAATCAGTGTATATGCTTACTCGTTAACCATCTATAACCTGCATGGTAAATAACCTTTGAGATGAGGTGAGTTTGTGCAAATACTCTGCTTGTGTCCAGGGGACTTATTTTGTAAAGTTGTACTAACATCAATACTAAATGTACAGGTAATATAAGAAATAAGTCAAATAAACTCACATGAGAAGTATCTGATGGAGAAAAGTTGGGGAGCTGAACATTACCAAAATGCATTTGCTACTCAACTGGAGCCTGAATAGCAGGAGGCCAATAAAGCATAGATATGTCAAGAAGGGGGACATCACCAAAGATAGCACCAGTAAAGGTTCCCTCACAACTAGTCCTAATGTGCTGAGTATATTATGCATGACCAGGTCTAGGCCTAGATACCTCAAGCACAATCTCAGGTTCAGGAGTAGTCTCAACCCCCTGAGTAGCCTCCTCCATCACCTCATTGGCAGGGGAGCCAATCTCCTCAAATTGTGAGAAAAGAAAATAAGTGATTTTAACATTCTGAAAGAGAAATGATCAGAAGCTACCTCAGCCTAGTCAACAAGAAAAATGGTGAGATTACTCAAGAAAAATTATGGCATCGTATCCCTGTAACGCCTCTCTCAACTCTGAACCCGTCAGATGAGAACTGTATAACATTGAGAGAGGAACATCAGAGGGAATACAACGTCGACAAGGTCTAGAATGCCACTGATACACCCGCTCTCCCAAATACCACATCTGGCAGCCATAACCAGGGAGTAGAATGCTCTTGTCCTCGAGTTGTACTGCAGCAACCATTAAATCGTGCCATTTGACAATGTTTAGCTGATCGCGATAAGTCTGTAGATTGTTCCTAACGCTCGCTAAACTGAAAGAGCCTCATCTTTGCATCATAGGGAGCCTCCTATCAAAATTGATAGCACTGAAGCCACAAATCAGCCCAATCTCTAGACTTCAAATCTGAAAAGAGGAAATAATTTAAAAAAAAGAAAAAAAAGGATGATGTACATACAAAGTGTGCCAAAAGCTGCAAATGGTGACAACACCTCTACAGACAGTGTCTAGTCTATAATATAGATAAGCCAACACAGCTAATCCCCAGTCAAGGGTGATGACTCGGTCTAAGTCTCAAAGAGGGCCGAGAAGGGCAATGTTGACCTCATGACCAGTTTTGCAGAAGAGGGTCGTGCCAAGAAATATCAGAAGGAGACAACTCTCCTTATGGGCAATCTGACGAGGAGTAATGGTAGGAAGACATCTGAATCCCTTGATTAATGATGAAAGAAGAACATTCTTTTAATTCTTCCACGTCGGAGCGAACTCGATAAAATCTTACAGTAGTTGATATTGAAGGAAATGGGAGTCCCTCTAAAGGTAATCTCGGTGATTGCAGAAAAACTTATAGGCAAAATAGTTAACTCGCTTACACGAGTATGAAACGTATGGGTGGTGTCCATCCATCGCTCAATTAGTGCAAATAAAGAATGGTCATCGAACCTCTCTTGAGCTGTCGGAAGCCCAACAATAAATCATTTAAACTTGGAGGTCCATACCAGCTATGCCACATTCTTCGGTAGTCTGTAAAATAATTCATGAGCTATATGAAAACAACTCGTGAATTTCATTGGTCGTTAGGAGAATATCGAGGGAGAAATAATAATTAATTGATTAAAAAATTAATTAAAAAATAAAAAATATTTTTTTAGATTAGGAAAGTAGAATGCTTATTGGTATTGTGCAATGTTGATTGGCATTGCAAAAATGTCGACTGATTTCTGGACTTTTGACTCGAATTTTCAGACTTTCAGTTGGCCGTTCAGTTGAAATCCTATGTTCCTGAGTTAAATTTAAATTTTTCATGTATTTCTTGAGTATTTTTAATCTAACTTCAACAATATACACATTAATTTGCATTCTGAAATTAATTCTGATTATTGACTGTATGCATACATTTTTGCAAAAATAAACAAAAATGAGGAAGTGTTACCTCATTGCCCACATCTGTGCACCTATAAAGGTAAAGGTCAGTTAAAGGAAGCATAATAGAACCCTCTTAAAGTCCAAGATTGTTTTGAGGAAAGTGGAGAGACATAATGACTGGGTTAGTTGTGTAGCCTGTGTTGTAGGTTAGCCACAGGATTTGACGGATCGTGAATTGGACTTCAAATGAGTGAGAAATCAAAAGAAGAAAATTAAAGAAAAAAAAAGAAATAAAGAGGGAAATGAAAGAATAGAATTGAGAAATAAGGAGGGAAGCTTCTTATAAATGAAAAATATTCATTTTGGTCTTTTGACTATGCTTGCATTCAAAATCAAGTTTTTTTTTTGCAATTTCATCCATAATTGCATCTTGATTAGGATTTAATTCCTAATTAATTCATTTAACTCATGTCATCAATTAATGAATTATTATTAATTGCGTCTGTATTTAAATTCTGAATTTTTTTTGTTAAGTACAGAATATAAAATATAATTACAAAATTCACTTTTGCATTTTTATACGTATGATTTTAAGTCAAAAGAATTCAAAATTCATTTCATGCTACACAATAGCTGAAACAAAAATTTCAAAATTATTATGTTATGTGCTGCATAGTAGTTGTAACATGAATTTCAAATTCAGCATATTATGTGCTTCAATAACAATTATAACATGAAAATTTTTCAAACCTTTTATCACTATACATTACACAGTAGTTATAGTATCATTGCTAGACGTTCCACAAGAACTATAACATGTTTTCAAATTATGAGTCACTAGACATCCCACAAGGATATAGCGAAATTTTAAAATCATTAAATTATTAGATGTTCTATAGGAATTGTAGCACTTTTATAAATCAAGGCTCGTTAAACATCCTATGGGGAATATAGCGAGAATCATTGCATTTATTTCGTTAAACGTCCCACGGGAAATATAATGAATTCCACTGTCACTAGACATCCTAAAAGGAATATAGTGCAATTCACTAGACACTACATATTAGTTATAGTATTATTGTTAGATGTTCCATAGGAACTATAATATGTTTTCAAATCATGAGTCGCTAGACGTCCACAGGGAATATAGCAAAATACATAAGTTTCACTAGACGTTCCATAGGAAATATAGTGAAATATATTACACATAACATCTTGATTAAAATTACTTAGCAATTTAAGCATCAACATGTCAATTAGGATACAATGAAGTACCCTAATTCTTTCTTTCAAAATTGTGTGCTACTATTACTTTGCTATAATTTGTCAAGCAAACACCGACAAAGGGGGGCAACGTAAGCACCTAATTTCAGGATGAAATTATGCAGGCATGTGATGAAAGCCATTATGATTAAAATCTAATCGAGAATTGATCTCTAACGTCGAGTTTTGCGATTTAAAGGACTAAATTGCTATGTTTTGTGGATTTAATTGCAAAATTAGTTTTCAAAGATTTGATTGCAAAAATTAGAAACATCCGAGGACCTTTTTTGTAATTTAAAAAAAATTAGAAATGTGGTCGATCGACATTTAATGTCAACCGACATTATGTAATGCCAATCAGCATTATGTAATGTCGACCGACATTATGCAATGCTAGTTGGCATTAAGCAATGCCAATTGGCATTACGGAATGAAAATCAGCATTTTAGATTGTCGATTTTCACTAAAAAGTGATTTTTTATATTAAAAATTGATTTTTTGGTAATTTTTCAATTTTTTCCATTGGTCCAGGACACCATGTGTCCTTGTGTGTTCGTGTCTTTGATTTTTTTCAAAACTCTATCTTTGGATTTTGAAAGTTTAAAAATTAAAAAATCCAACACAACTTTCTTGCATGATCGTAGGGTTGGAGCTTGCTAAGTCTAGTTTTAAATGCCAGAAGGGGGAGGCTGTGGAAACCCTAAGGAGAGCGAGAGAAATAGAGAGCTAAAACCAGAGAGGCAAAAAAAAAAACAACCCTAATTAGCTACTGTAAAAAAAAAAGTGTGAATTGAAAAACATAGACCTTTTACTTCAGGTTTCAAATCAATAAAAATACATTCTTTATTTTTAAAATTCTAGAAAGTCAAGAAAAAAAAATAATATAATCAATCTCAAAACGGTGACAATTCCAATTTGAGGGGCATTCAAATAGCATTTGCACAACATCTTCTACTTTTTTTTTTTATTTTGATTTGATTTCTTTGTTTTATTTCTTGATTGATTCGTTACTGATTAATTTTTTTTATTTTTTTTATTTTCATTAGTGTCCTATGGCGCTTTGGATGTAAGGTTGGTGATGTGAGATTTTAGCAATGTTGAGGAATCTATGGGATGCCATGGACTGAGTTTTGTGAAATCCCCATAGAATTTAAAATTTATTATTTTCTGCAGTAGTTTGTTCATGGCTTTTATTGGGTTGTAATTAATTTGCTTTAATTTCCTGCACTTTAGTTTGTAATAGCTCCAATAGAGGAAAATTAGTGGAATTTTAATTCTCTGCACTAAAAATTGATTAGTAATCTAGGTTTAATTTGGTAAAATTCAATTAAAATCATGGACGACAATATATTAATTTTAGGGTTGCATGAAATTGAATTAGAGATTCTTAGAAAAATCATGTAAAAATTATTATTATTTTTGGGAAGTTTGTTGAATTGAGCTTGTTTTTATGTTTTTATTCTCTTTGGGCTCCAAGTTGATGGTAGGGTCAACCCATTTAATAAATAGGTTTTTAATTGGATTTTTAGGGTTAATTATTTTTAAAATCAATTTAGGCTTATTTAGGTTAATTTAGATTTAAGCCCATTTTTAGTTAATAAAATTAACTTAGATTTAGCTTCACCCATTAATTTCATTTTTTTTAAATAGACTTAGGCTCCATTTTTTATTTGAGTAAAAATTAAATTAGACTTAGGCCCACTTAATAAACTAGTTTCTTTAAAATTTATAGATAATAGGCCCATTTTCTTAGTTAATTAAAATAAATAGATTTAGGTTTACTAATTCAATTAAAATCTAGGCCCATCTTTAGACTATTTTACTTGTAATAAAATATATAGAATTAGGTAACTTTAATTGTTAAAATTAATCTAGTTTAAACATAGGATCGCTACCTTTTATATGCATTTTTTACATGTAATTTTATAACTTGTTGAATTTGGGTTAAATGGATGTTTAATTAGCATTTAAATAAAATTACATATAATTAAAGAACAAGATAATAATTCATAAAGTAATTCTAAATAAACACAAGACTGAAAGAAGTTAGTATTCCATTCCCAGAGTCTCCTGGTTATGGTACTAGCTTTATTTTAGAGAATTGAGTACCACCAAAATGATTTGTCCTAGTTATTACCGTGGGTGGTGACTCCTAATCTCCATACCATGTCTTTGTGACAATGGTTAGTGTGTTCCCTAGGGCCTTGAGCCCAAATAGTATTGTGGTTACTAAAATCTTAGACACGCGCTAAAACCCGCCGTCTACAGATATCTTTACAGCCTGAATAAGAAAAAGGGAGAGCTGATGTTCTCTCTATCAACTATTCTGAACCATAGCCTCTTTGTAAAGCTTTTGGACCTCCATAAGAAGTGGAGGCATATGTTTTTTTTTATTATTGAACACCATTTGGACTTCGTCCATGTCTGGCTAATGTGGTCTGATGACTGCCATAAGGTGAAGCGATGGTCATGAAGCTTCATCTTCATGGCATAGCTGATGCAAGATCTAATAAAATTTTATCTAGAAGATACTTTTGAAGAGTCAGTGGTAAGTTTTAAGATTCAGAAGGTATCACTCTGACTTATGTTTTTTCTTTTTTATTTGTAGATGGCTGACTTTTTTGCTTTTATAAATGAGATTTAACTTGTAGATGATGAGCTGGAGACTCAAACAGATGTGCATATCTCTTCTTTTATTTCTAAGCCTCCTCCTGTAGAGGTCTCCTCTGAGGCTGCACTTAGTTAGAAAGGAAAAGCTGTGGTAGAAACTTCTCAGGTAGAGAAGCCTAAGGGTCAGAAGAAGTAGGCCCTAAATGAAGACTCAGATGCTAAAGAGTTTTGTGAGGAGGACTTTATTAAATAACCAAAGCTAATCGGGTGTCCATACATAAGGTCCTTGATATTGAAAAAGATGAAGCCTCTGAGCATCTTGAATGCATAAGTGAGGGATCAATATACTAGGTCTCTATAGCTTCTTGAAAACATCCAGCATTGGACAGATGTGGATAAGGAGGAGCTGTATAATGCCATGATCGGGCACTCACTAGAGGTAACTATCTTCCACTTCATTTAATTTGTGTTTATGAGTTCCTAAGCTGATGATGCTTGTCTCTTTTTTTTAGATGACTCAAGCTTTGTTGCTAGTGAAGGATAACTATTATTATCTCAAGAGCTAGTACAACTTAAAAGAGACGGAGGTTAGCACCATAGCCATCGATTTTAAAAATAAATTGGAGAAGGTGAAGGCAGCATTAGAGCTTTGCCAAACTAAGGACGTAGAGGAAAGATCTTAGGCTAAGGCAAGCCAGAAGAGGGTGGAGGAGTTGGAGCATAACCAAGCTCAACTTACAATAAAAATTGAATGGCAAGATTCCTGGAGTATGGCTTTGGAGGAGAAGCTAGCTGAAGTTGAGAAATCCCGTGATGATGAAAAAAGAAGCTACCAGAACATGGTTGCAAGGTTTCTCAAAGCCTTCAAGTCTGAATGTCAGAGAGTCTTGCTCTCCCAAAACCTGAATATAAACTTCATAGACTTAGGGAAAATAATGCCTGTTGATCTGGCCAGGATAGCTGCCAAAAAAGGATGCTTGGAGCAAGGCTTCTTTCAAGTGGTTAAAGAATCCTGAGAAATCAACCAAGACTATCATTGATAAATCATCTACTAAGAAACCTAAGGATTCAAGGCCTACTGGGGAGATGTCTGGTAGTGTTGTCTCTGCTGGACCTGATCCAGCCTCTGTGTTCAAATCTCTTGATAAGAGTTTCCTTTCTTTTGAGCTTCCTGATACTTAATTATAAATTACTTGGTTGATAATTTTTCTTTTATTTTAGAATACTTTGTAATACAATATTTCCATTAATAAATAAAGTATTGTATTTCTCAAAATTTTGAGAACATTTTTTGATAATATCTCCAAAGACTATCCAAGTTCCATTATCGACGCAACTCTTTTTCTTATCTATCTTTAATCTTGTACGCCCATTTAGTTGTCTTCTCAGTGACTTGATAAAGACCTTCCTAGTTAGGTCCAAGCTTGCCTGTGCCCAAGTTACCCTTGCCAATGTCAGCTCTTCTAAGTACCCAGTCTCCGACTTTAAAGTGTTTTGGTCGAATATGCTAATTGTGATATTTGATGACCCTCTACCTCTAGGCTTCTTCAATAATAGATGTCGAATCTCTCCTCTCTTGAAGTAAGTCCAGACATATCTGAGCATTGATGTTATTGACTTCTTGATCCAGATTCTTGTTGTTCCAATAACTTACTGATCCAATCTCCACCGAGATTACTACATCCATCTCATAAGTTAGTTTGAAGGGCATTTCTCTAGTGGAGGTTTTAGGTGTATTCCTATAGGCCTAGGCAACATTGTTGAGTTCATCGACCCAGTTCCATTTCTTTTCATCAAGTCTTTTCTTTAGCCCTTGCATGATGATTCTGTTGGTGACCTCTATCTATATATCTATTTATTTATGGATGAGCTATTGAGGCAAACTAGAGCTTTATTTTAAGATTCAAACAAAACTTTTTAAACTTCTCATTATCGAACTCCTTCCCATTATCTGTTATTAAGGTATGTGGTATTCTGAATCTGCAGATGATTTCTTTCTAGAAAAGTGCTAGATTCGGGCTTCATTGATGGTTGGTGTAGCTTGAACTTCTATTCATTTGATGAAGTGGTCTATGGCCACGATTAGGAACTTCTTCTAGGAGGTTAAGGTAGGAAAGGGATCCAAGATGTCCATCCTCTATACTGTGAATGGCTAGGGGCTCCTATTCGAATGATGAGGATTAGAAGGCTTATAGCTTAGGCAAGCAAATTTTTAACATCTGTGGCATTATTGAATCAATTTCTGAGCATCTCAACACATGGTAGGCCAATAGTATCCTTGTAGTAATGCCTTTTTTTTATTAATGAATGATGATATGTGCTCCACAAATTCCTTTGTGGATTTCCTTAAGCATGTAATTTTCTTCCTCTGGCAATACACATTTAGACCATGGGTGTGAGAGAGACATTCTATAGAGTTCCTTATAGTAGATGGAGTAGTGTGCAACATTTATCTTTAGCTTTTGAGCTTTAAACTTGTCTTCTGAAAGTACCCTATGTTCTAGATATTGAATGATCAGTTTCATCCAATCTGCTACTTCCTATATGTCCATGATCTATAGGTCCTCAGTGCTTAGCTTTATTAGTGTTTTAGTGAGCTCGAGTTCTTAATTTAGCCAGTAGATCAACTTTAGAATTTTCACTTCTAGGGATTTGGATGATCTCCATTGTTCCCCCTCTTGCTTAAGCTTCTTTAGGAGCTGTTTGACTTTCTCGATATACTTGGTGATACTTGGGTCCTTAATTTAGAATGTGCCTTTAACTTAGTTTACTACCAGTTGTGAATTCGAGTATATCTTGAGATGTTCGGTTTTGACCTTGGTAGCCAACTTTAACCCCACAATGAGTGCTTCATACTCAGTTGCTTTATTAGTGGTGTTGTACTTTATCTAAACTGCATATCTAATAGTAACTTTGTGTGGCCCTTTGAGAATGATTCCAACACTGAATCTTTGGATGGATGAAGCTCCATCAATATAGAGCTTCCATATGGGACATTCAAAAAGAGTAAGATCTCCTGCTATTATCTCTTATATAAAGTTTGCTAAAGTCGGAGCTTTTATCTGTTACCGAGGTTCATAACTGATATATAATTCTCTAAGCAATATTGACCATTGAACTAGTCTACTAGATGTTTAAAGTCTTTATAAAATTTTCTTTAAAGGGAAATTGGATCTTAAAATGATTGAATGGGCCTAAAAATAATGTTGGAGTTTGTGGGATGTGTGGATGATAGTCATGGCTAACTTATCTAGTTTGAGATACTAGATTTTTGAACCTCTAAGTATCTTGCTGATGTAGTATACTGGACTATATTAACTTCCTTCTTCCTTCACTAGTATTAAAGTAATTGACTCCTAACCAGTAAAGAGGTATATTCTCTAGGAATTGGCCTGCTAAATAGAGGTGGTGAGGATATGAATTTTTTGATGTCTTCAAAAGCTGCTTGGTATTCTTCATTCCATAAAAATTTATTAGAATTTTTCAAGGCTCAAAACAATCATAGACATCACTTGGCTGAACAAGAGATGAAATGCCTTAAGGCTGTTATTTTGCCATTTAGCTTATGCAGCTCGTTGATTGTTGTCGAAGCTTTCATTTTAAGAAGGGCCTTCATCTTTTCTGGGTTAGCTTTAATTCCCCTATAGGATATCATGAATCCCAGGAATTTTCTTACCTTTACTCTAAAAGCACACTTCTCTAGATTTAGCTTAATATGGTATTAGTTCAGTGTTCGAAGGATTTAGTTGAGGTCATTAGAATGTTGCTCCGCATGTTAGCTTTTGACGATGATGTCATCCACATATACCTCCATATTCTTTCCAATTTGATCCTGAAACATATGGTTCATCAGCCTTTGATATATTACTCCAGTATTCTTCAGCCTAAGGGCATAAGTTTATAGCAATAAAGACCTTTATGGGTGATGAATGATGTCTTTTCCTAATCTTTTTTCTTCATTGGTATCTGATGGTACCCTTGTGCAGCATCCACAAAGCTATATAAATAGTGACCGGTAGTGGAGTCTACCAGTTGATCTATCATTGGCAACAGATAGCTATCTTTGGGGCATGCTTTGTTGAGGTCAGTATAATCTACTCACATCCTATATTTTTCATTAGAATTCTTTACTAGCACCACATTGGCCACCCATTTTGGGTGTGTGACTTCTTTGATAAATCCAGCTTCCAATAAATTTTTTATTTCTTAAACGATTATCTTCTGTCTTTCGTATGCGAAGGTCCTCTTTTTCTGAATAACTGGCTTTACTCCTGGTTCGATGTTTAAACAATGTGAGGAAATTTGAGGATATACCACAGTGATTTTAGGTGCTTGAGATGCAAAGATGCTTGAGTGTTTAATAAGGACCTCATTTATTTTATACTTAACCTTACTACCGAGCTCGTTATCGATCCTTACCGTCTTTCCACCGGTGATTTGTAATGTTTGAACCTCATCAAATAGCTTAAGGTTGGCTCCTTGTTTCTCCATTTCCTAAGATTCCAGAGGGAATGCCTTTATCTAAGGTTTGACTACCATCTGGTAGCATTGCCTGGCCGTGTGCTAATCCTTGTGAATTATTAGGACTCAGTCTTCAAAGGGAATCTTCATGGTCAGACGCTAGATACTCATGATTGCATCGATCTTATAAAGTATTGGTTGGCCTATGATGCCATTGTATGTGAGCAGGAGATCCACCATATTGAACTGAGCTTTAACCACTTTCATTTCTCTAGTATCTCGGTCTCTGAATTCTAGACTCAACTCTATTAATCCTATTGGTTGTGTGGTTCCTCCGTAAAAGTTTGTAATGAGATTATGAATAGCTTTCAAATTAGCAATAGAACCTCTTATTACTTTGTAGGCATTCCAAAAGAGTGCATTGACGATGCTCCCATTATTAATTAGTAATCTTTTCACCAAGTAATTGTTGATGAAAGCGCTTACTACCAATGCATTATTATGAGGGTGTTAAACTAATTTCCCATCTTTTAAACCAAACATGATAGTCTGCATTTTCTCAAGGGTGGACCTTTCTTCTCTACGGAATCTCTTAAGCCTCTTCTCCGCGACTTCTCTTTCGACAATCATATTAATAACGCCGGTTGGTTCATTCTAGGCTTTCTTTGGTTCTAGCCTATCCTTGTCTTGACCATTTGGATCTCTGCTCCCTTTGGATGTGTTAGTGAAGTTGCTAAGTTTACCATTTTGTATTAATCTTTTTATTGCATTCTTTAATTCTCGGCATGCCTCGGTTTCGTGCTCGTAATCTTAGTGATATTGATAGTAGTACCTTTTATCCTTCATGGCTCTCTTAGTTGGACTCAGTCCTAGCTGGAGTAATGACCACACCATTTTGCTTGACTAACATGAGGATCTTGGATCTGGGTGTGTTTAGTGTGTATATTTGTCAACCTCCTTCTCAAATCCTTCTGTCGGGTTTCTAAAGTTTGACCGCTAGAAGCTCAGCTTTCTAGGTCTTGACCTTTCATCTCTCCTGGCAGGTGCTTTCTTGTCATTTCTTCGCATCTTCCTGTCTTCGTCCATCTTTATCATCTTTATTGCCATTGCCATTACCTCAGTGAAAGCACTAGGTTATTTTTTCATTATCTTATCTTTAACTTTTCCAAGTCGAGTCTCATTCTTCAAAGCCTCTATGGCTACTTTATCAACTAGATTTTCAATCTACATGGCTACTTTATTAAATCAATCCAAATAGCTTCACTGTGATTCAGTGACCTCCTGTCCGCACATTCGGAGATCGTTGATATTTTTTGGCTGGAGCAACATTGGTGATGAATTGAGTTCAGAATTTCTCAGCTAACTCTTTGAAGGAGGAGATATAATTCTTAGGGAGTCGGAAAGACTCTGCACATGATTCCGTCATTCACATTCTAGAGTACCATTATGGTTCTGAACGAGGACATGTGGTTGATTGGATCTCCGGTTCCATCAAACTAATCTAATTATGGCATTTTGAATTTGTTTGGAATTTCTGTTTGGGTTATTCTACTTACAAAGGGCATCTTCCTTTCCATAACGCATTCATCTTCTTTCTTTGGCCCAGTACAAGCTTTATGCATGACCTCTTCAACCTTTTGGGCTATCTTTAAATCATCAAGGGCTGGGATTGTCGAATTGGATTCTCCTTCTGGAGCTTTGTGTTTTTCTCTGTTTCCTCCAGATACCATCGAAGCTGCCGCTGGTAACGTCATATTATTTCTTGTGTGAGTTATTCCGAGATTGCCACTTTGAATTAGGGCATTCAACTGTTGTTGCATCAGGGTCATCTAGGTTTGAATATTTTGAATCATCGCTTCTTTGCTTATTAGGGATAGGTTAAGTGTTTGAGTTACTATGTTTAGGTTAGGTGTGTTTGTGGTAGGTATTTCTCATAAGTTGGAAAAGGTACAGAAGGTATGAATCTGTTATAATGTTGAAGAGAGGCATAATAAGGGAGATCAATGCCAAAAGTTGGCCACCCTTAAGTATTGCCAAGTGGTATATACGTACTAGTTAAAACATGAGATGAGGATCCAACATATTGGAGGGGGGCTGAAGGAATTATCGTTTGAGTTGGTGTTGATAAGTTGATTTGAGGAATGGGAGTAGATGGGTTGATGTGTGTGTCGAGAGTTAAGATTGGTGGTAGACTGGAAGTCATGATGCCAAGGTCTCGATTGATAGATGCTTGAATGGCTTTTAACTCAAGAGATTCCCACAAACGGTGCCACTTGATAAGTTGTTTCTGGAACTTTTGAACTAGAACCCTATAAGGGATCAAAGAAAAGCAAGGTGAGAGGTGGGGAGGATCCCCACAAACCCTTCGATGCCTAAGTCAAAAAATATAGAGAGAGAGAGTTTAGAGAGATAAAGAGAGCAATGAGTATAAGAGAATAGAATGAATGAGAATGAGGGATATGAGGTCCTATTTATAGATATAGTGATGCTCAAACCTGAGAGGAATAAGATTTCTCTTTGAAGAAAGTTTTATGCCTACTAGGAGAGTGTTTCTTCCTATTCAGGAATCTCCTTAATTGAGAATCTTTTCCTATTTGTCTTGGGTGTCCTTCTTCTGCAAACAACATTGTATAGGAAAACAAAGACCTTAATTAATAGGAATATGCATATGGGGTATCATAGGCTTTTCTACCCTTCTTCTTCAAAAGGATCCCCCTTAAATTTAGTTCCCCTCCCATCCTCTTCAACAATGTTTTGTTCCTTCTTGTTTAAGAACTTCCATTTCTCTCTTAAAAACTCTCTCTGCTTTTTTTTTGCTAAAATCCCCCCTAAAAAACCTCCTCCCCTTCCTCTCTCCTTCTTAAAACCCATCCCTAGGCCATCTCCCTACCACCTTCTTTTCATCATTGCATTTTTTAGTCCTTTTCTCTTTCCAAAAATTTATTTTTACATACCAGAAACTGAGTTCCAGTCAAGGTGGGCCCACCCTTAACCACTATTATCAACTCTACATTTAATGCAGAGGCAAGTGGCTATATATAGAGGCAGCGCCTCTACAATGAGGCGATCGCCTCATCACCTGTTGCCATAGAGACAATTGCCTCTTTAAAGAGGTATTGCCTCTCTGACCCGTCTTGCACTTGACCTAGTGGGCTGGCACGATATGGGCTTGTTCTATAGGAATTTTGGGCTCGAATTTGTGGGTTTCAAGCTCTTGACCTCATTTTCAAGAAAATTTTGAGTTTCTCACTTGAATTCAAGTTTCACATTTCTCATCATTGGATTTTATTGTAGGTTGATCAAACTGAATATTCACAATTCACCCCCTATTATTGGCCAACAAAATTGAGTGTCTACACTTGCATTTATGAGAAATTACTGAGCAGAATCAATGCATGCGAAAGGACTGTCTTAAGGTTTTCTGAACGAAATAGTACTATTTTATGCTAGTAATATCTTATTAACAGGTCCTTTACCTAGCTTATTGAGATGGGTAACCAAATTGCACAAAACGGCATAATCTTGCCTGAAATTTTTGACTGTCAGGTGCAGGACGTGGCATCTGCATCAGGAATATGTCAAATTTATCACTTTCAGATAATTATTTTACTAAGCTGGTGATAGCCATTTGCCGTCCAAGTGAAAAAAAAAAAAAAAAAAAGCTTCATTGTGCGTGATGATGTCATTTGATTAAAAAAAAAAAGGCAATCGACCTGGTGTTTTGGACGGTTCAAAACTGCAAATTTAATGCCTTCCATTCTAGTTTTTGAACTTTTTTTTTTAAAAAAAGAGTGATCAAAATTTTTATCATTTTACTGTTTAAAATTACATTTTTAGATTTATGTGGTGCATTTAGAGAAATGTTATTTTTTTTTTAGTACTAGTCTAAGAGCTATAGGTTATTAAGAAAACGAGTAAGCCTGACCTTTTTTTTTTTGGCATGTCCTAATGCCTTTACAAGGAGGGAGAGCCAGGGGGCTTGGGTGTTCAAACGTTACTCTCTACTAAGTGCCTTACTATACCAACCATCTAGGCGGGTTAGGCGACTTTTTCAGTCTTTCATGTTAATGGTTTTTCATGAACTTTAATATCAATTATTCTGCAAAGTAGGAAAATGAAAGCTCCATTACTATATATTGACTTTCTCAGTTTTTGATGTTAATGGTTTTTCATGAACTTTAATAATTATTAATCTGCAAAATAGGGAGCCAGGGAAACCTAGAGGTTCACTCTACACACTCACACAAGGACAAGCTTTTGTGAAAAGGGAGCAATAGATACATTCTTCCTATGAATCACTGTTCTTGTTCTTGTTCTTCTCCTCCTTCATATCTCACTGTTTCTGAAGAAAAATATGATGTTTTCCTTAGCTTCAGAGGTGAAGATACTCGGGAAAATTTTACTAGCCATCTTTATGCTGCTTTAAAAGAAAAGAAAATTCTAACTTTCATTGATAACATGAATCTTGTGAAAGGGGAAGATATTTCACCATCACTTCTGAAAGCAATTGAAGTGTCCAAGATCTCGGTTATTATTATCTCAGAAAACTATTTAGCTTCCAAATGGTGTTTGGAGGAACTTGTCAAGATCCTTGATTGTATGAAAAACAATGGACAAATCATTATACCTGTGTTTTACCAGGTTAATCCTTCCTATGTTCGCAATCAGATTGATAATAGTTTTGAAGATATACTTGTGAAACATGAAGAGGCTTTTATGGTGAGCGAACACAAGGTGAAAACCTGGAAAGCTGCTTTGAAGGAAGTTGCTAATCTGTCAGGTTGGGATTCTTCTGTCACCAGGTAATGTCCTTTGACATTATTCAGCAAAAACCTCATGAAAATTTTATTTGATTAATAGAGTGATGTCAAAAGATCTAACCATTGACAGACTGCATAACAAGAGGCAACCCTCCCCTTTTAAATCTGATGGAATTAATTTTACAAATCAACGATGACTAGATATGGATTCTACACCTCATGATTCCCTTTGAGAGAAGTGACCACTAGATCACTACCTCATTGGCAATCTCTTGAAATTTTGTATATCTTAAAAATATTTTTTGTTGACGATTTTTTTCTTCAATTTATAAAAAAAATATTAGTTTCTAATGTTTAACAGGCCACAATCTGAACTTGTCAAGGAAATTGTAAAGGATATCTTGGAGAAACTAAATCAGAAGGCCCTGAATTCCTGCTTCAGAGGTTTTGTTGGGTTTGAGTCAGGAGTTCAAGAACTTGAATCTCTGTTACACTTAGAAGAATCTTCAGGAGTCAGAAGAATTGTTGGTATTTGGGGGTATGGGTGGTCTTGGTAAGACCACTCTTGCTAGAGCTATTTATGATAGAATCTCCACTCAATTTGAAAGTTGCTGCTTTCTTTCAGAGACTAGAGAGCAACTGCAAAGTTGTACACTATCTCAGTTACAGAGTGAACTATTTTCAGCGCTATTATTAGAGAAAAAAGAAAGTCTAACTTCGAGCTGCAGTCTTAAATTACGGCTGTCTTTTATAAAAGATCGGCTTCGTTGTAGGAAAGTTCTTATTGTTGTTGATGATGCACATAAATCAGTACAGTTGCAAGAGCTGCTATTAGCTAGTGAGCCAGATTTTCTTGGTCCAGGGAGCAGAATTCTTGTTACAAGTAGGGACATGCAAGTTCTTAGGAATGTTGCTGATGATACTTATACAATGAAGGGGCTGTGCCACCAGGAAGCTCTTCAACTTTTTAGCTTGAATGCCTTCAAGAAAGATAATCCCTCAAGTGATCGAATAGCGCAATCAAAAAGGGTGATCAATTATGCTAATGGCAATCCGTTGGCTCTTAAAGTTCTGGGTTCTGCATTGCTTGGTAGAAGTGACAAAGATTGGGAAAGTGCTCTGGAAAGATTGGAAAAGGTCCCCAACCAGGAAATATGTAATGTTCTGAGAACTAGTTATGATGGCCTAGATTCTGAAGAGCAAAATATATTTCTTGATATAGCATGTTTCTTCAAAGGAAGAAACCGGGATTTCGTGACCAATATATTGGATGGCTATTATTCTTCTGCGCATATTGTTATAAGCACTTTGATTGATAGGTCACTCATTATGATTTCTTCTGATGATAACATATTACTGTTGCATGATCTGTTGCAAGAGATGGGTCGAAAAATTGTTCTTGATGAATCTAAAATACCTGAAAATCGCAGCAGGCTGTGGATTCCTGAAGATGTGCTCTATGTGTTGAAGGAGAAAAAAGGTGAAAAGCATAACACTTTTCTCGTTAGTATGGCATTGGCATGTTTTTATTTTCTCTCTTTCTGGTAAATAGTAAAACTACCTATGTTTAAACTTGGAATCTTGCAATCCTGAAAACGACTTCCTGACATGTTTTCATTAATTGTGGAGAGTAGAGACCTTTTCTGTTCATCATATATATTCGTTTTAATATGATACAATATGGAATTGATCTTCTATCATTGACTGCTAGGGAACTGAAGTAATTGAAGGCATATCATTAGACATGTTGAAGGCAAGAGAGATTAGCTTAAAACCTGACACTTTTGCAAAGATGCGTCGTCTTAGATTTCTCATCTTATACTCATCAACATATGATGGAGACATGAAAAATAAAGTGCAGCTTTGTGGCGATGGCCTTCATTCTTTTCCCAACGAACTGAGGTATCTACATTGGGTGCAATTCCCTATGAAATCTTTACCATCAAATTTCAGTCCTGAAAATCTAGTGGTGCTTAAGTTACCTGACAGCAAGGTTAAAAAGCTGTGGACAGGAGTACAGGTATCTATATGTGCTAGTTCTAGCAGTTGATCACTTGTCTTTTTTGTTCTGGAAATGACTTCTCTGCTCAGGGTGTATTGAGCTTAACCGATAGATGAGTACTCTACACTTGGATAATAAATGACGCATGCTTTGAGTACTTTAATTGCAATTATTTGTAATTATTGCTCATCTATTTACTGGGTATAATACATTCGATATAATTAAGAATTTTCCCTTTTGTTTCTTTACCTTTGCCATGCATGAAGTTGAAGATGGTGATTTTTCTAATCAAAGCTTCTTTGTTTCTTTATTTTTGTTATGACAGAATCTTGCAAATCTAAAAGAGATTGACCTTTCCAGGTCTAAATTTTTGACAAGAATTCCAGATCTATCAAGAGCCAAAAATATTGAGAAAATCAACCTCAGGTGCTGTGAAAGCTTAGAAGAGGTTCATTCATCCATTCAATATCTTACCAGACTGGAAATCCTCCATCTTGTGGAATGTTATAACCTGACAAGTCTTCCAAGCAGATTTGATTCAAAAGTTCTGAGGGGTCTTTATTTATACAACTGCCCAAGAATAAAAAGATGTCCAGATTTTGGAGGAAATCACCTGGAAGGTCTAAGTTTAGATTGCAATAAAATAAACGATGTGACACCAGTGTCATCAATCTTGAATTCTCCAACACTTGTTTGTTTATGTGTTTCTAATTGTAGGAAACTTTGAAGCCTTCCCAGCAACTTCGATAAGTTAAAATTTCTTATTTCACTTGATTTGTACAACTGGTCAGAACTTGAGAGCTTCCCGGAAATCCCATGAATAATCTAAAGTGGATTTATTTGAGGAATTGCAGAAATCTAAAAAGACTTCCTGATAGCATCTGTAACTTGAAATCTTTGGAACATCTTGATTTAAAGGGAAGTGCTATCAGAGAGGTACCATCATCCATTGAACATCTAGGTTTCTTGAGGTCCTTGAATCTTGATGATTGCAAATATCTTGAGAGCCTTCCAAGCTGCTTCTACAGACTCCTGCACTCAAGAAATTGGAGTTAAACTCATGCAAAAGTCTTCGTTCCTTACCGGAGCTTCCATCATCTTTACAATGTCTAGAGGCAAGCAATTGCATATCGCTGGAGACCATATCAATCAGTTTCAGAAAATCTTGCAATCTCAGAACTCTGACATTGGCCAACTGCTCAAGATTGGATCAAAAGACACTCGGGACAGAGGCTCAGTATCATGTTGAAGCAAGCCTTGAAAGTACATTTGTAAGACAATTTTTAGTTCTTAACAATTCGGTCCTTTTCTTTTTCCTGTCTCTCTGGCTCTAATACTTTGAATTGTTTTGCTTTACAGAAGCTTATAAAGTTTACTTTTCTTTATCCTGGAAGTGAGGTTCCAGGATGGTTCAATCATCAAAACATGGGATCATAAATTACCATAAAGTTTCCTACAAGTTTTGACAAGCCTAAAGGCATAGCTTTTTGCCTTGTCTTTGAAGTAAAGAAATCCCTAAGAAAGATATCTAACTATCATTATTATTTTGAGACCAAGTGTGCAGAGGTCCTTTCTTCATTCAGGTCAGGAACTCTTTATTCTGATCCTTTCATTTTAGCAGAGGCAGATCATGTTCTAATCTGGAGTGATAGTATAAGAAATCTCAATAAATATTCAGGCAGTGTTTCTTCATTTGACTTTTATTCCTGTGCTGGTGATGCAAAACATTGCAAAGTGAAAACATGTGGGATCCATCTGCTACAATAAGTGCAGTCAGAAATGTGAAACCCTACCAGTGAGCATTTGATCTAGTGACTTAAAGTTTCCTGTGGTTTTGATTTCAAGTTTAACCGATTAATTACTCTTGTAGGTTTTTCCTGTGGCATTTGCTGGGTTTTGATTTCAAATTGTTTGAATTGAGATAGCACAGAAAAGAAAAATTTTACAGAATTCAAACGAAATTTATGCTTTTTTTTTTTTCTTAACCAACCATACAATATTATAGTTATAAAAAAAGATAAATACAAAAAAGTACCGTGTATTTTAGTATTTTTTTACTTATGGGCCTATAATTTTTTTTTCGTAATATTTCAATACCTTATAATATTTGTTGTTAGCAAATCTAAACCAAATTTATAAACACCGTTAACTATAATGACATGGATATTGATATGGATGCCCATGTGGATGTTGACATGCTGACATGTATTATAGAATATTGAAGTGTCATGAAAAATCCATAGATTCATAAGTGAAAAAAAGCTAAACCACAACATTGTACTTATTATCCCTTTAAAAAATGCACAATCATATCAATTTTCAATGATCCCTTAAATCATTTCTGTTTTCAAATTTTGATTGCTATGTTAATTCAGTATATTTCAAAGAAATATTAGATATTTACTGATCTAATCTTTCAACAGAATCGACCGGCCACCTTTGATTGTGTATATATATATATATATATATACCCAATTTGGAAATAGAAACATTGTGTTGGTAAAAAGGAGAGATAGTTGGCATCTCCATTGATGGAGACGAGAACAGCTTCGGGGCTTACGTGAACACATCTGTTAAAGGAACAAAAATCCTCAAACTAACTCTAAGCATTTCCAGAAAGAAGCTACATTTTGTTAGTCAACCGTAGTTGTCAGAAAAACCACAGAACCAAACATGCTTCCGAATGGAAAAATGTTTCTCTACATAACTGCTAGTACATTAGCAATACAGTCAAGTAGCTCCCTTATATTTACACAATTTTTTGTGGCCAATGGATAAAAGAGGTAGTTATCCTTCAATGCCGTGAGCCTTTAGCAATGGTAGACTAACAGAAAGCAAATGGACAATGTTTATAAAGTTTAGGTGGTCTTGGCATTAGTAATTACTGCAAAACTTTTGCAATATTAAGTTATTGGAAAGCCTCTACTTCATTAAAGTTTCAACAGCAGGACTAATAGAATGCTTATGAGAAGAATCTTGGCGGGGAAATAGTGAGTGAGGCCCACTCCAGACAGACGTGCAGTTGTCTGGGAAGAGAGTTTGGCACAAACTGAGAATCATGGGATTATCTGGAAGGAACTTCTCAAACATTTTGGCCCTCTGCTGCCTTTCTTGTGATTCCTGTCAAAAAATGGAGTCAATTTAGCCACGCATGAAAATAAGAAAAATTTGGCGCTTCTATGGCTTGACAGAAAAAGATTGATGTAGAAAAAAGAAAAACATATGCAATATATCAGTACAAGAAAGAAGAGCTCCAATGTCAGTGCCAACAGTAACCACAAAACTAAGATACAAATTTGCACTTTGCTCATATAAGCTGCATGTCAGAAAAAGAAAAATTGTAGCAGAAAATTAATAACCAATATAGAAGGTAGAGGGTGGTAACATTATAAACACTAACAAGTCTGACAGCTATCCTTAAGCTTCAGATGTAACAGCCACACTAAAAAAAATTCATGAATATGATATATTGTATTTTATCTGATTATCCATAATGTTCAAAAGGAGATATGAAGCAAATTGCAGATCCAAGATCCATCTCACACTGATGTTTTTGATTTTAAATTCTTTTTGTTAAGCATTAAACTACTCTGCTACTATTGTTGCCAGAATACCTAATAACTGCAATTTCCTCCAGCCTTCCTCCCTCGAAACCCAAATAAATTACGGAATCAGGGAAGAGAACATCAAAATGCATTATTCTATAACCATCAATATGCCCGCTTCAGAAATAAAAAAGAAAGGCTCTGTCTTTCAGGGTCATAGTATTCTAGTTCTGATCTTGCAAAAAGAATGCTTCTTGCTAATTGCTATCTGGATATTTGATGTGCAGATATAATTTCCACTCTCATTCTAAAGGCACTAAACATAATTGCAAAATTATTAAGTAAAAGGGAGTCTCTTACCAATCACTAGGATTAAATATTTAGCAGATACATGCAACAGTGAACCATCTGGTTTAGTGGCTAGGGCTACTGAGAATGGGATCAAGGCAGGTTCATCTTGTAAAAAAAGTTCTAAGCTATTTATTTGGTCTGCCTATCAACTTTTATCTGGGCCCATGCTTGTTTGCACTTCAAACCCAATGGGCATTTATGTGTGAGGATGTGTTGCTTACAAATATTAAAATTATTCTTGGGGTCTCAACTAACAGCTTATGTTTTTGGGTTGGATGGTAATTTGAGGCACATTAAATCAATTCATTAAGAAATTACCACACGCTTATTTTACTGAAACAATCACTTGGGATCGAATACACAATGCAACAGTGAATCCATTGGTCAGCGACTACAGAAAATGTGGATCTAGGATGGGTCAAATGCATAACAAATTTTGTAAATCAAGAAAATGATAAGAAAATCAGCTTTGCAACACTGATTTCATCCACCTGGTCATGAAGGGTTTCCAATCTCACAAATATGATAAAGTTTGGTTCACCTGCTAACACACAGCATCATATAAATTGTTATATTTAGTTACCTTGTTTTTGTTTTGCTGAGCAACTGCAGTTTCATTCTTCAGAGAATGTGTTTGGACTACTGCATCTTCATTCTCTGCTAGTCCAGGCTGAGACAGTTGATTAGGCTCATTTTTTGATTTATCAGAAAACTCAGATTGCCCTGAAATTTCAACCTTCCCTTGTTTTTGGATCTCTATCTCATTTTCTTCCTCCTCGTCTTCCTCCTCATCATTGTCTTCCTCATCAAGCTCCTCCATTTCCTCATGCTTCTCTTTTTCAGCACTCTGCTGCTGCTCAGCATCGTCCATTTTCACCTCCAGTTCCTTTCCTTCCACCTCAGCATCAGCATCTGCATCTAATGATTCATCCATGTTTGATGATGAATCCTCACCAGCAGGGCTTTCCATAAGTGAAGATCCCTACAAGAAGCGAGGATAAGTGTTAGCGTTGCTAATCTTTTACTTCATGACATAACAAATAATTTTATATTATTCTTATAAGCAAAGATTTAAAAAAAATATATATGAAGTATGAAAGGAAACATGATGGCGCTAATTTACCACAGCTAAATATCCAATCTCTACACAATTCCAAATCATAGATACACAGCTTGTATATCCACTAATTGCTGGTCATAAACCAAAATTTTAACATGTTAAGGCACCTAAACGTTAAGGCCACTGCCAGGCATATAAACTTTTTAAAGCAAGTCATTCTGTTCCTTTTCCTCCAAATGAAAAATCAGTATAGTTATAGGGATAATAAGTAATAGCATCATTCATAAGAACAGTGTCAACGTATATCACAGATGCTTCTACGTCAGTTGAACATAAGGCGTGGCCATGACATGATTTCATTCCTTGTTGAGAGCATAAGGGTGCAACCTTAGGTTCAGTGCGCAACTGACACCTATTGACTGCTCAAGTATCAGACTCCTTTAAGTAACACAGATTTTATTCCAAGAGTTCAGCACACTTAAGAAATATTGACAATTTATCTAAGACCGTGCAAATTGTGTACGGTTATGACATGGTATTGTCAGCACAAGCTATAAATCTACTTGACAGACACAAACTTGAAATTGAATATAGTCATCATTAGCTAGAGAAAACAAAGCTTACCTCTTGCTTCAACTCTTTGGCAAGACTTTGATTAGCAAGTCTCTCCTTCTCCTCACGCTCTCTTCTGCGGCGCTTCAAAACGCAAATGGCACATAGGCAATCAGATTTATGACGCCTTCTGCAAATGAGAAAAGTCAAAACTAATAGTATGTTCTAATGTATCATAGCAGGAGATAAAAATAGCAACATCATATCCACTGCCCAATGCAAACCCCAGCACAGATATAAAAGAATTTAAAACAAATTGCTTGGTGGAAGGAAGAAAACAATATTACAAGGCACTAGAACATGCTTGATCTTATCTTGAAGCTACATCAACTTATTGTTCAACTTTCTTAATCAGTCAGCAATTGGATTACATTGAACAAAAATATGAAACTACATTGCAAACATCCAAAATGGAAGCACAATAACAAGTTGAAAGACAATGCAATCCTAGGGACCAATAGAAAAATTGTGCCCAGTAAAACAACACAAGGACAGGAGATGAATGAAAAGGCAATTATGATCGGCTAATTCTATGTGCATTGTGTAATTATTTCTGGCCAGATTGATCTGCTGGTCATATATGCCATTGCCATATAACCCAGATGACAGCAAAAAATTGGACAACTCAAGGATCTAAACAGAATCAATTTAAAGTATTCCCAGAATACGAATACAACAATTGAGAAAAGTTCTAATATCTGCTACTATGCATTAGCAGAAAACGAGTTAATCTGAAAAGACATACCCATGACGTTTTTTTCCCTTCTGTTTAGGTTGACCACTTTTACCAGGTCCCTGACTAGACGCTCCAGCATCATCCCCTTGAGTACCATCAGCACCTAGCACAATACAAAAATAAAAATATTGCTCAGGCTGCCAGCCCATGGTAATATAAAGCCAAGCATTTAAGAATCAATGGAGGCCCAGCATCTTTAAACCAACTAGAAGCATGCACATGCCAAAACAATATAACCACAGATAAATCATAAAACAATAATATGCATCAGCCATTTCAGTTGTCAGCACATAGCAGAAATATAACTGCAGTAAAATTAAAATGATCAGTAAGGCTAATTTCTCTCTAGACTAGAGGCAATTAAAATAATCAAGCACTATATACTAAAGAAAGCATAAAAAAAGAATGAAATAAAACCAGCTACAGACTAAAACCCAAAAAAGCTATCATGGGTATTTTCTCTTTGAGCAAAATTTTTCTCTTGCCACGTAAATGATAAGCTACTGTACAAACAAGCATACTTCGATAATGAAACAAAGAAAAATAAAAGGATTCTGCCTAAATAAGATTAAAAATAACCATGACAAATAATAGTAAGGATATACAACATGAGAGCAGGAATATGAAATAATTATAAAAAAGTACAGAGGAAGAACAAGAACACAAAATCCTCACCACTGGAACCTTTTGATTGTTCAGTAAATAAACCAGCTGCTATCCAGTACTTCATAAAATTCTTCTTCACCCGCTTCATGAGGTCCAATATGTAGTCACCCTTATTATTATACTTATAACAATTGTCCCAAATATATTGGACATCCTTATAGACATCCTCTGAGTTCATATACTTCTCGCCCATTTCAAGATTGCTGCATATTGTTCCAAAGTCCATTGGTGTGTCAATGATGTCAAAATAATCCTGGTTTTAAACAAAACACCCCCACAAATAAATAAATAAATGATTAAACAAGTAAATAAATAAATAAAGGAGTACACATGTTATCTCATGTGAAGAAAAAAAAGACATGAAGCAGTCTGGAATAACACACAGGTTCCATCTCTAGTAGACCTAGTATTCCATAATAATTTATATTCATCCAGCATAACAGAGTAATAATGATGCAGTGTTATACAATTTCATTTACTGCATGCAGAGATGTGATTGGCAAAATAGGAAGAATGGATATCAGAAGCCCAAGGTTTGTATGATGGCGGTCATTAAAAAGAAATGCATAGAATAATACATGGACAATCACACGTGAAAGATTAGGACTTGTAAGCACGTCACTCATACACATCAAGATAAGCAGCATTCTATGCCAAATTCATTGCAAGAAATTTATTAATCCAGGAAATTCCTTGCAAGGAGCCTAAACATGAAAGGTTCTTTCACTGCTGAGTAAAGAGGGGGGAGGGAAAAAAAGGGATAGATGCACTAAATAAGTGTCACATGAAGGCCACAAATATAAAACGAGAATAGAACCATTTAAAGCGGCTATTGATACTTACAGGTATCCCTAAAGCTTCAGGATTCACAGGAACATTGAAGGGCTCAGCTGCATCCATTTTCATTACCTTCTTGATTACCTGAAAAGGATAAACAAAAGATGGAAATAATTACAAAAAAAAAAAAAGGCTCCAATGATACAAACTTGAGGATTGAGTAAACAAGAAACAGAAGAGCAAAAAAGAATTTCGACATACCGACAAGGCAGAATCTAACTCTTGCTTATTGTACTGAGATTCCTGATGAGGTGTCCTCGGTTCTTTTTGCTGTAAAGTCTCATGTTTTGCCATCACACCACCACTATTCTTCTCAGAACTTAAACCACCCATCACCTTCGATGACTTAATCTTAATACCAGGTTTCTTTGACACATTTCCAGAAACACCCGTTTTGACTTCAGACACAGAATTGCCAGTATCTTCCATTTTATCACTACCCGCACCTTGTTTTTCTAAACCCAATTGCAAGCTACTCTTATCAGTATCACTCTGCGATTCTAACATCTTGGAAGTTTTGAGTTTCACCTTAACACGTCCAACTGACTTCCCTGATTTGGTCTTATCAATAGACCCATCAGGATTTATACTAGCAAGATTTAACGGCTGGTCTGTACCAGTGGAAGAAGGGGTATCAACCTCCATTCGGCGCTCATATTCTTCTTCATTATTATTACTATCATTCTTATTGTTATCATTATGACCATTATCATCATCATCATCATCATCAGAATTATCATCCCTAACCAAAGTGACTAAAGTTGGAGATGCCTCATTCTTAGGAGCTAAAGGAGGGGCCTTTTTCTTGCCTTTCTTGTTACCTCTCTTCCTCTTCATGATTATATATATAAACTACACAATAGAAGATCAAAACAATCACACAACAACAAACCCAGAAACACAAAATCTATATCAATTAACAAGTTAACTTTTTCCAAAGCTCATTACTTTACATTACAAAAGGGGAAGTGGGTACTACCCATTGACATAAAAATTGGATCTTTAAGCTTTTGAATTATAAACAGATGAAAGAAACCCATAAACATAGAGAAATTAAAGAGTTGATAGATAGCGCCATACCTTATTTTTTATTTAAATGAGGAATTTGGAGCCAAATAACGGCTTTTTAAAAAAAAAAAAAATTTAATAAAAAACAAATTGAGCGTGAGAAAGATCGTTTTTCTTTTTTAGGGTTAAGGTTTGGCAATTTTACGAGGTTTTGTTAAGAATGCTTCTAAATTGGGGATTTTAATTTTTCTAAATGGACGGCGTCGTTTGGTGCAAATTATTCATCGTTGCAAGCTGTAACCGAAAGGGCAGTTGTTTGGGCTTATCACGGTCCAATCAAATCTGAAAATTTAGAAATCTACGGAATTATATTAAAAATTGGGGATTTGAAAATCTTAAAATTTATACCATAATCGAAATTAAAAAAATTCATATTGTATTGTTCTAAAATTTTGGTTCAGTTTAATTTGGAGATTAAATATTTCATTCCAATAAAATTCAATCGCATACAGAATGAAGATTTGAATAATTATACAATATACACTATTTTCTTAAATTTTTAAACATTTATAAAACTTAAAATTTCATTAAATATACTTACATCAATTCAATATATACTTTAATATAATTTTATAACTCATGTCCAACAAATAAAGTTCAATATAATTAATAAATTCAAATCTAAATTTAGTTTTATACAACTAAATCCAACGTAACTTACACAAATCCAATTACAAAAATAATATAGTCTATAATAAGTTAATAATAATCAATAACGAATACTAGTTAAATAATATTTATAAAATTCTTTGGTCAAATTTAATAAATATTAGTTAAATGATATTTGTAATAGAATATTAATTAATTCTTTTTCTTATTATTTTTTTAAAAAAATTTATATTTTAATTATAATAATAGCATTATTTATTTAAAAATAGTTATATTATTTATATACTAAATTTATTTGTATAACTTACATGTTATAAATAAATTTCGATCAAATACAATTTAGTACAGTTTGGTTCAATTCAGTCTAATTCTTGATCTAAATATTTATGAATATCGAGAATCGCATCAAATATTTTTTATCAGTTCAATTCGGTCTTGCTAAAGTCAAAAGTCAATGGTTCAATCCCGTTCCGGAGATTTTCATTTCGGTTATTTGGTTCAATTTGAATGTTTAATTTCCATGCTCAACCCTAATATAAAATCATGGAATTTTTTTTTCAATAAAATTTTAAATTAGACAAATATAATAATTTTATTGATAATGATGAATAATGTGCGTATTTTATATTAGGAATAATCTATATTTTCCCCTTAACACTTTTATTGTTTTATGGATTTTCTCCCTGCATTTTTATTTATATAGATTGAGTCCTTACACTTTTATTTCATAATACATTAAGTCCTTATTTTTCAAAAAGGCATAGGAAATGTACTTAATACTCTTAAAAAAACACCCATCAATACCAATTATCTTTCTACATCCTTTTACCCAACCTCTTTTACAAGCTTCAAGGCACATAAAAAAATAAAAATGTAGAAACTCAATCCATACAAATAAAAGTACAGGGGATAAATTCAGAAAATAAGGGATAAATTCAGAAAATAATAAAAGTGCAAAGAAAAAATATGGGTTATTCCATTATATTTATTATACTTTCACTTGGTTTGTGTCACCATAAGGATAATTCATCACTTTGGAGTAGGTAATCACAAAAATATATTTATTTTACAAAAAAAAAAAATTACCATAAAATTTTATATTATCTTGGACTACATCTTTAGTGTATATATATATATATATATACTTATCTGATCCATTGATATACACTCTATGCATTATAGCAAGAGCCATTATTATGATGTTTTAGAAAACTTCCTTTCTTTTTTCCCCTGTTTTCTTCATTATCTATCAAGTTTCAAAACTACATAACTTGCATTTTGTATGAATCTGAATTTTGAGCAATGTTGGAGCAGATACAAGCCAACTTATTATAACATGTACAACCATTAATGTGTTTTTTTTTTTTCTTTTTTCTGAAAACAAACATATAATGAGTTTTATTCATTGAGTATTCATATCACTTTTTGATTACGTTAAATTAAGAGTAATATCCTACTTTAACATATATATACTTCGAAGCTGAAAAATAAATTAAATTATAAAAGCAGTTAAATATATGAACTAAACAGTAGAATAAATCCAATTCTTGAAGTTTCGATAGAAAACCATAATTCAGAATAGGATGGTATGCTAATTCTTTGTCACCAAAATAACAGAAGAATCACCTGAATACAAAGAAACACAAAAACTATAGTAGTTACATTAAAATGGAAAATTTAAAAATCATCAAACAGAAAATACCCAAAACCTTCTATAAATTCTCTGGCTTACGTTCGGCCAAAGGATATCTCCACTGGCATTTCATTCATGAGTCAAAATAGTACTAAAATTACTCTAACCGATATATATATAATACATAGTACTAAAATTACAAGTTGCAAAATACATGATTTCTAGCTTGATTAAAAAATTCGAAAGGCAAAACTTGTCCAGGTGTTTCAGCTACATAACCAAAACAACAGGTTCAATCCACCAAGCCTATACCAAAAATTCCATACATCAACAAACATGAATTTAAATTGAGGGGCAGGGATAGGGGATAGGTAGATAGAGAACTCAAAACTGACGAGTTAGCGAAAGTCCATTGAGCATCACGCCTCCTCTCTGTAGTCAACCTGCAAACAGAAAATAAAAACATAACTAAAAGCAAGAACTGAAGTGATAAATTGATTCGGATCATGCATCACGTATTGGCTAAATAGATTGTAACTGCAAGAGTAATGATAAAACCAACACCAGTAAAAAAAAAAAAAAAAAAAAAAAACTATGCTAAAATGTCATGGAGTGTAAATAGAGGTGACTGATACATACAAGTGAATTTCCCAAATCGAACTCCTTGTAGGATGCAGCAATGGAGAACAAATAAGCACATGAAGGGGAAAAATAAGCACAAATAAGCCCACTTCATCTCAAATGGGAAAAATAAATGGAGCAAATGGGAGACCAGTTGGCAGAAGGGGCTAAGGTGTTCTTATTTCTTAATAAAATCAGGTCCTGGATTGGGTCAGTGGCAGAATTGTTAGTAGCCAGCCAACCCCAACCAGAATATTTACTATACTATTGTACCCTTTCATCAACATCACTCTCTTCTGCATCTGTTATAGGTCGTTCCATCTCAACAAAAATTGAAAATATTCCTCTAATCATGATCCAGCCAAGGCTAAACATGTGATGCCACAGTCATCAAAATAATTGATGGATGGGCACCCTGAACATAGAAATTTCAATAGCGAATCCCCAACAACATGGGGCCTGAATTCATAGGCTGTGAATATATGACCACTCCATCTGAGATGTCTAACCAGTAGAGCACCCAGTGTGTGACAAATTAAAAACCTAAGCCCATAATTATGTCTATTGTGGAAACAGAACAGTCAGAAATGAACTTCTAGATCATGTCCATGGTGGAACCTTGGAACACTAGAACAGTCACCATTGTGAAATCCTAAAATGGTGAAACGTTGATATTAGAATATGGCTGTGTTGTGACATAAGGTCTAGCCATCAGCTACCAGGACAATCTGGTATCCATTGTCATGCAAAAAGACAGGAACATCTTATCATATTTTTGAGCAAGGGAGATTATAATTTTCCAATCCCACATTCAATAAAAGGCCAGTGATCATCATGTGAGTAATATACTAATATCAACCTGGAACTTGAACTTTAGTCATGGAAAAAATCTCCATTCCAGTTGCTGATTAGTGGGGTATCAAAGAGAGATACCAATCTCAATGACAAACTTAAAAATTCTGAGCCATGCCATATGATCACCATTTCTAAGTTATAGAGGTAGGGGTTAAGAAGAGAAAAATTATATGTTTAGGAAACATAAGTCCATATTTTTCCAAAATCATAAATTGCTTATGGTTTTATGCCTAGAATTTATAATTCATGATGACTTCTGCACTTGGTGTAAATCTCAACCAATTTTTCAGTCAACATGGCGCATTTCTTGGGGTGTATTCATCTATAGTGCACTAGCAGACTGAAAAAGAAGTTTTATCACCTCAACTGCATGACTTGATGATGAGGAGTGTACTTGTGCCTGCAGGGAATCCTCATGAGGAGCATTATTAGGAACCTATCAAAAAGAAGCAGGTAATGTTATGGGCAAAAAGCTATACACCATAGCTCATCTTGTCAATGAAATTCCGTTAAATTTTACATGCTGTAGCTATGCAATTGAAGAAAAAACTATAGATACCTGTCTTGAACTCAAAGCATCCACCTTATCAATGACTTTCTGCAGATTTGAGGACATACTAGCTACCTGGGATTCCAAGGATGCATACTTTTGCTCCATGGCCTCCATTTTATTCATCATCTTGCTTACCTCCTCATTAGCTGATCTTTTGGCCTCAATAGCCATCCTCATGAGACTATTACGGCTAGGTTTTCGGCCATAAATATCAGAAGGGCTGGGACCCAGCCCATACATACGCACTTGGCTACGTTTGTCTTCTCCCATAACCTGACAGTAGGTATCTGCATAGTCATTGCTTCCATCTGAAGTCTGCTGTTTCTCAGTTTTATGTTCACGAAGTTTTGACTGCATTGAAGTCCAAGTATGCAGTTCATTAAGTTCAATTACCAATCAAATAAAAAATGTTTAGTAATAAGATGAGTAATGAGTTTGGGTTCCAGTTAATAAAACATACTATCATTTCTCCTGCTGTTTTATCCACAGGCAGTCCATCCTTACGTGTACGGGTAATGATGTATAGCTCTCCTCTAGTAAGTTCCTTCCCATTAGGCCTCTTTGCTTTCTATAATCAAATGAAGAGAGATGATTCAAGGGATCATATTTGCATGTCATAATCATATTTAAATATAAGTTCCGAAAGAATAGGTTACCTCTTCCTCTTGTATCCTTGCAAAGCTCTTCGAGCCTGCAGCATGACCACTCCTCTGCTTTGCACGATTGGCCTTATTCTTAGCACAGCGCATCTACAAATGCCACAGGTAGAAGATCTTGTTTTTAGTTTTCACAATAATGTCTAAAAAGTAACATGTAAACTGCCACTCCATTGGTTAGCGCATACCTGCACCTCTTCAGAGTTCCAATGAGCTATAAGAGCTGCCCATTGATCAGGAAGGATTCTTTTGTTACAGTCCTTCAGACGTTCTTCATCAGTTGTATGAGGGTTATAATGATCAGCCTTCAGTTTTGCTTTCCAGTTCCTCCATTTTGATGCAAGAGACTTCAAGACCCACCCTTTGCACATGAGATCAATCTCAAACTTTGTCTGTGGTACAGGAATAAAAGGAAAAATAAAAGAAAATGAAGCGAGGAAGATATAAATAAGTTATTTTTAACATAATTAAGATAGTAATGAAGGAGATATTGTTTCATATTGTTTTCTGTTTCATCTTGGGACCTACACCAGCTCCCACCCTATCATTTTCAACATTCTAAGATCAAAAAGTGATTTATTGACACCTGAACAAACTGCCACATGTCCTCTTTGTGTGCTTCTGGCATTGCTGACCAATCAAGAAAATTAAGCGGCGCCATCTTACCATCCCGTGCTACAGTACCCAGGAATGAAGCCAGCTTGGATGCTTCAGGACCAACAGGCTGCCCCAGCATATTGATAGGAACAAATATCCGCTCACCATCAGGCAGATCCCACATGAGGCGGCACCGAGTGGGACCTCGAACCTTCCTCTTTTTCCCAGGTGTAGATAGCCCTGATCTATGCATGTGGTTGTGGCTTGTAGAGGGTTGCAGAGGCAGAGAATTCGCTGAGACCAATGCAATTTCTGTCCCAGGGCCTGTAGAGTGCCTTTCCATATGTCTTTTCTCCCTCCTGCCAGCATCCATCTGTGCCATGCCTGATCATCTCGTATAAACACCCACAAATAAAAGGGTTGGTAATAAAAACTAAGACAATGAGGAAATGTGAAACAGAGAGGGAAAATAAAACTTTTGCCGAAAATGCTGTACATAAGACCTTTCTGTTTGTATTATTCTGAGTGACTTCTTGTTACTTCTGTTTTCATGACTTCTGACCATTATTAAGATGTCTGCAGATAGAAAGTCTGGAAAGAATTTAACCCAAAATATTGTAGACTTCAAGTAGATACCTGCACTAGAAATATCAACGCTAGCCAGTGGCTCAGAGGGCTGAGTCTGTGCAATGGTTACCCTAGGCTGTGCAATTGTT